>ML660203.1:3426338-3839269 GCA_007570785.1 Antilocapra americana
GGGACCCGGCCGAGGAGGGCCCCGGCCGTGCCGCGGCGGGCCGGGGCCGGCCGCTCCGCGCCCCCGCCGCCCCCTCGGAGAAGTTGCTCTCCTGGCGTCCTGCGTCTGTTTGCAGGGGTGGAGGAGGGTGGGCTGGTGCCAGGCTGCTGCTCCGGGAGGGGGCGGGGAGCCCCGGCGCGGCCCCGGAGCGCGCACCCCCTCCGCCCCCTTCTTACGCACTAGCGCGCGCTCGCCCCGAGAATCGGCACCCTGGAGGTGTCCAGCAACCCCGCGGCCAAGTTTTGTGCATTATTAGATTGCATGGTGGAGCGTAAAGGGAAAGGAGAAAAAAAAAAGGAATCTCTCCCTTTCAGGGTATTTCTTTCCTTGGCTGTTGAGAAGTAGCGGAGTCTGTTGCTCCCAAATTTCCAGGGACGTGCCTGTCAGACGTGCAGAGGGTTGGCAGCTACTTGGATTTTAAAAAGACGCTATTAGGAAATCCCGTCACTAGTGAGATAATTGAAATCTGAGTTTGTTTGCAGCTTCAGTTTTATTTGATCCGATTAAAAATGCATAAGCAGACACTTACATTTGTGTACGGAAAGTGTTCCTAGTTCCAGTTATGACTGCTGTGACTGTGGTTTCGGTAGTGTGTGATCTAATAAGGCATTGTAATTCGATTTGAACCTGTAGGCCCGTATTCTCCAAATGAGGGTTTATGGACTATTAGTAGTCTGGCCAAGGTTTCTAGTGAATCCTTAACATCTCCAGGCATCTTTGGAGCTGTGTATGCGCCTTATTTCCCACCCCCGCTACACTGCTCCTTTCTGGTGTGGCAGATCTGTGAACAGAGAAAATACCCGTTTAAACATTTTTACAGTTTTTAGAGTGTCTGCGGTATTGCCTGAAATTCGATTTTGTTTCTCAAATGGCTTATGGCAAGACCATCCCGGTAGGCTCCAAATTTAGATGCATTTGAGGGAATACGCTTGGGACCCTTAGAAAAGTCCAAACAGGGACCACTGCTGTGTTCCGGAGACTTTACAAGCTCTCTTTCTTATTGGGGATTTGTCCCCATCAACTGCATAGCGCAGGAGAATTTGCTGGTATTCCAAATGGGAAGATCAGGCTGGCAACCTCAGGGAGATAGTTTTTCTAAACTTTGTGGCTCTCTGGGAATAGAGAGAAGGTTTAAGATCCATGTGTGATAAAAATGATTAGGCGTGAATCATCAAGTGAAAGGATGTATGCCAACCAGAACAGGTGGTTTCATATAAGCCATGCATGACTGTAACTAAAGGCCTGGGAAAATGTGGAGTGGTGAAATGATTAATTTTGGACTTCTTTCTGTCCCAGGGCAGAATTCCTAGATGAATTATGATAAATTATTTAAGCTTTTTTTCTTGATTAATAGGCTATTAAAAACTAACCTTTACAACTCCCCCCCCCCTTTTTTTTTGCTAGTTTTGAAATCTCCCTTAACAGATTAGGACACTGTTCTCGGCTATAGTCTAGCTTTGGGCAAAGTAAACCTAGATCTGTTGTGAAATTAGTTGTGTTTCATTGTGCTACCACAGTCTGCCTGGAGTCACATTTTTAAAAAAAATTTTAATTTATTTATCTTTACTGGGTCTTCGTTGCTGTGTGTGGGCTCTCTCCAGTTGCAGCCAGTGGGGACTCCTCTCTAGTTGCATTTGGTGGGCTTCCCGTTGCAGTGGCTTCTCCTGCTGCATTTGTGGCATGGGGGCCCCTAAGCATGTGGGATCTTCCCAGACCAGGGATTGAACCCATGTCCCCTGCACTGGCAGGCGGATTATCAACCTTTGGACCACGAGGGAAGTCCGAGTCACATCTTTCATACTGCAATTATTTTTTTGCTTTTTACATTTAGTTGTTATTGCACTATAAAGTCTTGGAATAGGATCCCCTTTCCCACAACTTTTTTAATGTTCTGTGGCTTTCCCATTATTTTTATAATTTATTATCAGTATAGTCGGAAGTTCTGCGAACTCATCACTGTATTACTTTCAGACAAATCAAGTGAAACATTGAATGGCCAGTTGAAAGTGAAGTTAGAGGCCACAAGTAACAAGTAACATGACTACATTTCTGGAAGATCCTTTGGCAGTTTGTTTTCTGTATTTATTGATTTACTTATAACTATTACAAGTACCAAAGAAAATCTGAAGCAGAATTTTATCTCTTTAGAAACTACTGTCTCATTTGTAAGTTGTTTTGCCGTTATATTATAGAAAAACTATCAGGAACAGCAGGCCCTGGGGCTACCGTGTCTCTGAACTCTCTGATGTAGAGAAGCTGCCAACAAGTTTTCAAGTTTTCTTGGATATATGACTTTGCCCCAAGCAGAGTTTGTGGTTACATCTTCCTGTGTTAAGCCATGAGGGAACAGGCTTGCAATTGTAGATGCCTTGTGTGTTTCAACTTTCACTGGAAGACTTTGTAATAACCACATGCAGTCACACATGGATTCATGTTCTGAACCCTTTTGAACAGGTTTTAGGATTTGAAGATTCTACCTGCATAAATATCTTTGGTACTATGACACAATGACAGTATCTAAATCAATTGAGAAGACTGTTCTCACCCTCTTCTCTCATCCTCCCCAGTATAGCTAGGTTTGAAATTTGTTTTTTAAACTGAAATATAGTTGATTTACAGTGATGTGTTAGTTTCAGGTGTACAAGCAAAGTGACTCAGTTTTTTATATATATATATACGCACATATACTTTTCAGATTCAGTTATGCATACATACATATACTTTTCTCAGATTCTTTTCTATTATAGGTTATTATGAAATATTCAACATAGTTCCATGTGCCATACAGTAGGTCCTTGTTTTATTTATATATGGTAATGTGTGTTTGTTAATCCCAAACTCCTAATTTATCCCTCCCTCCACAATTATTTTATTTTTAGTAAATAGTAGTTCTCTTTATACTTCCATCCCTCATAGAAGCTTTAGTCAAATTTAGGTGAAAAGCTACAGTGGATCCCATGCAACTGCCTGCATTTCCCCATACCAGGTTATTACTATACTGAAAGCTCTGAAATACCTAAAAAACATCTAGAGCTTAGATATCTTGTTTCCTAGAGAAAAGTTTTGTTTGCCATAGACTACGTCACCCTTGTGAGGGAAGCAAAAAGAACCACCACTGAATGAATGAATACCTGGTCTGGGTCAGGCACTCAGCCAGGTGCTGGGACTACAAGAGATGAGGGGAAAAAAAACAAAACCAAACCCTGTTTTCTTAGCGAATCCAGGAACTCCATGGACTGCAGCTCAGAGAAATGAAGTAATTTGTTCAAGGCCATGAAGCTGGTTTAGGTTAGAGCCAGAATTTGAACCCACATCATCTCCATCCAAAGTATACATACCCTTTTTTTACCACCGATACTCTCTAAAAAGATTTCTTAAAAAGGTGGAGTGTGCTGTCATGCTTTCGTGGTATGATTAGCTAGCACACTTTGCCTGAGTTTTGTACACCCATCCCTTTTCGCTTGTCCATTTCGAGAATTTGTCACTGGAAAGGCAAGTTGGAATGCAGGGACGGCTGTTCCCCCATCCCACCCCACCCCCCATACTGCAAAAGAGGTCTTTCTAGGGCACTTAGGAGTTCAGGGTTAGCCCAGTACAGTAATAACTGTGAAGTGCAGAAGGGGAATGCAGCTGATTTTTCCTTGCCAAAAATGTTCTTCTTTTTTGTTCATTTCATGGAGGCCTTTGATACCCTTGTGAGAAATTCTGTTATTTCCATAAAAGTCCTGAAAGTAGTAAACTGGAGTTGTTTTAAAGTATCTACCCCTTTTCCAACTTCTGAACCAAATTATTTGCATAAAATCTGGAGAAAAACGTTTAGTTTTGCTTGTGGTATCTGCATTAGTTGGTTTTTCTAGTTTGTGATAGTGACTTTTCAATAGACTCCATGGTGCTCTTAGCCACTGACAATTTGAGAAGAACTTAACAACTGAATAGTGTTTGAAAATTTCAGGAAAACTGGGAAGTAGAATTTTAAGTTAACTTCAGGACATGAATCCAAACATTTACAAATAAGTGACAGATGCATGTTTGAATTTTGTAAAAGAGTAAAAGGAGATTTCTATTTTTCTACTTTTCTACTCCTTTATTAAAGATTCTTCTAAGGAGTTTTTTGTTGATCTAATTTATGGATCAAATATATTGTTGGTAAAATTTTAATATATGTTTTGGATTTTCTTATGCACTATGAGAAGGAAATGGCAACCCACTCCAGTGTTCCTGCCTGGAGAATCCCAGGGACGGCGGAGCCTGGTGGGCTGCCATCTATGGAGTCGCACAGAGTCGGACACGACTGAAGCGACTTAGCAGCAGCAGCATGTGACCAAAGCATTTTATTTCTGGAATATCTACATTTTTAAATTCTAAGATTGTCTTTCCATAAAAGGTCAGGCTTCAGGTTAAATGAAGGTCTAGCTTCCCAGGTGGCGCAGTGGTAAAGAAGCTGCCTGCCAGTGCAGGATATGCAAGAGACAAGGGTGATTCCCTGGGTTGGGAAGATCCCCTGGAGTAGGAAATGGCAACCCACTCCTGTATTCTTTCCTGGAGAATTCTATGGACAGAGGAGCCTGGTGGGCTACAGTCTTTGGGGTGCCAAGAGTTGGACATGACTGAGCGGCTGAGCAGCTACTGTAACGTTGACCCTACCTATTTAGGTTGATGCTTTCTATCCTTGGATTCATGGACATCGAGGGAGTGTTTAGCTCATCTATAAACTCCCCAAAATAGTATGTAAAATATCGCTTGTGTGTGCATTTTTATGGGAAGCAAATCCGTTTCTTTTTATGATTCTCAAAGAGATCTGTGACTCCCTCCTTCCCTTCTCTCCCTCATCTCTTCCCACCCGGGTGCAAAAATAATATTAAGGATCATTGGTTTAGGTCATTACAAAGGAGTTGTTTTGTTTAAGCAAAATCTTTTGCCTAGAGGCTGATTTCTCTGGGTATTTCTTTGTGCAATCTCAGTCTGGATCAGTTGACCTGGGTTTGGGCCCGCCCTCCTGCATCCCTGAGGGCGCCTTCTGGGCAAGGGTTACCCTCTGAATTCTTCCCTGTCTTATAGTTGGGGAGCTGTTCCATGCCTTTGCCTGTTGTCTGTGCAGCCTGATAGAGTGAAGGTTGCAGCAGGTGACCAGACAGTCTCGAGAGTCCAGGACCTCTTGGTCTTAGCCATCTGCCTCTGCAGATGGGACTGGAGGGGCTGGCCGTGGCAAAAGCTCCTGATATTTTCTTGCTTTGAATTTTACTTGTGATTCATTCTGTTAGTGCTTCATTCAATAGGTGAGGAGGAAAAGGGTTTTCTTTCTGACACCATAAGCAGAACAATTAAAAAGAATCTCCTCTCATTTTTATATTCCCTAGACTTTTTAATGAGATACACCTTGTAACTTTTCTGTTAATGTTGTTAATTAATAAGGACTAGTTGAGCATGTAACCTTATTTTATACAGAACGTTATATATGTCAAGTTCTATTGGACCAGATGTTGTTATAGGAAAAAGGGTCACATATTAAAGTTCTCAGAGCCTTATTTTACAATTTATTTAAGTAATAATCAAACAGATTGATAAAACAAAATGATCGAGCAGTCAGAAAATTCTCGGAGTAGTCTCTAGGAAGTAGCCAAACTTGAAGTTATCCTGGAGATTTTCTCCTAGGAGTCTGTTGGGCCAGACTGTAAGTTGAGTAGAAGGAAAATGTGTTTGGTTTGATATACGGAATGAGGAAAACACCTAAGCTTTAGGTAGTTGGTGAGGGGCATTGAGTCCCATACAGGGATTCTGTTTGATGTGTTCCTTTCCTAAAAGTACAGGGGTGAAGAGATATACCTGGACTGGTCACTTTGGGTTCGGGGAAACCATCAGTATTCTTAAGAAGTCCTTTGAAGGGTTGTGTCTGGTAAGGAAGGTCCCAAATCATTGATTTTATTTAGTGAAGAAATATTACGGAATTTAATGCAGAGGCCTTAGTGATATTCATTGTGTATCTTGGCCGACCAACTTTGCCAGTGTTAGCAGTCTAAATTCAACTTTGGGTTAGCATGAAGAAGTCAAGCCATCATCTTTGTTGACCATGTGACCGTTTTTGATCACATTATAAATGAAGACCTGTTGGGTTGTTTCTTTGAGCAAACCCCATATATTACCATTTTAAGGAGCTGGTGGAGGGTGGTTTCTGCTTCATGGAAATAACATTTTTGCCTCAAGTTGTAAAAATACGTTGAAATGGTAGAGGATTTGAAAGAGATCATTAATGACCAGCTCCAGAAAGATAATCATAAAAACGTAATATAAGCTGTTATAGACCAGGGCTCCTCAAACTTAGTCTGGATCCTTGCAAGTCTATGGACTGTTTGTTACCTGTCTACGATGAGGTAAGTTCAAAACTTGTAAGAATTGACTGCTTTTACAACATTTTGGGGGCTTCCCTGGTGGCTCAGCGGTAAAGGATCTGCCTGCAATGCAGGAGACTCGGGTTTGATTCCTGGGTTGGGAAGATCCCCTGGGGAGGGAAATGGCAACCCACTCCAGTCTTCTTGTTTGGGAAATCCCATGCACAGAGGAGCCTGGCAGGCTACAGACCATGGGGTCATGTAAGAGTCAGACACGACTTAGTGACTAAACAGCAACAGTATTTTTTTTTTTTTTGAGTTTAAATGCACTTTATTTTTAGACAACCTACATCAGCAACAGTATTTTTAAGAAAAATGATTTGTCTGTTGAATCTGATAATAGAAAATGTAAGTTTATGGTGTAATCCTTGTTTAAAATATTTTTTCCTGGTGATTAGCTTTTCTAGCATTTTATCAAAGTGTTGGTTAAAGGTGGATTAAGAAGAAACACAAACTGATCCTTTATTATAGAGTACTGTACTACTTGAGATGATGGGCAGCATCAGCATCCTGCTGGAGCATTGTTAGAAATGTAGGTTTTTGGCCCCATCCCTGGTGGCTCAGCCCATAAAGCATCTCATGCAATGCAGGTTTGATCCCTGGGGAAGCAAATGGCTACCCACTCCAGTATTCTTGGGGCTTCCCTGGTGGCTCAGATGGTAAAGAATCGGCCTGCAATGCAGGAGACCTGGGTTTGATCCTGGGTTTTGAAGATCCCCTGGAGAAGGAAATGGCATCCCACTTCCGTATTCTTGCCTGGAGAATCCCATGGACAGAGGAGCCTGGAGGGCTACAGTCACGGGTCGAAGCAAGTCAGACTCGACTGAGCGGCTAACACCTTCACTTTCAGACCCCTGAGATAAACTCCTGGGTTAGGGACCCAGTAACCTGTGTTATAGTATGCTATCTTGATAATTCTGTATACCTTTAAATTTGAGAAATGTTGTTCTAGGTCAACACTGTCCAATAGAACTTTGTGCTGTGATGGAAAATGTCCTGTATCTGTGCAGGACCTACTAGTCACATGTGGCTTTTTAAGCTCCTAAAAGGTGGCTGGTATGACTAAGGAACAGAATTACAATTTTTATTTAAAATATTGGTTGGAGTTTAAATAGCCACATATGACTGGTGGCCCTGGCATTTGACAGCACAGCTCTGGACCCTTTAACATTGCCCCCCTCAACTTCTGGGGGGAAATAGTGGATTTTTTTTCCCTCTCTTTGTTTAGAAACAAAAATACAATATGGGACAAGACTGTTCTTTAGGCTACAATGAGAATAAACAAGTCATATAATAAACCTTGACACTATTTTTTCCATTTATATTTACCTTTTTATTTTTATCTAAAAGTTGATTTGCTGTTAAGAAAATAGTAGGATCAGAAAATAAATTTAGATCTGTGTCTTGTAAGGTTTTGTAAACAGCAAGGTAGGTTTTCATGTGAGGCCTTATGACCTTTCATGTCTTTCAGAGTGACTGCTGAAGCTTTTTTCTTTCTTACAAAGATTTATTACAGGCAGCTTTTAAGTGCAATGCTTAATTCTCAATATAAAATGCTGGTATTGAGGGTTCTCATCACTTTATACTAATTAATAGAGATTTTTCCTATGTATAGTATTTCCGGTTTACCAGCTTTCTTAGAGGATGGTTTTTCAGTTTATAAAGGTATAATCTTTGTTTTTAATAATATTCACCAAACCTCCCTTGAAGGATTGAGCCTTATCTTCTGTCCTCTTCCAATATATTTAAAAATTGATTTGTTAAAGGAAAGGATTTCTTTTACTCATTCAGGGTTTGTGTATGCTTCCCTGCCTCCAGCCCCATCTACTCAAACTTCAAATTTTAAATCCCTTAAAATCAAGCATAACATTGAGGCAAAATATGTTTATTGGTTAACATCCATTGCAGAATTGGAAAGTATTTTGTGATTGACAAGGTGGAAGGAAACATGGCTATAGAAGTAAATGAAGGGACTTCCCTGGTGGTCAAGTGGCTAAGACTCTGCTCCCAGTGCAGAGAGCCCTTGTTCCATCCCTGGTCAGGGAATTAGATCCCACATGCTGCAACTAAAATCCTGCATGCTGCATGCTGTAGCAAAAATCCAAAATCCCCAGTTCTATAGCTAAGACCAGGGGCAGCCAAATAAGTATTTTTAAAAAAAGTAAATCAAGATTCTCAGGTAGAATTATAGCTTTTTAAAATGTTTTCTAGACATAATAAAGTGGATATTCCTAGGGATATTGTAATTTTCTTAAATTAATTTGTCAGGTTTTAAGTTTTCAAGCAGGAGATTGTTATTAGTTCAGCAGTGACTCTTGAAGCATGAGAAACAATAGGAGTGTTCCATACACTTTTTACACTCATAGATATTAGACTCAGAAGGCTTCTTAAAGATCTTAGGTAGGGCTGCAGGCAGAGCACAGTTGCTGATGCATCAGTGGCCCTTGCTTTGTTTATGGCATGAACTAATGTCTTTTTTCATGAGTTTTCATTAAAAAGCAGCACTGTTTTCCCTTTAATTCTGTTGTAGGAGACAGTCTTATTCTCTCAGAGTGACTTGAGATGTGTGGTAGGTTGTCTGGGCAGGGGTTTCTGTTCAGTTGAGACACAAGTTATCACTGATTGGGAGAGCTTTACATTTTGTAACGTGCAGCTTTGAGCTCTTTTGTTGGACTTGCTCCAAAGGATTTCAAGTTCTTGATCCCTAGGCACATATTTGGATTACTGCTTTGGGGTCTTAAGGAATTGGAAAACCAAGTCTGTTCGAATTGAGATTTGGTAGCTGATAGATCCCAAGCTTGAAGTTTCAGAGGTTCGTTGCTTCAGATTTGTCTCCATCACCATCACTGATTTGCAGAGCTATGACTGGAATGTTGTATGAGATGTTACTAAAAAACTGATTTCATAAGCTGTGCTGAAACACCAGTCTTCTCATTTACACATGATAGTCATACTGTGTCCATCCTTATCTGCTCTTCCTTCGACATCTCCTGCTTGCAGGGCTCTCCATGGGTGCTCTTGACTTTTCTTCCATTGTTCACTCTTGAACTAAGCTTTATTCCTACCACCATAGCTGTCAGGCAGTTATTTCTAGTAATTCAGCATCTTCACTGGATTCTTCTAAACCAAAGCTTCTTTCTGGTCTCTCAGGATTGCAGAAGAGTAGAGTTGAAAGGGACTTCAAGACCATCTAGTCAATATTGTTACCTTATGGATGATGAAGGGGCTTCCCAGGTGGCACTAGTGGTAAGGAATCCACCTGCCGATGCAGGAGACCCGAGAGATGTAGGTTCGGTCCCCAGGTAGGGAAGATCCCACGGAGGAGGAAATGGCAGCTTGCTCTAGCATTCTTGCTTGGAAAATCCAAGCAAGAGGAGCCTGGCAGACTACAGTCCACGGGGCTGCAAAGAGTTGGACACAACTCCAGTAACTGAACACACGCATGGATCATGGAACAGAGTCCTGGTCGTGTCCTAGTCAAAAAAACTTGTCAGGTCATAGAACTGAGTTACAGTCAAGTTAGGATTAGAATTCAGTTCTCGTTTCACTGAATAAGACTCTTGCCCTAACTCTGACGGTTAGGGTTCTAAAAATGCACACAGGAGGATTTCCCTTAAGAACTTGTGGAGAAACATGGGGAAGGAGTGCTCGGAGATTAGAAGTGAATTTATGAAAGGCTGCATGATTTTTCTTATGTCCTCTAAAATAAAGATATTATCAATGAAATTTTACATGTCCTAAAGGAGTCAGAATGACTGGTACTATTTTGGTAGCTCTTGTTTACTATGTCTTGTTTACTAGAAACATTTTGGCATGTCCTTCCCTGATATCATGGTAAACGGCTTGTGGTACTATTTTGGTAACTCGTGTTTACTATTCTTTGCTTACTAGAAACTTTTTGGCGTGTCCTTCCATTATATCCTGGTGAGATGCTTGTAAATTCACCTTTGCTTTATTGCAAATAACGTGTTTGAGAGGTGGTTCTCACATCTGCAGCTTTATGCCCCAAGGTTCTTAGACTTAAGTTTTTCCCAGAGCCCTCAATAATCATGGTAACAGTAATAGCAGCTACTCTGTCATTGGCAGCTTACTGG
Source organism: Antilocapra americana (assembly GCA_007570785.1). Lineage (NCBI taxonomy): Eukaryota > Metazoa > Chordata > Mammalia > Artiodactyla > Antilocapridae > Antilocapra > Antilocapra americana. The sequence continues at coordinate 3,436,858 of ML660203.1, forward strand.
ACACCTGGTAGGGTGTTAGGTTCTTTCATGGTTTGCTGGTAGTTAGGGCTGTTCTCCTTCTGTTTCTTTTGGGTACATGATAGAACTGCACTCCATCACCTTGAAGTTGAGCATGGCCACGTGCCTTGCTTTGGATACTGAAATTTGACTGGAAGTCATGTGAGACACTTCTGGGCAGATACTTTTCTTTTTTCCAGAAAGAAATCTGCAGTGGTTACACAGTATAAGCCAGTTAGCCCATACTTGAGACCACTGCATTATTTAAGCAGGAATTTTAACTGCAGCATAACCAACCGCATCCTGAAGAATATACATGGACTTCTCCTTCATCCTCCTGGCTAAGGGCTGATATTAGCCCATGTTACAGTTGAGGCAGCGGAGGTAAAGGAGTTACTTGTCTGTAATTGCAGAGCTAGTCACCTAGGCAGTTTGAGCCCGACATTCTTTTTATTTATTTTATTTTATTAGTTTTTTTGTTGGCTGTGCTGGGTCTTGGTTGCTGCACAGGTTCTTCTCTCATTGTGGTCAGTGGGGGCTACTCTCGCTGCAGCGCGCTGGCTTCTCATTGCGGTGGCTTCTCTTCTCGCAGAGCACAGGCCCTAGAGCGTACGAGCTTCAGTAGTCGCTGCACACGCCTTGGTACTTGGGGCTCTGGGGCTTTCGAGCATAGGCTCAATAATAGGCTTTATAATAATAGCAAATAATAATTTGCTCTGTGGCATGGGGGATCTTCCCCGATCAGGGATTGAACCCCTGTCTCCTGCACTGGCTGGCGGATTCTTTACTACTCAGCCACCCCTTTAGTTTTTTTTAGTATTTGCTTATTTATTTTCGGCTGCGCTGAGTCTTCGTTGCTGTGTGTGGGCTTTCTCTAGTTGTGGCGGCGAGTGGGGACCGCTCTCTGGTTGTGGTGCTCAGGCTTCTCATCGTGATGGTTTGTCTTGTTGCTGAGCACGGACCCTAGGATGCTCCGGTGTAGCTGCCCTTCCTGGATCAGGGGTCAAACCTGTGCCCCCTGCATTGGCAGGCAGATTCTTAACCACTGGACCATCAGGAAGGTCCTGAGCCCGATATTGTTAAGCAGTCAGAACTTCTGCTTACCTCTCTGTCTCGTCCCTTCTTACAGAGAGATGCTCCTGCCGTTTTAGGTCCGAGGCTGACTGTCTCCAGCCAGCATTTATCCTTCCCAGGGTTGTGCTGCGCCGCCATTCCTTCTCTGTAGTTCCTTTATTGCCTTCTGACATTCCATCTTTCACATGATGAGGATAGTTCCTTGCTGTAAACATCTTCACATTTCTAATATTTTTGAAGCAAATTTCTCAGAAGGCTACATTTAGCTTAAGAATAGGAGCCTGCCCGATAGTGATGACTAAAGTGCATGGCCTCTGCAGCCAGCCACCGGGTTCAAATCCTCACTCTGTTACTCACTCTCCGTGCCTCAGTTTCCTCATCCGTAAGGAGATAATACCCGTGTCTCATGGTTCTTTCGAGGGTTAAACAAGATAATTTATATAATGCCTTGGAATAATACCTGGCACACTGTAAGCATGATTTAAGCATTAGATATTAGAATTTTATGAAGAATCAGGTATCTGAGGGCTAAGATGGAGGTAAGTCACTACTGATTATAATCTTTCTGAGGTTAATACTAAAATATCAAAGATTTAATACTACCTTTAATTTTTCCTTTTGTTCAGTAGGAATTACTGAGCAGCTTTATAAGGTAGGATGCTCTGGGGAGGAAATGACCTAGAGCTTACTCCTAAAGAATTTACAATATAGAGGGGAGATGAGATGTACATATACATGTACAACAGATACCTGTACACAGATAATTGTGCTGTTATGAAGTAGCCCATAAAAAGTGTCCGACACCGGAAAGATAAAGGGCTTTGGAAGTTCAGAAAAGGGAGGGATGGGGAGTCAGAAAAGGCTTTGACATTTATTCCGGTAGGAAAGATGCAGGATTTGGGTATGTGGAGACTGGGTGAGGAAGGGAGCCAATTTCTGCACGAAAGGAAAGATCAGATCTGAGGCCATAAATGTATTCATTCATGTATTCAGCAAATATCGTTGAACCTTGACTTTGTGCTCAGCACAGATATAAGCCCTGGGGCTGCAGTAGTAAACAGAATCAGGTTCCTGCTCTCAGGGAGCTTCTGTTCTAGTCTTATTTGAATATGCAGAACCCTGAGGTATCAGGCTGCTGTAAGGACTAAAAAGAAAAATAAAGCAGGATAAGGAGACAGAGAATAGATTTACATAACTAAGAAAAGCAGGATTAATTTCTAAAGGTTGTTTTTTTGGGGAGGGGTGGGGCTATCTCTTGAGGAAACCACTGTGTTAGTTGCTCAGTTGTGTCCCATTCCTTGTGACCCCATGGACTGGGTAGCCCACCAGGCTCCTCTGTCCCTGGAATTCTCCAGGCAAGAATACTGGAGTGGGTAGCCGTTCCCTTCTCCAGGGGATCTTCCCAACCCAGGGATCAAACCCAGGTTTCCTGCCTTGCGGGCAAATTCTTTCCTGTCTGAGCCACCAGGGAAGGCCCAAGAATACTAGAGTGGGTAGCCATTCTCTTCTCCAGGAGATCTTCCTAACCCAGAGATCAAGCCCAGGCTTATTGCATTGCAGGTGGATTCTTTACTGTCTGAGCCACCAGGGAAGCACAAAGAATATTGGAGTGGGTTGCACTTCCCTTCTCCAGGGGTTCTTCGCAACTCAGGGATAGAACCCGGGTCTCATGCCTTGCAGGCGGATTCTTGGTTACTGTCTGAGCCACCAGGGAAGCCCAGGACAGAGCTGATTGGCTTTTCCTGTGCCATGGACTGTATCTGCTGTTTTCTGGACTCGTAGTTCTCTGTCCCTTGTTCTCCGCAAATATCTAGATGTTTTCCCTTCTGTGAGATTGAGAATAGTCCCAGTGTCTTCATGGGGCCTTCCCCCTCTGTATCTGCTAGAAGCACTCTCCTTCCCCACTTCACTTCTGGAGTCAGAGTTTGCCTATGTAACTGACTTGTCTTTTCTCTTACTGTTACTCTTCATTCCACGAGTGTGTGGTGCCTAAATACTTAGTGAACAGTTGCCAAACTTGCATTTTGTTTCGGCCATTACTGGGCTTTAGGAACTTGAAGATAAATGCACTTGGCCTCTGCCATTGAGGAATGCACAGTCTTACTAGAGATAGAAATAAAAACTGCTGCTACCAACAGTGTGATACATGTCACATTAGAGCCGTGTCCAGGTTTGTTAGAACTCCCCATGTACCCAGGGAAGTTGGTGAAGGCTTTTGAAAGGAAGGAACTTTTAAATTGGTTCCTGAAAATTGATTTGGAGTGAATAATCAGACTGGGACTGGTGTCTGATTTGAAGAAGCCTTTATGCATAGGAAGTGTCCTGTGAGGGAACAGCTGGAGTCTGGTGGAAAGCTGTGGAGCTGGGTGGGAGGTCGGGCTGGAGGAGTAGGTTGGAGACATTGAAAGGCTTTGGAGATTGCAGTAAGGAGTTTAGATTTGTGTTGGCAGTGATGAGTCATCAGAGACCTAAATGCAGGAGAGTAAATTGTGTTCCATCCTTGGTAGAAGCGGTTGGTTTAAAACCGTGGTCCTCAAACTTGACTGCCTCTTAGAATCGCCTGGAAAGCTAGCTTTAAAAGAGCCAGTGCCCAGTCTGCACATCAGAAAAGCAGGTTTCCCTGGAAGGGAGACCCAGGCATTGGAATTTTGATCAACTCTCGGATGATTCCAGTGTGCATCCAAGTTAAGCACCAGTGATTGAGAGAGGCTTGACCAACAGGTTAATGAATGAGGGAGGTCATTGCAATGGCCTGGCTAGGAGATAAGTCTCTGAATTGAGGCATTGGGAGCAGGGATAAGGGAAGACAGAGTCAACCATTATTATTGTTCTTCAGTTTGCTCTATGTTTGTCTTCTCCAATAAAGTTGCGGCCGGCCCCATGAGTGCAAAGTACAGTCGCTGTACTTTGAATTCCTCATAGAGAGCTGTGGATAGCGGGTTCTCAATAGATATTTGCCATGATTAAAGTCAGTTTTAGTTCTTAGGGCATTTTTATTTCAATTGCTTCTCTCATTTTTGTTAAACAGAAATTCCTTTAGGAATGAGAATGGATGGAGATGAAACTTTTTGGTCAGTTTTATTTCCTCATAATTCTGATGAAAGATTTAGGAAGTTAAAACCCAGTGATTAAAACAATGTCTGCATATGGAGTTGATTTATCTGTACTGTCTTTCATTGCCCAGTTAATTTAATTTGCCTTTAACTCTTGCTATTTGTATAAAACCAACTAGTATTAATATACCCTTTAAAATACTCTATATAGAGTACCTAGATTCTTAAAGTATTCCTAAGGTTTACCTTCCCCAACAGCACATGAAAGGTAAACCTCAAAAATAATACCCAGATTCTGTTAATCTGTGTAGTGACTCAGAACTTTATCACTGTGGTATAGAAACAGACATGGTTTGTGCATGTGAAATAATTCCTCTTTGCCAAATAAATTTATCTGTGTGTGGGGATAGTATTTTAAAGTGTTATCAAGCATTTTCATGTCAACCTTTCATTCTCTATTCTAATGGAGGGGAGTTGGAACATAAGGAAATTAAGAACTTTTAAAACATTTGACAGCATTATACCCCTTGCCACTTTGTATTTTGGAAAATAGCAAACCTGCAGAAAGAAAGTTAAAAGAATTGTACCTTAACACCCGTCTCCCCTCTACCTGGATTCACCAACGATTAATGTTTTGCCAAATTTGCTTTATATCATTCTCCCTGTCTGTATGTGTGAAGTGTGAAAGTTAGTCGCTCAGTTGTGTCCGACTCTTTGCAACCCCGTGGACTATAGCCCGCCAGGCTCCCTGTCCATGGGATTTTCCAGGCAAGAATACTGGGATGGGTTGCCATTCCCTTCTCCAGAGGATCTTCCCAACCTAGGAATTGAACCTGGGTCTCCTACATTGCAGGCAGATTCTTTACCATCTGAACCACCGGGGAAGCTATATGTCTAGTTCTTTCTAAAGCCATCCCCTTTGAGAATTTCTTGCAGACATGGTGACACTTCATGCCTAGAGAAAGAGTGTATAGCTATAATACAGTAGTATCACTTGGGATACTTGCCATAAAACCAGTATATAGTCCATATTTAAATTTTACCATTTCCTTGTTCTCTAGCTTTTTTATTTTTCTTGATCTAGTATTCTGTCAAGCATCATGCATTGTAAGTGTGTCCTTACCTTTCAGTATGGATTAGTGTGATCTAGTAGTCACAAGGTTTCTGGAATGCAAATGAATACCCCCTTTAAAGGACATCATGGCCCTGCTTCCCATCCTTCCTACCTATTTACCGCCTCCCATGGCCCCCATCACTGTCTGGGAATGGACCTTCTTAGGCTGATGGCAGCATCCTAAAGTAGAACCTAGCCCTCAGTGCGGACCTGCTTGTGCACATCATCCTGATACTTGGAGGGGCTTTGTCCTATGCAAAGAGTTTCTGTCCATTTTAGGATTAAAACTGTTCAGGTTGCCCAGATGCCTAAGAGAATGTGATAGCACAGGGAACTATATTCAGTATTTTGTGATAACCTGTAACGGAAAGAATCTGAAAAAGAATGTATATATTTACACACACACATATATAACTGAGTTACTTTGCTGTATACCTGAAGCTAACACAAAATTGTAAATTTGCTACACTTTAAAAAATGGTAAAAGAAATTGAGAATGTGGTAGTGTTAATGAGACTTTGGGAAGAGCTTTGCGTAGTTGTCTCTAAATCACCTGAAACATTAAGAGTTAGGAGTTGTCTTCTGAGGATGTTTCTTGAGGGCCACTGATTATGATGACCTTGACTTTATATCAAGTGAAGTAGCTCAGTCGTGTCTGACTCTTTGCAACCCCATGGATTGTAGCCTAATAGGCTCCTCCGTCCATGGGATTTTCCAGGCAAGAGTACTGGAGTGGGTTGCCATTTCCTTCTCCAGGAGGTCTTCCCAACCCAGGGATTGAACCTGGGTTGCCTGCATTGTAGGCAGAAGCTTTACCATCTGAGCCACCAGGGATCTCTTGTCTTTATATAGTTTATAGTAATTAATAGTTTTAATTTTTTGAGAAAATTGTTAAGGACCGCCCTACCCCCATCCCCACTTTAAATATTCTAGTGGTCGTGGCCTTTTGCTCCCTCACCCTTCTTGCTTTACACTCCTTCCTGGGCAGACTTCTTTCTTGTTTTAGCTCTTGATGTCCCTGAAATCTTTTTTATTCCATCCCCATTCTCTTCTGAGCTCCAGACCCTCCTTTCCAACCACGTAACTCTCTGCAGCTTCCCTTGCATGTTCCACATGCAGAACTGAACTTGGTATCTTTCTATGTAAACCTGAGCATTGATTTGAATGTTGGGTGGGTGTGGGTGAGAATGACATGGTATTTGACCAGGGGGCTAAGAACAGTAGACTCGGGTCCCTAACCAGCTCCTGCCCTCCCTAACACCCCTCCCTTTAGCCCTGTCCCCGCACCGCCCCCGCCTCCCACCCCAACACACACACATACTGGGAAAGAGGCAGCCAAAGGCAGGGCTTTGCTCACAACATCATTTCCAGCTGAATGTGGAATCTTGGAAGTTAGACTTTATGAAATGGTTCTCAGTCTTTTTTTTTTTCCATTATCATACCCCTAAGGAGCCTTTTTTAGACAGGTTATTTGTTTTTTAGTATTATTCTCCCATCCATGAAGATTTAATACCACAAATATGTATTGTATCTGTTTATATACTGTGTCTGCTTAATAATAAGTAAGGTATTTTAACCCCCAGGAACCAATTTTTGCCCCCTTGGGGAGGTACTGCCCTCTTGAGAATGCATGCTTTAAGCTAAGCTGGAGGCAGTCTGTGAAGTCTAGAGACAGCACAAGGCAAAGTGTCTGCTTGCCATCTTTCCTATCCACAGAGAATCTACGTTAGGCTCACATCTGATGGCTGAAACCAGAGTTTGGTTATCTTGTTGTGATCGTGGCTCATGGTAATAACACTGTGCTGTGCCCAGTGTACATGCAAATTTGTAATTCAGATGTTTTAATACTCAATATTTATTTTTACTGCTTCTCATGTACTCTATTTTTAGTCTCTATTCTTTTAAAAATAGTTTTATTGAGGTAATTTGCATACTGTAAAATTCACCTATTTTCTGTATATTTTTTTTATTTTAAAAGAAATGCTGGTTGTGACCCACTGATTGGCAGCAGCCTGCCAGCCAGCCAGAAGAGCAATGCCAAGGCCTCGCTGGGCTGGAGACCACCCCTAGTCCACCAAAGAAGTAGAAAGAAGTAGTGACAGGGTCCTAACCCTGAACCTCTGGTTCTCACTGTAGTCATGGAACTTGAACAAACTGGTCATTTTACTCCTTGGTAGGAGACGAATGCTGGGGAGCTCATGGGTGACCCAAACAGTAAAGAATTTCCCGCAATGCGGGAGACCAGTGTTCAGCCCCTGGATTGGGAAGATCTGCTGGAGAAGGGAATGGCTACTCACTCCAGTATTCTTGCCTGGAGAATCCCATGGACAGAGGAGCCTGGCGGGCCGCAGTCCATGGGATCACAAAGAGTCGGACACGACTGAATGATTAACACTTTCACAGGGGATGAATGCTGGAGAGCTCGTGACAGCTTTTCACACCCAAAGGTGAAAACTGCTTTGGTGGCAGCCAGAGGGTTTGCCTCGCCAGGAAGGTGAAGTGGGCATCTTCATTCTGTGATTGGTGGCGCCTGCACATGTACCCCTCCCCCCACCAAAAGAAAGTGGAATGGGGACGTGGAGGGGGAAGATTGGGTTTATCCGTAAGGATATCTGAGACTGTGACTGTAGCAATCTGTATATTTGATTAATTTGCTGTCATTAATCTCTTAAAAGGGGATAAAGCACTGAGGAAATGAAATAGGAAACTACCGAGTTTTCATTAGGAGAACAGAAGAGTCTAAAAAATGAGGTCTGCTGGGGTGCATGCGTGGTCAGAGGGAGGCCATGCCTGTAGCCAGAAGGAATCATCCATGAAGACAGGGAAATGAGGGATTGAAAGGTCTGGAGCATCGATTTTGCCCCTGCTTGCCTTTTTGTTGTTTGGTTGCACTGTGCAGCATGTGGGGTCTTGGTTCCCCACCAAGGATCGAACCCATTCATCCTGCACTGGGAGGCTGGAGTCTTAACCCCTGGACCAGCAAGGAAGTCCCTGCCCCTGCTTGCTTTTGTCCCCAGAGCCAGGCAGGGCAGGAATATGATAGGAGCAAAGAAAACTGGCAAAGAAAAAGAAAAAGGGCTTCCCTGATAGCTCAGCTGGTAAAGAATCCGCCTGCAGTGCAACCCAGGAGACCTCCATTCGATTCCTGGGTTGGGAAGATCCCCTGGAGAAGGAATAGGCTACCCACCCCAATATTCCTGGGCTTCCTTTGTGGCTCATCTGGTAAAGAATCCAGATGGGGGAGACCTGGGCTGGATCCCTGGGTTGGGAAGATCCCCTCGAGAAGGGATCGGCTACCCACTCCAGTATTCTGGCCTGGAGAATTCCATGGACATAGATCCTTCCTTCCTGATAACTAGGTTAAGAATCTGCCTGCAATGCAGGAGACCCTGGTTCGATTCCTGGGTTGAGAAGATCCCCTGGAGAAGGGAAAGGCTACCCACTCCAGTATTCTGGCCTGGAGAATTCATGGGCTGCATAGTCCATGGGGTTGCAAAGAGTCGGATATGACTCAGCAACTTTCACTTTCAAAGAAAACTGAGGAATCCCATCCCAGAGCAGCAGAATAATTAGAGCAAATATTCATGGAGTGCTTAACTGTATGCTGGGAGCTAAACATTGTATATTCTCATTTTATATTTAATCTTTTAAAACTACAAGGTTGTAGATTATGTTAGTGCCCGCCCCCCCAACTCCCCATGTTACGATGAGGAAAACTGAGATACAGGAAGGTAAAGAAACTTGTTCAGAGTCATACAGTTATTTGTTCTTACATGTAATGTAGAACACTGGAGACCCTGCCTTGACTAGGTGAACCTGCTGCCTCTGGGATCACGTCTGCTGCGCCAGCCTTCTTACCTGGCAGATCCCGTGATCATCATTTTAAGTCACTTAGTCTCCAGGTTGCTACCCTGAAGTTCACTGTTGGAGGCTGGTGACCACAACACTAAAAATAACATTGTCCTAGAGAATATTTATAGTTTTTTCACTCCCTCTTCTTGAGTACAGACTGTGCCTTATCTGGGAAATACCACTTATTTTAGGGCTCTTGAGTTGGGCATTTAAATGGTAGGACTTGTTAAGTGGTAGTCATATTTCAAATTAGTTCTGCAGACATTTGCATGCTTCCTAAGTTCTGTGTGACGTACCTGGTGCCAGGGTAACAAATGTTACCACAGGTCTGGTAGGGGAAATAGACACTAGCAACATTTAAATTGCAGTGAAACAGAATAAGTAGAACAGTAAAAGGAACATTAAGGCCTGTGGGAGGTTAGGAAGAACTTCTAAGAGGAGTTAACATTTGATTTGGGTTTTGACGGATGAACAGAAGTTAGCTTGGTAGGTAAATAGTTGAAGAATAATTAAGTGAAAATTGCTAGAGAGATGGACAGAGGCTTCCTTATGATATTATTGCCAGTGTGTTTACAGATTCTTAACGATATAGTAGAAAGAGCCTCCAGTTGTAAAATCTCCCCCTTTTCCCCTAGCGTCCTGAAATACCACTCGGATCCTGTGCCTCAGCAGTAGGGCAGCTGGATGCCCAGGGATATTGCTGTGAGCCAGTTACAGGAGGGAAAAAGTTACTACCTGTGTAACACCTGCAGGCACACTGCAACTCCGGCATTTCCTACTTGTGTGAGGAGATGGGGGCGTTCCTTGTAGCCTCGCTCCAGGCTGAGACCTTTTGGCTGCACCACATGGCATGTGGGATCTTAGTTTCCTGAGCGGGGATCAAACCCACACTCCCTGTGTTGGAAGCGTGGAGACTTAACCACTGAACCACCAGGAAGTACAGAGATTGGGTTTTTCAAGTATAACGTGCTTTCAGTGAAGTGTGCAGCTATCGAGGGTACTGCTCACTGGGTTTTTACACGTGTATATTCCTTTGTAGGGCTTCCCCTGTGGCTCACTGGGTAAAGAATCCGCCAGCAATGCAGGGGCCACAGGAGACACGGGTTTGATCCCAAGAAGATCCCCTGGAGAAGGGCATGGCAACCCATTCCAGTGTTCTTGCCTGGGAAATTCCGTGGACAGAGAAGCCTGGTGGGCTGCAGTCCATAGGGTTGCAAAGAGTCGGACACGACTGAAGCGACTGAGCGCATATACATGCATACAGAATGTCTTGTTTGTATCTGGTTTCTCTTACTCAGCTTTATGATTGTGGGATTCATGTAGTTGCTGGAGAGCACTGATAACCCATCATGCTGTCAGGAAGCGATCCAGAATAATCATGTGGCTGATGCCATTGAGAGTTGGTATGAGTTTATTGGTAACATTTGTTTATGCAGAACGCATTTGCAAGTGCCACATACCAGGTGCTTTGCACAGGCCTGGCGAGCACAGATGAGTAAGTTCCTTCTATCAAGGAGCTGTCTGTCTAGTGTAGGAGATATACACACACACGTAATTACACAAAATACACATAATTAAAATGAAGACTTGGTCAACCTTTATGGTTTTTGCAATGACTTTTGAAAGACTTTCATTATGGTTTATGAAAGACTTTCTATTGGAGGTGAAATGTCTTCTGATTGTCAAAGGATTAGAATTTTTCCAGGTGGTCGAGTTCAAGTGCAGAGATGTGAAGCGTCATGGTATCTTCGGAAACTTGAGTTAGTAATGCTTTTAGATTGATTAAGATGTGTAGATTGATTAAGATGTGTAAGAAGGCCAAAAATACTACTTTGGGAAGAAATTTTGAGGAAAACCTGAGTGTGCAGGTTTGGCTTCTTAGTTGGAGCTGTGGGTGGGAGATGACCACTCTAGTGGCCAGTTGTAAATGCATCAGTATGGAGAAGGCAGAGAATGGAAGTCACATTTGGTAACTGCTGTAGCCAAAGAAAAACTCCCCGCAGTGCTTTTCTGTTGATGTTGTGGAAGAGTTTTTTGAGGTTAGATAAACCTATGGAGATGCTTATTATGAATGTGTTTTTTTTTTTTAAATAATTGAGATGACTTGAGATGTCCTATAAGCCATCAAAAATTTCTTAAGGGTGGATTTTGATGTAGCATCTCTCCCTTAATCATGTGATTTTGTAGCAGAACGTGTTCCCCGATCTCTCAGTTTGTTGGAGCTACCATAACAAAATACCACCGACTGGGTTTCTTATAATTCTGGAGGCTTGAAGTCCAAGGTCAGGGTGGCAGGTTTGATTTCTCTTTGACTTGCAGTGCTCCTTCTCATCCTGTCCTCACCTAGTCTTCTGTGTTCTGTTTCCTGATCGCCTCTTAAAAGCACACCTGCCATATTGGATTAGGGCCCACTCCAGAAACCCCTGTTTTAACTTCTTTACCTCTGTAAAGACTTGATCTCCACATACAGTCACATTTCTAAGTAGTGGGAATCAGGGCTTCAACCTGCAAGTTTTGGGGCGTGGGAGGACACAGATCAGCTCATTTACACCCATGTTTCAGAACCTTCCCTGACATTGTTGGGCTGTGTGAGGGCTGTCACCTGAGAGATGCAGGGGTCAGACCCCTCCAGGACAAGCAGGGAGCTGTGAGGTAGGCCAGAGTCCACTCTGACCCCTCTGGGGGCTGGGCTCGGTCTTAAAGTACCACCTCTGACTTCCTCATGACTTGTCTGGGCACACACAAACCTGTGAGTCTTGGGTGATGTGTCTAAAACTTAAGACCAGTATTCTGTCAATTAATAGAGATTGAAAATAGGGACTAGGAGGAAAAGAATCCAAACTGTAAAGGCCAGGTGAATGTCATGAGAAAAGTGATGTCATAACTTTCATAACTCTTAATAATCTGTTCCACTGTTGAGCAAACCATATCCCTCTCCTGCTGTTTCACCCTTTTGATTAGCTGAAGTTAAACAGCCTTGGCATTCTCCTTATCAGAACATTTGAACACCAAAGAGCCGTTTCTAAGTCAGATCACCTTAACCTTCTCCTGCTTGTGGGCAGAAAGTTGTTTTCTGTAAAAGGATTTTTACTTTGAATTTTCTGTTGTGATGGCCACTGAGAGGGGATTTTTCTTTTAAGGAAGCGCTTTTAGATAGTCATCTCTTAAACTTGTTTTAATGGAGACAGAGAGAAGTCTTGTTGGGATGAATTTTGCAGGGGCTGCTTTTGTTTCCGTCACATTGGGATTCTGTGGAGCATATGAGGTTTATTATAGGTACCTGGGAGCTGGAAGTCTGGTTTTCAGTGAAGTAGTTAGTGTGTATTATTATGGTGTGTGTCCCAGAGTTGCTATGCTAAGACCCATTTTCAGAATTAGAACTTTGAAGCTTCTAGGCCATGCGGATAACTCATGCAGAGTTGAATGAGATGTGTTAGCTCACATCATATTGTATGTGTGTGCTCAGTCGTGTCCGACTCTTTGCAACTCCATGGACTGTAGCCCGCTAGGCTCCTCTGTCCAAGGGATTTCCCAGGCAAGAATACTGGAGTGAGTTGCCATTTCCTCCTCCAGGGGATCTTTCTGACCCAGGGATCGAACCCACTTCTCCTGCATTGGCAGGCAGATTCTTTACCGCTGAGCCACCTGGGAAGCCATCACATCATATTAAACCCAGCCTAATGTGAAGCAGAGGGTTTGGGAAAGTCATGGCATGCCCAGGCGTGTTCATGTTGCATCCCTATTACTGCCAACATAGTTCTGTTGCCTTTTCTATTCTTTTGCTTAGCTGTGTGCTGATTGACCATGAGTTTAATTTTTGCCAGTCTGGTGTGGGTCACAGTAAGCATTTAAAAATCTCTGAACAGCATTCAAAGGTATTGTGCATTGTGACTCTTATTTCTGCTTATATTAATATAATACTCATGTTCTTTTTGACTTGCTTGGCTGTTACTGATGAATGAGGTTTTTGTTTTGTTTTGTTTTTTAACAGACATTACTGGGTTGTTGTAAATTCTTTTACAGGGAGTAAATTCATTGTTTAAGATGGGTCATAGTTCCAAAGTATACCCAGAATTTAACTTACTTTTTGAAGAAACAAAACTCTTTCAAACCTGTTGAAAACAAAATTCAACTGAAGGGATTTTAAAGATCTTATTAACTTTATTAGATGATTCATGAATTGGGCAGCATCCCATCCAGCAAACAGAAGGGAGCTCTAAAGAGCTGTGTCAGATGAAAGATTTATATGCATAAGGGAATGGGATGAAGAAGTTAGTTACTTGGAAAGCGTGGATTATTTGTGGCAAGGTCACCTTCCTTTAGGGAACTACAGAAGTCTGTCAAGCAGATTACCTCACTAGTGCTGACCAGGTAACTCCAGATTGACTGGTTTAAGATTCCCCTCTTGGGAGAAGTTGAAACTGTAAATTAGGTATTAAGTTGCTGTTTGGTGACCTGGGCTTAGCACAAGTGACTCCATTTTGGTTTGGTTGTGCCTTTAAAAAAAAAACAAAACCTTTCTCTGTTTAGTCAACAATATTTCTTGTAACTTCAACAAATCAAATGTTTTAATTTTCCACATTTGTCTATTTTGTTTCCTACCATTTTGTTCTTCTATACTCTTAGATTTGGCTCTACTGACTCTTCTTTGGTCCATGATTTTTTTTCTCATTTACAAAGTAGGTAGGTAATACTATTCTTGCAAAGTGTTTTTTAGCGACAAAGGTGCTAACAACAATCATTTGCTTTGGCTTTTGGGAGCCTGTGACTGTTGGACCCACAGCAGACTGATTTGAGATTCAGAGTAACTTAGTAGAGTGTTGTGTTTTATCAGAACCTTCCATCTATAGAAATCCTTGAACATATGCTGCCATGTTTTCTAGATACGTCTCCTAACTTTTAAATTCCCCTCACCCTGTTAAAATTAGAAATATTTCAACAAAATAATTCAGATGATATCCTGCCTCTTAAGAGGAGAAGGAGGAGATAGGGTCAATAGGTAACATTGCACTGGGGAGTGGGTACTCCCAGTGTGTTTTATCTCTGAGTCTTTGACCCCAATTCTTCAGATCTCTGTAGTAGTATTTTACATATTCATTCTCTTGCCATAACCTCATGGTGGATGAAATTATGTCCCTATCCCTTGATTTTGGCCTTGGCTGTATGACTTGCTCTCGATCAGTGGGATGTTAGTAAACATGATGGAAGTAGAAGTCTGCACTGTGCTGGTGCTAGTGGGCTTGTGTCCTTCTGTTCCTTTGTCATCACCATGAGAAGACCCCTGAGTAGCTGCAGCCTCTTCAGCTTGGGCCTCAGAGTGAGACCATAGAGCAGAGCCTCTGCAGCTTATCTGTACCTTAAAGCAGAGCCAACACAGCTCAGACACCTGAGGGAAAATTAAATGCTTGTGCCAGTGAGATTTTGTGGTTTGTTGTTGTCTGCATTATTGTGGCAGTAGATGACTAATACGGTCAGCCTGCTGCAACCAGGACAAGCAGGCTTCCTTGGGTGGTCTCTCTTCCTACCTGGCCATCTACAGGATTCTCAGTTGGCCCGCTTCACCCTCTTCTTTCCACCCAGTGTTTTCCTCATTCTTCCTTATTGTTCTCCTCTACCTTATAGCTTCTACTTACTTGTATGTTATGCTCTCTCCTAACTTTTCCACATCCAAAGCCCTCTGTGACTCCTCTGGGTTCTCTTAAACTCATGACTTCTCAGCTCCCACTCCTGTTGCCTATGCCTTATTCGGTGCCTTCCATTTCAGATTTCTTTGCCCAGCAGGTTTTCTCCCACCCCAGAAATGTCATGTCCTCCCTTGTTGGCCTGTTCGGTCATTGACTAGTGTTAGGTCAGGGGCCCACCTCTGGTCCAGTTCAGTGCATCAGGGATGTGTTGGGGAGGGGACACGTCCTGAAATACATGAGTGCCTAATACGGCCTTGTTCATCGAGGCTGTCAGTGTCTGGGAATCGCAGTGACAAGACACGTCTTTTACATAGGGTTGTACGTCATGTGGGGGTTTTAGTGAGTATCCAAGCTCTTCTGTTTCTGGACTCATCACTTCTTCAGAGGGGAAGCTTAATTGGCTTTTGCAAGTTTAAAATGTTCTGGGGCTGCATTCCGGTTTTAAGGTTCCTAGTTCTAAGATGACCAACCTTACCGCATGAGTTCTCAGGATGAACCTCTTTCAAGGAAAAATGTGAGAGAAGAGAATGCTACTCGGCAAAACCTTCCAAAGAGTTGCAAAGAAAATAAATTGGCCTATTCTAAAGTTCTAGGCTGTTTAGGCAGTTCCATAACTTTTCTGTATAGGGGAAGAGATTGAGCAAATTAAAGCTGGTTTATAGCATCTAAAAGGTTGTGCTTTTAATTTCAATTTCTCTCTTTAAGTATTTATGTTTTGGGATACTCTTATAAATGATACTTTTAAAATGTTAATTTATGGTTGTTCCTTGCTAGTATATAGAAATACAGTTGGCTTTTGTATATTGATCTTTTATATCCTATGATCTTAGCAAACCAATTTACTGATTTTAGAAATGTTACTGTAGATTCTTTGGGATTTACTATATTAATAGTTATGTTGAGTGCAAGTAAAGACAGTTGTATTTCTACCTGTTTAATCTGTTTGCTTTCTATTTCTTCTTCTTGTCTTATTGCACTGGCTAGGACCCCAGTATGATGTTGAAGTGATATGATAACATTAGCCACTCTTGCCTTGTTCTTGAGTTTAGGGAAAATTTATGCAGTCTCATTAATGGTAGGTTTTTGGTCAATACTTTATATCAGATTGAGGAAATTTGCTTTTATTTCTAGTTTCTGTGAGAGTTTTCATCACGAATGTTGGATTTTGTTAGATACTTGTATCTGCTGAGATGATCATGTGGGTTTTTTCTGTAGTCTGTTGATACAGTGAATCACAGTAATTGATTTTTGATGTTGAATGCCTCTTGCATACCCAGGATAAGTCCCACTTGGTCTTGATGTATAACACTTTTTATCCATTGCCATATTCAATATGATAGTATTCTGTTAAGGATTTTAGTGTCTTTGTTTTGATCTTTGTCTTAAATGTGTGGCTTCTTATATTGCTGTTGCAGGACTTGTTGGCTTAATGCTGGCCGACATTAGATGGAAGAGTATCTATTTTCTGGAAGAGTATATGTATTATATTGCTATACAGGAGATACTGCAGATTCAGTTCCAGACCACTGCGATAAAGCTAATATTGTAGTAAAGTGAGTTGCATGAATTTTTTGGTTTCCTAGTGCATATATACAAATTATGTTTATACTGTAGTCTGTTAAGTGTGCAGCCACTAGCATTATGTCTAAGAAGAAATTTGTATAACTTAATTAAAAATTTGTTTTATTGCTAAACCGTGTTGACCATCATCTGATAAAACAGGGTTGCCACAGACCTTCAATTTGTAAAAAATGTAGTGTCTGTAAAGCACATAAAATGATGAAGTACAATAACTATTTGGTGAGATTCTCCACAGAAGCTACCTGGGCCTGGAGTTTTCTTTGTTGAAAGAAATTCACCATCTTTAGTAGATGAAGGGCTGTTGATGTCCTTTTGTTTCTTCTTAAGTGAGCTTGTCTAGTTTGTGTCTTTTGGGGAACTCATCCATTCGTCTAAGCTGTCCAAATTTAGAGGCACATTCTACCTTCACATAATACACTATTTCACATTTCACATGCAGTATAAGATGGTAACAATACAGTATGCTTCTAGTTTTTCCCTTCCATCCTATGGGATTATTGGTGTCATACCTTTTCCTTTTAGATATTTTATAAAGTCCACAATATACTGTTACTATTTTTGCTTTAGATTGTTCTTTTGGAATAATTAAAATTTTGTGGAAAAGACTTTTTATACTTACATTTTGATAATTTCTGAAACTGTTTTGTATGGATCCTCATTTTTGTCTGGTTATCATATGCCTTTTACTTGAAGGACTTCTTTACCTTTTCTTGTAGGGCAGGTATGCTGACACTGAATTACCTCATCTTTTGTTTGTCTGAAAAGCCATTATTTTGCCTCCATTTTTGAAAGATATTTTTGCTGACTAGAATTCTGGGTCATGAAGTCTTTTTTTCTTTCTTTTTTCCCCTTTTCAGTAGTTAAGAGGTGCCACACCATTATCTTCTGGATTGCAGGTAGTCTGCTGAATTTTTTTCCCCCCTCAGAAGGTAGTGTCTTTTTCTTCCAGCCGTATTTCAGATTTTCTCTTTAACTTTGCTTTTTAGCAATTAAACTATGAAGTGTCCAGGTATGTGTTCTTTGTTTACTTGTTTATATTCATTCTGTAGGATTTTCTCAGCTTCTTAGATCTACAGTTTGATGACTTTATTTTTGGAAAATCTCAAGCCATTTTTCTTTCAAATGTCATTTCTGCCTTGTTCCTCCCGCTCCAGTTACATGCCTGTGGTATCATTTGATCATATCTCACAGCTCTTGGATGTTGTGTCTGTTATGTCCTCCCTACCCCCCTCCCCTTTTTCAAGTTGGTTGATTCCTTCCTTCATTTTCTTGAGTGTTTGGTGGGCTTGTCAAAGGAACTTTTCATCTCTTGATACCGTTACAAAAAAGCATTTATTTTTGTCTCTTTCTTACATATTCTAGCTTTCTGTTGAAATTTGCCATCTATTTATGCATATGTTCTACTAAATTGTTTAACATGTTAAGCATTTTTTTATAGTTTTTAAAATTCATTTCTGTATCTCTTTATTTATTGGCTGCTCTGGGTCTTCATTGCTGCACATGGGCTTTCTCTAGTTGTGAGCAGGGGCTGCTCTTGAGCTGCGGGGCGAGGACTTCTCACGGCAGTAGTTTCTCTTGAGTGGAGCATGGGCTCTAGAGTGGGTGGACTTCGGTAGTTTGGTGCATGGGCTTAGTTGCCCCTTGGCACGTGGAATCTCCCCACACTGGGGATCGAACCCGTGTTCCCTGCCTTGGCAGGTGAGTTCTTAACCACTGTACCACGTTATAACTGTCGTACGCACTGTTATTTTAAATTCCCTATCTGGGTCATCTCTCAGTCTGATTGATTCTCTTAATAGCTTTGTCTCCATTTCATTCCCACTTTGCTTTTTTCTATACCTTGTAATTTTTGATCAGCTACTGGACTTTGTTATGGAAAAGTAGAGACTGAGTTGGACATTAAATATTGATATTGAGATTACTGTTACATTAGGGGTAGGTTTTTTTTGGGGGGGGGAATGTCACATTTATATATACAGAATATTCAGGACCTGCTATTGGACTGGAAACATAATTTTCTTTGTTTAGTTGTAAAATTTTACGGTTCTCTAACTTGCTTTTCTTCTTATAGCATTCCTGAGAGTCACCTTATCAGAACTTAACCCTTGTGCTTGCTTTTTCCTTTCTTTCTGCTCCCCCCGGACCTAAAACTCTTCCTTAGTTCTGTTGGCATGCACACCAGATATGTTTGTTAGCAGATTTGTCTTCCCTTGCTGGACTAAAGTAGGTAGTGTCTTATTCATATATTTGGATCTCTGATCTTTTTTTTATATATAACACACACACACACACACATAACACACACACACACACACACTCCAGTATTCTTGAGCACGCACACACACACCCACTCCAGTATTCTTGCCTGGAGAATCGCCATGCACAGAGGAGTCTGGTGGGCTATAGTCCATGGGATCGCAAAGAGTTGAATATGACTGAGCGACTAAGCACAGCACATACATCCATGTGCACACACAGACACACAGATGGGGTACACTGTGTTAAGTCGAATTGAGATGATGAAATAATTTTTATTCCTTAGTTAAAAATCCACACTGCTGCTCCCACTCGTGCCCACCACCAGTTAGTGGGAATATTGTCTCTGATTTTCCAGAGTCAACTGTGACGTATCTGAAAAATGCACTGAGGTGAAAAGTGAGGTCTAGCATGGTTGAATTTATGAAAAGGTAGCTCTTTATTTTCTTTACTAGTTTTATATGTGTATTTTGCCTCCCTACCTTGGCAGTATGATTTTGAGAGGAAATAACTGTCTTCTGCTCCTCTGGTATTTTGTTAGTAAGCAGCACAATGTTGAGCACACAGTAGATGCTCCACAAATTATTAAAAATTTCTGAGACTTAATGATGCTCATGAATTTTGGAATGAGTTGCCAGTAGCTTTTCTTTTTCTGTTTATCCCAAAAGACTGAGTAATGGCGAGGATGATATTATTCCACTCCTTACCGGCTCTGTTTTCTTTGGCAAGTTGCTCAGCATCCTGTGTTTTGGTTTCTTTATCTATACAATGGGAATAATAACAGTACCTAACTCATAAGATTATTATGATGACTCAGAAAAATAATGTAATAAATGTTGCTTGCTGCCTTCTAGTTCCTCAGTTATTATTAACAGTGCATGTGAGAAGGGCACGTTTTTAACAGTAAGGTTTTGGATGCTAAGGTCTTTGAGTAGGAAGGCGTTTACTATCTGAAAACCATCTATCTGAGGATGGATAAATATAACTACTTCTATATTAAATAAGGAAATAACCTTTGCTCAGAATATTAGCAACAGAAGGAGAACAGAGCTAATTAATTTCTACCTTGTTGGCAGTAATGCAGTGTTGGATGTTCGCTCTATTCCCGGGGGCGTAGTGATCGATACAGAAATAGATTTCCCACTCAGCCTTCCCTAGGACCAAAGGTACTCCATCTGACAGATTGTTGTTACAGTTGACCCTTGAACAACATGGGTTTCAGCAGCACAGGTCCACTTACGTGCGGATTTTTTTTTCTTTTGACTGAATATGTGCTACAGTACTACCATCCGTGGGTACAGAACCTTGGATATGGAAGGTCAGCTGTAAAGTTATACATAATTTTCAACTGCACACGGAACAGCAACACCCCTCACCCCCACATTGTTCAAAGGTAAAGTGCATGTTTTAAAACTATATTCATCCTCCTTTTAGGCATCATTTATTGTTGTTTATTTTTACAGTCTCTTCCTTTTTACCACTGTTGTTGACCAAATCATGTTCAATAGAGAAATAAAGCCCAGAGAGAATTATGGAAAGGGGCAATACCCTGATGAGAGTTACTAAAAATTTTTGGCAGACAGCTGTTGAGAAAATATTGTGAAAACTGATCAGGTGGCAGTTTTCTAGATTCACTGTTTTATTTACCTAACAAGAAGAGGGATGGAACACACGGTTACAGATGAAAGAGCATCCTCCTTTGCATAGCCTTGGTGCTTGTATTACTGAACCCCTTTATTAAATCAGTGATTTAACAGTGCTCTCTCCTCTCAATGCAGTACACTACCATTATATGTGGAATAGTGATATTTATTCATATACTTTTCTAAGTTTTGGAAGGAAATAGGTGATATATTTGACCTGCAAATCTGTGGCATAATCAAGTTTTAACTGCTGTGACACCAAGTATAAGGTGATAATAGCATAGCATGAACTATGTTAGGAGCAGTGGGAATGGATGAGGGATTGAAATGAGGGAAGTTTTTTTTTTAACAACAGCGGGGTTTTTTATGATACTAAAGAGTATTTCTTCAGCATGTATAAAAATATTTACTTTATATGAATGTTGGAAAAAACTGAAAAGTGCAGTTGAACTGCTGAAGGCTTAGAAATAGAGACATGCCATTAAAAAACACATCTTGTGGTCGTTTGCTCAAATAACTTTTCTCAGGGCAGAGAGGCGTGAAGTGTCCAGCCGGGTATGGGGACACCCTGTCTGCACCTAGGTAACAGTACATGGCCTGACGGAAAGCACACCTCCAGAGGAATGTGGTAGAGAGAGTTTCTGCTGACAAAAGAAAGCTGCCCGGAGTCTCTCGCATGCAGTCTTCAGAGGCCACTGCCGTCAGCTTTTTTTGTGTTTGTTTTACATAAAGGCTTTCTGCAGTTTTTCATGCGTTGTGGATGGTGGCCAGACTTAGGTTTGGTTATGAATTCCTGTCTCTTCTTTCCCTTAACCTTAAAAAACGTTTTTATTACGGGAAATTTCAAACAGACACATAACTAGAGAATAGTACAGTGAATCCTCACGCCGTTCTCGTTTTATGTGTCCCTTCTCACTTTCTTTTTGACCTAGAGTGTTTTGAAGCAAGTCCTGACAGCCTGTCCTTTCACCTATAAATATTGTAGTGTGTGTATCTGTTGGATAGAACAGTGCATTATCATACACATTAACACGTCACCTACAACCTAATTCCTTAATTTACCTGATTCTGAATCTCTTCCCTTGATTTTTCTCAAAAGTGGCTTTTTTACAATTAACTCTTTGAATCAAGTCCAAATAAGGTCTACCTAGTGCATTTGATTGATGCATATCTTTAATTTCTTTTAATCTAAAGTAAGTCTCTGTTGTTGTTGTTGTTGTTACTGTTAGGCCATTTTTTTGTGGAAGAGACTAGGTTGATCCCCTTCCCCACGTTATGGAGTTTGCCGACTGTATCTTTGTATCATGTAGCATGTTACTCTTTTTCCGTATTACCTGTAAGCTGGTAGTTAGATTTGGAGGCTTAACAATTTTGGTAATCATTCAGATTTTTTTTTTATTATTCATAGGTAGTATATCGTGCTTCCTGTACACATTTGGAAAGATGTTTGATTTTCCTACTGTATGTTCCTACAATGTCTGATTGTCCTCCTGTGTATACTCAGAGTAATTGATGGGGTCATGTTGGCATAGTCCTTTGTTGTCAAGTTGTGTTCCCCCATTTGGCCAATAGAAATCCATGGGGTGACTTCGGACAGCCTGCAGATTTCCAGTTCTGTCCACCTTTCATCTGATGGTCCCGATATAACCCTAACTGATGATTGTTGCCTGAATCATTCATTTTACTATTGTTAACACTTTAAGAAGACTGAGAGACTTGTAGAAAATGAAATGAAAATTTTTGATTTGGAACTTAAAAAAAAAAACAGTAAAATGAGGTGTCTGAAAAATTTGTTTATGCAAAGTACTTTTTTTGGTCTGATTATGTTTAGTGAAAGAAGTGCTGTGTAGAAAGGAATGTTTAGAAGTTGTATGTTTAGGAATTCCCTGGCGGTCCAATGGTTAGGATTCATTGCTTCCACTGAATGGTTGCTTATTTTGTCTTTGTCTGTTAGGTTAATCTGTGTGGATCAGAAAATGACTAGATTCTCAAGAATCTGAACATTGTTGTAACAGTGTGATGTTTTAAACAGTTGGGTATCACTGATAGGGATGAGTTAATACAGAACTATGAGGAAGCATCCTCAGGTTATTCTTTCCTTTTTAGTAAGTCTCTCTTAAAGGAAAAAATGAATTATTACCCTTCTGTATTTTAAAAAGTCCAGCTTTCTTATTCACCTGGAAAACAGAGAACTCAGTAAAATAGCAGATATGTTAGTGTTTTTGCAGGATTTTTTCCCCATAGTTCCCCGCCCCTCCCTTTCTCTCTTGGTGTGTCGTTTTTATATATACTGGGTCATAGAGAATTTTAAGATATAGGATCCTTGGGAAAGGGTTTTTCAACATCTGAGGTCAAACACCCTCATTTTAAAATTGAAGAAGCAGAGTCGATTCCTTTGTTTCATTGGTGACTTTTCCTGTATATCTGCTCTTGTTTGTTGCTGAGTGAAGTGGCTAGCTCCTCAGAGATACGATAAACCATAAAATGAGAAGGAGAAGTATGAGAAATGGTTGAACCTGGTGAAATATAAATTCAAGATGAATATTGTATGGAGCACATGCTAACACAGTTCTTGGCTGGAATTGAGTTAATAAAGACAAGCCGCACGTGAGTTGCCCTCATGTGACTGACCGAGTCAGTTCCACTATGGTACCAAACTCTACAGTGGGAGGTTGGCCTCTCTCATCTGGCCTTTGGAGGGGGGCCTTTGCCTTGGCACTGGTCCCTTGAGTAGGTGATGACGGGCAGAGCAGTGGAGTTGGTCTCGCTGGTGCGCATGATGTGAGCGGCACCAGCTGTGCTCTAGAGGAAAACTTAAGGTTTCTTTCAACAAAGTTAGAGATGTTTGTACAGATTTTTTTTTTTTTTTTGCTGACCATCTTATAAACTCTTTTTTGGTTCTTATAGTTTTGAAGTTGTTTCTTCAGGGCTTACAAGAGCAGTCACATCATATATAAATAATAATTTTGTATCTTTCTTCCTAGGGGCTTCCCCGGTGACTTCGTGGTAGTAAAGGATCTGCCTGCCAATGCAGGAGATGGCGGGTTCAATCCCTGAGTTGGAAAGATGCCCTGGAGAAGGAAATGGCAACCCACTCCAGTATTCTTGTCTGGGAAATCCCATGCACAGAGGGGTCTGGCTGGGTACAGTCCATGGGGTCAGTCAGGCACGACTTAGCTACTCAACAAGAATCTTTCTTCCTAGTTTATGCATATCATAATTTTTCCATATAGTCTCTAGAATGTCCAGTGCAATACTTGATGGATGGTGTCATTGTCTTTTTTCAGACTTCTTAATAAGGAGTGCCTTTAGCATTTCATCATGAGATTTGATTTGGTTTCGGATGGATGTTTGTGAGAGTCCATACTGCTCTAACTAGATAAAAGTATCTTAATTCAGCTTTTGATTTTGCAAATTAAGGAAGAAGCAACATAGAAAGGTCAGGAGCAAGCTGAAAATATGTGGAGTATTAAGTTATAACATTAAAGTGAAAGTGAAAGTCGCTCAGTTGTGTCTGACTCTTTGCGACCCTATGGACTGTACAGTCCATGGAATTCTCCAGGCCAGAATGCTGGAGGGGGTAGCCATTCCCTTTTCCAGGGTATCTTTCCAGTTCAGGGGTTGAACCCAGGTCTCCTGCATTGTAGGCTGATTCTGCACCAGCTGAACCGCCAGGAAAGCCCATATAATATTAAATGCATGGGAATATTTATCCTAGAGAAGAAAAAACTATGGGATAACTTGATTATCCTCAAGTGTGGGTAGGACCTGTGCTGGTAGATTAAAGCTTCCAGATGATGTTTGAGTGTGGGAGAATAGCCTAACGCTTTGGGGATGCTGTTGGGGCAGGGTACCACCAGATGCCCCTATATGCCTTTCACTGGGCAAAGGCACTACACCTTTGAACCCAAAAGTCAAGCTTCCTTCCTCCTCGAGCGCCCCTCTACTGACCAAGCTTAACATCACACTTTCTGTAAAGGGAAAATTTTTCAAGAGTCCATCCAATGCATCATCACAGAGCAAGTACTGAAGGGTGAATTTGGAGCTGAGAGGCAATAAATTGATAACTGACACCGAAGCCAGGCCCAAGAGTACATACTCTGTAATTCCACTTTTATAAGATACGGAAACAAGCAAAACTAATCTGTACTGTTGGAAGTCAGGCTAGTGGTTACCCTTGGAGAAAAGGAGTAGTGACCAAAAAGTAGTGTGGAGGGGGCTTTTTGAAAACAAATGTTCATTTGGCTGCTTCATGCGTTAGTTGCAGTATGCAGAATCTAGTTCCCTGACCAGAAAGGGAACCCAGGCCCTCTGCATTGGGAGTGTGGGGTCTTAGCCACTGGACCACCAGGAACGTCCTTGGCGGAGGCTTTTGTGAATGCTCAGTGTGTTCTGTTTCTGTTCGTCGATGCTGGTTACATGTGTGTTCCGTGTGTGAAGTGTGTTCTGTATGTGAAGAGCTATACTTTTTTTAATGTATATTATCCTTCAATAAAAGTTAAGGGGTGGTACAGTCTGATTTCAAAAGAATAAACTTAAAAATAAGATCCAGTCTCGAATGGGAGAAATACAAAATAATCCAGGGTATCTCAACCTTTTTTTATTTTTGAAAGCCTGTTTGAGGGCTGTTTAACTTAATGTCAAACAACAGTATCTAGTTCATTCAGCAAAAAATATTAACTGCCAGACCACCTTTTTTTTTTTCTTTTTAAACTTGGGACCAAAGTGTTAATACTGAAGTCTTCTGTAGAGCAATATACTTCTCATGTTGTTGGCCTTCTTCTTACCAAGTTTTAGAACAACAGCTTCTAATCTTTTTTTTTAATGGCTTTTCAGATACCTCTTTGTTCTTAGTCTAAATATCACTGCTCTCCTCTGTGAGCATTATCTTTGCTTTTATCTTTGTCATCACATTCCTTTCTTTCAAAGCAGGTAAATCACCATATCCCTTTTGGCCTGACTAAGAAATTTAGGGGCCCCCAGTGCAACTCTCGTGTAAGGGTTAGTGGGCATGGGAATTATAGATCTTTGATTCAGCAATTTGTGGTTCAAGAGAGACTTGGTGCGTGGCTTTGCTACAAACAGAAGCAGGTCAGTGCTACGGTTTGTTTAGGAGTAGATAACTCTGGGCGCAAAATCCTAAGGAATTCACCAAGTTGGAAGTTGGCCTTGGATCCGAGAGATGGATATAGAATCTCAAAGGGGGTCATATTTCCCAGACAGCATAGGTTGCTAGGCAAGTCTGACCTTATACTGTGGATAGGATTTAGGGTGAATTTTAAAGAAGAGTCGGCTGTGCAAAGCCCAGTTGTTACTAAATCAAAGGGAATAACAATAATGGGTTTTGTGTACAGAGCTTGGTATCGCCACATTAGGTTATGGTTGTGTTCGTGCTTTGAATTGCTGGTGGCAACACTTTGGCCAGGCAGAGAGTACCACAAACATGCAACACAGCAGGCTGAAAATCAAGAATGAGTGCCTTGCAAAAATAGTCTCCTTGTATTTTTTAACCCTGAAGTCATTTGAGGGAAGAGGGAAGAAAATAGTGAGGGTGGTGAAACTAGCCAGTGAGCCTTTGACTTATAAATTCAGTCCAGAAAATCAAGGGTTTTCTGACCTGTATTTCATTTTCTTACTGGCCTGATCTTTTACTTTGTTGTTGTTTAGTGCCTAGGTCATGTCCAGCTCTTTTGCAACCCCACTGACTGTAGCCCACCAGGCTCCTCTGTCCATGGGATCTCCCAGACAAGAATACTGGAGTGGGTTGCCATTTCCTTTTCTAGGGGAGCGTCTTGATCAAGGATTGAACTTGAATCTCCTGCATTGGCAGGCAGATTCTCTACTGTTGCTTAACACGGATTGTATGGGTACCGACTGTGTCACAGGCCCTGTCCTAGGCACTGGGGACTGATGCAATCCCTCAGCCCACTGGAGAGCTACTGTTTTGTATTCTTCTGTTTGAAGGTGGCCTTTAGTATACTTGGCTGTGACATGCGACTTTGTCACCAACTCCTTTAGGATCTATGGAGCCTTTAAAAACTGTTACTTGGATTTCACCTCCAGGCTAATGAGAGAGTTTCCCAACGTGTATTTATTTCATTTGATTACTAGCCTGAGCTTATACTTTGTTGTTGTTTAGTCCCTAGGTCATGTCCAACTCTTTTGCGACCCTCATGGACTGTAGCCCGCCAGGCTCCTCTGTCCATGGGATCTCCCAGGCAGGAATACTGGAGTGGATTGCTATTTCCTTCTCCAGGGGATCCTCCCCATCAGGGATTGAACTCACATCTCCTGCATGGGCAGGCCGATTCTCTACCGTTGCTTAGACTATGCCACCAACAAAGGGGCTTCATTTGCAAATATAGTGTTTTAAGGAAAGGGTGCAGGTAATGGAAGGTATGATTCTCATTCTGCACAGGTACTCCAGAGCGGCAGTTTGGAAATTTGCGATCCTCCAAAACTGCTCGTCTGCATCTACAACAGTCTTGAATCACATCCCTACGTCTGGTTCTCATTGCTCATGCTGATGATGGATGGGAGCATTGGAACGGGTGGTATAAATACATGGTAGGAATATGAGCGGGAGATTATGGGTGTTAAGGAGATCAGTTTCCATTTCAAAATGGTTGTCTTTTGATCTGCGAATGGATGCTATTTATCAGGTAAACTAACAGGCCCCTGTCTGTGGTTCTTTCAACTCATCCTGGGCATGAATTTTGTCATCTCCCAGACCAGTCCTTCTTAAATAGTGCCAGTCTGAAAACTTGCTGAGTTTTACTTCTGGTTAAGCAATTATCTAGGTATTAGAAGTCAATACTTGTAACTATATGTTATTTGCTCATATATTAAAGTAGGTGACTACATCTGTACCAGCGATTAGGCAGATTAGTTGGACCACCCATAACATAGACAGTGTTAACAGCTTTTTGTCAGTTGGCTTACAGTTGCCGCGGGTGGCCTCTTGAGTATTCTGCTTATTGCTTGCAGTTTCTGCTCTTAGCATCGCACAACCAGATTTGGATCACCAAGGGCGTTTTACTGGCAGGAGATTCTGGTTGCCAGCCACCCGCCTCACCCTTCAGCCAGTGCTTGTCAGAGCTTGCTTTTGCAAGGAGAGCTTTCTCCCTCGTCAGTCACATCAGGCAGTGCCTTGTTACATGTATTCCCCCACAGCCTGGTTCTGCATTTATCACAATACTTTTCTTCTTTTTAGATTTCAGGGAAGGTGGAATTGAGGGTGGGAGAGGATTAAGAACAATTTAATCTTTTAAAACTCCAGAGCTTTTTTTTTTTTTTTAAAAAGTCCTCCTCAGATTCTGTTAAAGGAAAGATGTTAGCCCCTAAAGAAAGTGCAGGAGGTGCCAGAGTTGAGCAGCTTTTAGGAGGTGAAACGACTGTGGAATCCATCAGGGCACAGCATCCTCCTGGGTTTGCAGTGGGTGATTTAATGTACGATGTGGAAGTTCAATTTCAGGGTTTCACCTTAAAACTGGAACGGAAGGAAATCTGTGTGAGATTCAGAATCCATTTTTTGTCTTATTCTTAAACAATAGAAAAATAGTCCACCTGGAAAAATCATGGGTTTTTATTTTATTTGAACACAGCAGAGTTGTAGAAGTCAGGGAAAGAGCCTTGTCTTTTTAGTACAAAGAATCCCACAAATTTATTTGATGTCTTCAGATTGTAGACTGGTTTGCACTTGGACTGGCTCTTCTGTTTCCTGTAGAATGAAGAGTGCTGAGCCTGGATAGCCATAAGTACATAATTTTTCTTGTATTATTTACCCCTAAGTAAGAGCTCTGCTGAGTGTTGTCTGTGTTATGATTTTGTTAATATATGTTTACTGTGTTTCCTGCTGTCTTGGATAGCCATCAGATAGAGTTTGTTCCTTACTGTAAATTGCTCCTAAACAGTTTTCTTGAACAATTTCAGGGTTCAAATGGAAGGTTTAGGGAAGTAGATAAAGAATTTAAACAATTACTTGGCAGTTATATCCCTAAAGATTTATTACCTCTGTTTATCTTATGAATTATTTGTATGAGTTATTTTTTCCTTATATATAATATAATATTATCTGAAGGGTTCATCTTACTTTAAATGTATGACCTTAAAAGGTCTTCTTGAATGATAGTTTTATCAAGCTGTTTTAATTGCTTCCTCTTCACCCCAAGGATGAATCAGAGCCATCTACTATAGCCTGCTCTCTTTCTGTTTTTCCTCATGAATGTAGTGGTTTATCTGTAGGATATCTTTCTATTCTCTGTCCGCTCCCCAATGGAACATCTCCAGTCCTCATCTCCCGGTGGCTCAGAAGGTCTTAGAGTCTGCCTGCAATGTGGGAGACCCAGGTTCAATCCCTGGATTGGGAACATCCCCTGAAGAGGGAAATGGCCACCTACTCCAGTATTCTTGCCTGGAAAGTCCCATGGACAGAGGAGCCTGGTGGGCTACATACAGTCCATGGGGCTGCAAAGAGTCAGACACAGTGATTTCACTTTCCTCACTTTCCTTTCCTTTCGGGGAGGGCATGGCCTTCCTTCATTTCTCATCTCAGGTTTGCATGCCTCAGTTTCCCTTAGTCACTCCTCCAGCCCTTTTAACAACTGACAACAATCCTCACCTCTCCCTCCATTTTCATACAAGGCAGTTTGGTGTACGGCTCAGAGGTCTGAACTGGAACCTAGGAAATCTAATCCTCATACTTTTGCATAGTTGTGTCCTTTGGGCAATTAGGCTACTCTGACCCTTAAGTTTCATTATCTTAAGATAAAAGGAACCTTAAAGTTCTCTCCCTTCACTTTGTACATCTTTACTGTTTCTTCAAATTTAGCCTGTTCAAAAGAGAACTCATCCATCTCCTCTCACGAAAGATAGTTTTTGTCCCTATTCTATTAATGAGAGACTAAGACCTGGGGAGACTGAAAAAACTGTACAACTCATATTGCAGTTGTGTCCAGAACCTAGATATCTTCGCTCCAAAAGTGAAAGTAGTCGCTCAATCGTGTCCGACTCTGCAACCCCATGGACTCTAGCCTGCCAGGCTCTTCTGTCCATTTAATTCTCTAGGCAGTAATACTGGAGTGGGTTGCCATGCCCTTCTCCAGGGGATCTTCCTGACCCAGGAATCGAACCTGGGTCTCCCACATTGCAGGCAGATTCTCTACCATTTGAGCTTCAAGAGAAGCCCCTACAGGGCTTGTGGAGGAAGCCTCTTCCTCCACAAACAGCATTAAAGTGCCACGAGTCAAAAAGGTCTTGCATTACTAGCGAAGTCTCTTAAGACTGAATATGGAAAGTCATCTCTACAAACGCCGTCTTCTCACATAAGGTTATAGCTTGAATCTTTAGAACTCTGAGCTTGGAATGGGCTTAGCTGTTAGGAGATTGGTTTCTTCAGTCCTGTGTTCACAGATGAGATCATTCCTCATCTGGGTCACTTGACATCATAGTGCAGGGTCTAATGACAGAAAGGAAGGGCAGTCAGGTTTTGCTTTACAATGTGTTATTTGATAACCCTGGTAATGCCTGGCCACTTGCTTCTGCTGCTACCCTTAATAGTGATTCTTATCACGCAAATTGATTTTTATCGCTAGATTAGGAGTTAACATGATTGAAAAGATGAACTGGGATTTGGAGTTGATTTTTCTCCTTTTGTATTATGGAAATCTGTCTCATTCATCATGAAGATCAGAGTGTTTGGCTTTGTCACCTCAGAGGTCCCATTCAGTTCTGATTTCGTGAATGCAGCATTGTTGAAATGTTGCTAGTCACTTCTAGAGAGCTTCCTTAGTTTACACTTTTATACCATCTAGAGGGCTTGTTTATACCTTTATACACCTTTATACCTTTAGGGCTTCCCAGTGCTTACACCTTTAAACTGTTGGGGCCTCCCAGGTGGCTCTAGTGGTTAAGAACCCGCCTGCTGATGCAGGAGAGATATGAGGTACGGGTTTGATCCCTGCAGGAGAGCATGGCAAGCCACTCCAGTATTCCTGCCTGGAGAATCCCAGACAGAGAAACCTGGTGCGCTGCAGTCCATAGGGTCCACAGAGTTGAAGTGACTTAGCGCACTTAGCACATACCATCTAGATGGGCTTCCCTAGTGGCTCAGTGGTAAAGAATCTGCCTGCAACGTAGGAGATTTGGGTTTGATCCCTGGGTTGGGGAAGATCCCCTGGAGAAGGAACTGGCAACCCACTCTAGTATTCTTAACCTGGGAAATCCCACAGACAGAGGATCCTGGTGGGCTACAGTCCATGGGGTCGCCATGGGGTCACAATTGAGTCGGACATGACTCAGTGACTAAACGGCAACCATCTGTTAGATGCAGCAGATTATAATAAGGAATTATGGCAGTGGTGGACGTTGATTGAAGTC
The DNA here is from genome assembly GCA_007570785.1 of Antilocapra americana. Taxonomy (NCBI): domain Eukaryota; kingdom Metazoa; phylum Chordata; class Mammalia; order Artiodactyla; family Antilocapridae; genus Antilocapra; species Antilocapra americana. The sequence continues at coordinate 3,467,489 of ML660203.1, forward strand.
AATAGTAATGAGTTTAAAGCCTTGTTATTTTGTAGTTGACCAACAGGAAGCCTCTCAAAATGGACATTTCTAATACTCTTGATCCAATAACAAGAGTTTTCTAGAAGATTATTGCTCTTACTGCTGATTATGCCTTCTCTCACAAAGATTAAAGTCAGTGCTCTTCATTTGCTTTTCGGCTTGCATCACCCACATGGAGGGTAGCAAAGCCGTTAGTGTGATGCACTGCATGTTTAAAACCATTTTTGAGGCGCAGAGCACCTAAAGTTAATATTGGAGGCAGTAGTTGTGCTTTCAAGCCAGCAGAACAAAGAGGTGCCTCAGTGTGGACGTTGTGGCAGTGCTAATGCCTTCTCCCTAGTATTGTGGACAGGTATTTCAAGTTAGGCATCTGCATTTTAGGAGATAAGGTTTTTTTAGTCTGTGTCTGGTATAGTTCCACTACATAGGTATGATCCTTCTTTTTTGACCCACCATTGATAAATCCATGTGTAATACTAACATATTCACTCATTTACAAAATACTGTGCTAGGAATATAGCAGTAGTCGGAATAGATAGGGTCGCCATCCTCATGGTCCCCTCTTAGCCTGGAGGGATGTGAATGCTTTTGACTTGTAGGCATGAGATGCTGTCTTCTTTCCAGCCTGTTGGAGAGAGCATCACAGATCACCCGTTAGAGATTAGCTCTAGCCTAAACTCTGTGTATGTGTGGTGTGCTCAGTCGTATCCAGCCCTTTGCAACCCCATGGACGGTAGCCTGCCAGGCTCCTCTGTCCATGGGTTTTCCCAGCAAGGATACTGGAGTGGGTTGCCATTTCCTCCTGCTGAAAATCTTCCCAACTCAGGGACCAAACTCACATCTCTTACTCACATCTATTCATCTGAATTGACAGATGAATTTCTTTACCACTGAGCCACCAGGAAAGCCCTAAACTATATACAAAAAGTAACACAAATAAATCTAATTTGTAAATTTTATATGTTCTCCCCCCAAAAAGATCTAATTTACAAATTCTCTATGTTCAAAAAAAAAATTTCAGGTATCAAGAAATTTATGAATCAAAATCCTTTTTTTTTTTTTTTGCTGTGCCATCTTTGATAGAGAAAAAAACTCATGCAGAGCCTTGAAAATATAGAAAATACTTAAAGTTGGTACAGAAGCATTTTCTCACTCCAGGTTGAGTTTTCTGGTTATGTGGAAGTCTTCTACTAGATCATATGGTCTTTGAAAGGAAAGCGCCACTGTTTGTCGTTTGAATGGCCTTCCATTGTGGGTTACGGGAAAAAAAAAAAAAGAATTATTGAATGGTAAACTTGTTAGCTGTAAAAAATAAATTAATAAGAAGAAAAATGGGGAAAGCTCCCAGAAAGCAGATCACAAAGAGAAAAAAAAAATTTTTTTTAATGAGAAAATTAGAGGTATAGCCCAGAAGGTCTGTCATTCAAATACAATAATAAGAGTTCTAATACTAGAAGACAATAGGGAGGAAATTATGAAGAAATAATACAAGAGTATTTCTCAGAACTGAGACAGAAGTTTCTAGCATGTGAAAGAATTTACCAGGTACCCAGCCTCCTGGATAAAAGTAGCCCTAAGGTACATCATTATAAAAAGATGCTCCCTTGGGCTAAAAGCTTTCTGTGAAGGAAGAGAGGTTTCAGATAAGGGATTAGCCATCTCAGTGGTTCAGATTCCTTAACAGGTGTTGGAAGGAACAGGACTGTGGTGAAATGTTCTTGAAATTCTGAGAAGAATTCCATCTCCACCTTGTGATTTTCTGCCTTCCAAGCCGTCAAGGTGGACTGTGAGCACAGTCAGACACGAAGGTCTCAGAACTTAGGTTTCCTAGTGAGTTAGTGGACACTGATTCACCAGAATGAGAGAGTCAACCCTCAGAGAGAAGAAAGAAACCTGGGCGTCCACTCTTAAGAGCGACACGGAGAGTGAGTCCCCGGGAGGATGGAGGTGCGAGGCCCCAGCAGGGTGGGGTGGCTTTGAGCAGACTGAAGAGAGTTCTGAGACTTCAGATAGAATGGAACAAGGGGGAAGACGTGAACCTAGTTGTGAGGAATGCTACTTTTAAAGTTTTGGGGGAGCATTTTTAGGTAAGTTAGTGACTCACAGAAAACAAAGCACGTTTTTAAATTTAAAGGTACTTTGCTGTCTTTAGAGGGGGAAATTACACAGAAAAAGAAAACTTTAGCACAGTATAGTTCATATCTTAGCTGTGAAATGAATATTGATTTAGTAATAACTATACCTGGAAGATACGGTTCATCTTCTATAGCAGGGGGCCTACATGCTTTTGTCGTTTCTTTGAAATACAGACAAACCCATACGTTTGCATGTTGTCTGTGGCTATTTTCATGCTACAGTGGCAAAATTGAATAGTGGCAACAGACTACGTGGTCTGCAAAGCCTAAAATATTTATTATCTGGTATTTTATGAAGACATTTGCCAACTCCTGTTCTATAGGAAGAAACTGATAGAATATTTAAAGTTGGAAAAAGGTCTGATAGCAGTATTAGTATGTTTTTTAGAAATCTTATTTGTTTATTGATACTGAAATATAGTTGATGGGCAATATTGTGTCAGTTTCAGGTGTGTGCTTCAAAATCAGGGAGCGTGATACTTTCATCTCCTTTCTCAGGATAGCTTTGGATATTTGGGATCTTCTTTGGTTCCACACATATTTTAGGATTATTTGTTCTATCTGGCTCTGTGAAAAATGCCATTGGTGTTTTGATAGGGGTTGCATTGAATTTGTAGGTTACCTTGGGTAATAAGATCATTTTTACAGTATGAAGTCTTCCAGCCTATGAGCACAGGGTATCATCTCATCTATTTGTGTTGTGTTCAGTTTCTTTAATCAGTGTCTCATTGCCTCAAACTACAGGTCTTTCAGCTTCTTTGTTCAGCTTATTCCTAGGTATTTTACTCTTTGATGGGGGTTGCAAATGTTTTCTTAATTTCTTTTTCTGAGAGATCATTATTAGTGTACAGAAATGCTACAGATTTCTGTTATTAATTTTATGCCCTGAAACTTGACCGGATTCATTTACTAGTTCTGATGGGTTTTTGTTGGAGTCCATAGTGTTTTCTCTATAAAGCATCGTGTCATCTTCAGATAGCAGTGGTTTTACTTTCCAGTTTGGATGCCTTTTATTTCTTTTTCTAGTCTGATTGCCCTGGCTAGGACTTCCAGTACTATATTGAATAAAAGTGGCTGGAGTGGGCATTCTTGTCTTGTTCATGATCTAAGAGGAAATGCTTTCAGCTTTTCACCATTGAGGATGGAATTAGCTGGGCGTTTGTCATTGCACTCAGGTGATCAGTCTTGTCTGGCTCTTTGCGACCCTTTGGACTGCAGCCTGCCAGACTCCTCTGTCCATGGGATTTTTCAGGCAAGAATACTGGAGTGGATTACCGTTTACTTCTCCTCCAAGGGATCGTCCCGACTCGGGGATTGAACCTGCATCTCCTGCCTCTCTGGCATTACAGGCGGATTCTTTACTGCTGAGCCATTGAGGAAGCCCTGTGGGTTGTCATATATGACCTTTATTATGTTGAGGTTTGTTCCCTCTGGGCCCACTTTGTTGAGAGTTTTTTATCACGAATGGATGTTGAATTTCGTCGAAAGCTTTCTCTGCATCTAATGGGATTACCCTAATGATTTTTATCCTTAATTTTGTAATCACTGTTTTTAAGAAATATTTTGAAACGTAACAGAAGGAAGAGCTGTAGATCAAAAGATTTCCTCTGGGAAGAGTGAGTCAGGAATGGGGAGGAGTAGAGTCAGGGAACTATTTTTTGTTTTAAGCTGCATATTATTGAATTCGTAAGCTAAGTACATGTATTACTTTGAAAAAGCATGAATGATGAATGCCAAGAAATTTGATTGGACATAAAAGAACAGTAAACAGGAAAGGAAAAAGAAAGGCCACCAGTTATGATAAAGAAGGTAGGAGCTCAAAGCCTTTTGTGTAAACGTTGCTTTCCCATTTATTCACTCCCTTACTCCACAGGTAATCCTTTATGAGTCCAGATGTCAGGCACTGAGCCTGATGCTGCAGGACGCAGTTCCTTCCTGGAGGGCGCGGAGGCACGGAGCTGATGGCACATAGATACGGGGAAAAGATGATACCATGGTGGTAGAGCTGCTATGGCTTAGCGCTCCTCAGAGGTGCTTTCAGGGCTTAGGGAAGTCAGGTAAAACATCCCAGAGAACCTGACACACAGCGTTGTATTTTGAAGGATAAGAGAATGGAGTGGAAGGAGGCATAGTCTGAACTGCAGGTGTTCAGAACAGTTGGCTGAATGGTGGAAGGTAATGTCAGAGCAGCAGACACGGACTAGAGGCCGAATCGCTTACACAGGGCTCTGTGCTGTGAAGAATGTTTTCTTTTCTGAAGACACTGCAGAGATACGATCTGATTTGGCAGATACTTTAGGAAAACACACGCTTGGTGCAATGAGGGTAATGGTATAAGGGTGGAAGGCACTTAAGAATTAGAGACACTTAGGAGTCTAGATCAGCTGAAAAACACCTCCCACCCAAAGTGGACTGGGGAGGATCCTCAGGATTCAGGAATGAGGAAGGAGTTAAGGGAAGGGAAAGGAGTTAAGGACAACTGGACTCTGGGCTGGGTGATAGGTTGTGGGACTCTGACCTCCAATGGGGGGCATAAGAGCAGGTGTGTGTGTGTGTGTGTCTGTGTCTGTGTGTGTGTGTGTAAAGGCAGCATTGAGTTTGTGTGTGTGTGTGTGTGTGTGTGTGTGTGTGTGTGTGTGTAAAGGCAGCATTGAGTTTGATTTTGGAGGAGTTGTGGGATTTGGGGGGTATCTGTGGAATCCCTGATTGGAACTGGCCAGGATATGGATGGATAAGTCCACTTAGAGGTCAGGAGGACGGATTTGGGAAATGGCACCCCACTCCAGTATTCTTGCCCGGAGAATCCCATGAACAGAGAAGCCTGGCGGTCTATAGGCCATGGGGTCGCAGAGTCCGACACGACTGAGCGATTGAGCACACATACCTGGTATAGAGGTGGAGTTTGGGAGTTTAGTGGAGAGCTCAGAGCCCATGTGGAATTTATTAACACATCATTGACTCCGTCCTGTGTTAGAGTGATGTGATTAACATTGCCACGTGAAGTTGTTAGAACTTAAGAATGTTTAGCTGTGGGGACACTGACATAAGAGTTGGGCCTTATAATGCGAGGAGCCTATGGAGGAAGCTAAGCTTTGGAAGCCTGCAGTCAGAGGGAAAGCTGGAGAGAATGGCCTCCAGGATTCCAGTGAGAAGAGAATTTTAAGAGGAGAAAATGGTCTGTAGCTTACAGTGCTACAAGAAACTCAAGGTAAGGCCTTGGACTTGTTAACTAGGGAGTCATTGCAAAGAGGAGCTTTAGAGAAGTAATACGGAAGGAAGTGATGATTCAGCTGTGGGATTTGTTAGTACTGTTACTGTTCTGAAATATAGTTGAGCCTGTTTGTCTGTGGACAGACGGAAGTGATTCTTCATGGAACACGTGTTCATTGAGTCCCTGTTATGAGCCCATTGCTTTTCAGACTCAGGAAGTACAGCATGAACAAAACAGAGCTTACCCTCGCATCTGTGCATCTCACAGGTAATAAGTTCGTAATAACTAACATCATACAACGTCAGGTAGTAACAAGTGCCAGGAAATAAAGCTAAATTAGGGTGAGAGAAGAGAGAGTGGGGACAGGGGTTGGGAGTAGCGGGTTAAGGAAGACTTTGGTGGCAGGTGACATCTGAGGGGAAACTGGAACGAAACGAGGAGAGACTAGCTGCAAAGTGATCCAGAGGCAGGAGAGGATGGACCCTAAGTACTGAGGGAAGGTTAGTTGTCCCCTGGAGAGGGAGGCCACCTTCCTTCCCCTGCCCTGGAGGGAAGCCCAGGCCAGGTGACACCAAAGGCTGCCAGAAAGCTTGTGTGCGTCCTGTGTCCTGATACTCTCCGAGGTTGGCGCTGTCAGCCTTTTCGTAGGTGAGGAGACAAAGGCTGACCGCACGGAGGAACTTGGAGATGGCGCTGGGGCAGAATTGTTGAACTGGAGAGAGGAAAAATCATACATTTCAGAATGTTCTTAATGAACCTGCACCCATTTTTCTTAATATAAGCTTCAGTGTGAGTGTTAAGAAGGAATGGGAATATTTATATTGTTTACTTTTTATATTATTAACAGCTAACTTTCTTGTGAAGGTAATTAAATACTGCTTTCATACATGAGCAGTGAAATGCATTGAGGAGTTCTCCCAATTTTTCATGTCATTCAGAAGTCACACACTTTTTAAATTTTTATTGTTTTTTTTGGCTGCACTGCAAAGCATGTGGAATCTAGGCCCCCAGCCAGAGAATGAACCCCTGCCCTTCAACAGTGGAAGCGCGAAGTCTCAACCAGTGGACCACCAGGGAAGCTTCAGTTATACACATTTTTTTAAATATACTTTTTTAATACACTCTCTTGAGAAGTTTCCTGGTTTTTCCACACAGGAGTTTCAGAATATATTTGTATTATGCTTCTAATTAAATTGTGGGACTCTGAAATTACTGTTTTAATTTGCACTTTATTGAACCCTAAAGGATCTTTCTAATCACAACTTTTGGGTGATGTCAGCACAGCAGCAGAGGCTGTGAGACCATTTCCAGTGTTGTGCAGAAGTACCTGCTTTAGCGTGTATCTGTTTGCTGTTCCTGCTGCATAAAATTTAGCCTCACAAAAAGATTAGGTAGTTTTGTGTTTTTTAAATACGTGCCATCAAAGAGGTAAAAAGGTAGAGATAACCTCAGAGAGTATGCCTTGTAAACTACTAGGTGGTATTTGGAGAAATAGAAGTCAATACACGCTTGTTGAACACCGAATTGATGCTGTTGATGACAGCTGCTATCTTGTGAAGCACCCACATGCTGGTGTGTGGCAGCCCATCTAGGTACTAGAAATGATTTCCCAGTCACAACACAGGGTTGGCCAAGGACCTGCTTTCAGTGAACGAGAGCAATTCTTCTTTCCTTGGCATGTGGGATCCACCCTGACCCCTTCCATTGGAAGGTGAAGTCTTAACCACTGGACGACCAGGGAGGTCCCTGAAGCAGTTACTCTCATAACAGCATCGCTGGGACGCACTTAGATTTCACACACATTGTCTCTCTCAGAGAATGGAGTGGGTTTATGTGCACGGTGTGAAAATCCCTGAGGGTGCAGATCTCACATGTGAACACCTGGTGAGGGATGGTGGTGAGATTTTGTTTAGGATCTTTGACCCAGCTCTTCTTCCAAGCCTTCTCTCTGCTGAGTAACCACATTCAAACCTTGCTTGGGTCAGCCCCACACCTTCCCAGTCTTTCTAGCTTGTGCTCATCGGCCGCCTCTGATCTTCCTACGCCCTGTGATGACCGGGACCCAGGGAACAGTGACCCTCTGCAGTGGCTGAGCTCTACTGTGACAGTGTTTCCACACTGTCTCCCATCCCATCCCTGAGCTTCCTCTCAGCTTGATTTCCTACTGGCTGATTACCTTGGGATGGATTCCTGAGAGCGGAGCTGACACAGTCCATAGATCTAGGTGGCGCGTTGCCCGAGTGCTTTCGGAAAGCTGGAGACATGAACATGCCAACAGTGATGATCAGTTAAACCTGTTTTCCTCATATTGCAGGCAGTGTTGGGGCCCTGTTCATTTGCATGCTGGTTTGTGGACCTTAATCAGAAATTGTGTTTTTTGATGTCTCTACTGCATTATACTTTTTTTTTGGATATATTAAAAGGTGGTTTTTCTTGGCACTAGACTTTTTCTGCATTTTGTAAGCAATTGATTTCATTTTGTTGGGTAGAATTTTATTTGCATTACGTGTCTGATTATTGATAATATGCCTGTTTATTAGCCAGAGTTTACTTCCCAAACTTCCTTCTTCATTTCAGAATTTGTAGCAGTTTGTGATGGTTGAGAATGTTGGTTTTCTGGGGTCTGATAACTGAAAATTGAAAGATAAAGGAAATAGACTTTTGTGCTAACATAATTGACCTAGAGTCTACTCCACTGTATTGAAGTCCAGAGGGTAAGATACTCTGAACTGCCCTGACTTCAGAGCCCTTACCTTGCCATTTCTCAGGAATTCATGGTTTTCTTGAGGTAAGTCCATGGTTTCATCAAATGTCAGTCCTCACACTGATCCTTAAAAGCACTATTTACTGACTTGGTTTTCCCTTTTCCTGACTTGGCCAGTTCTTCTCTGCTGCCCTGTCTTTCCCCCTTGGTCTAGGCCTGCCTGTGCCCACTTTGCCACTTGTTGCTTCCATGGATGCTGTGCCCTTTGCAAGCAGTAGTATCCTGGTAACATGTTATGCTCCTTTGAATAGAAAATGCTTCTGACTCTTGGAGGAAAAGAAAACCCTAAATTGACAGACTTTAACCTGTAATTGTGGTTCCCACAGATGATTGAAATCCCAAGTCCTTCGTTTTCCTCCGTTGCATCAAACACACCATGAGCCCACTTAGGTGAGACTGCCTTGGTTAAATCTAAAAGTTCTCTTTGATGCCTGCACATACCACACTCACTTGCGTGTGAGAAATAAGTATAACATAAGGATAATTGTGCATCTCTGGGATGGGTTCCCAGCTCTCTGGGATGTCCAGGAAATCAAGGTGAACAATGAATATGAAGTGGTGTCTATGTCCAGACTAGAACTGGAAGCTGAGATACATATATTATGGTCTTTCCATTATTTGTCTATGGCGGGGGGGGGGGGCGGCGGGAGAGAGTGGGTGACAGGCAGCCCTACATTCTGGGTGTCCTAGAACAGAGTTCCAGAGTTCCTTCTGTCCCCTGGATGCCCCAGAGCACTTCTAGACCTCTCAAGCCACTTGCTGGGCTCTTGGCGTTGTGCTGCTCAAAAGTCATTTATGAGAAGTTCGGTGTCATCATGGGCTTTATGGTTGGAGCCTGGGAATGGGACTTAAGTCCTGGGTGTAAGAAAATCATTAGGAAAAAATCAAGGAATATTGAAGTAGAATTAACTTTGTCAGTTTAAAATGCACATGGTTTGAAACATCAAGTAATGTAGGACAGCATATGATGAAATGCAGGAGTGCCCTGCCCTGTCTCATACCAGCTCTTTCTCTTTTAAAAGTATTCATTTATTCATTTGGCTGCACTGGTTGCTAATTGTGGCACGCGGAGTCTAGTTCCCTGACCAGGAACCGAACCTGGGCCCCCTGCGCTGGAAGCATGGAGTCTTAGCCTTTGGACCACCAGGGAATCCTCTGTCTTTTTTATTGTGCATATTTCTATTTCCTGATATATCAGTTATAGATTTTATTTACTAATTTTCTTCCCCCCCAAAATGAGGTCTTTGCTTATTAGTTCTAGCCCCTCTCCACCCCTCCACACCCCCTAGATATACTCATGGCATCATTTTCGGTTCCTCTTTTAGTTCCCTTTGTGATTTAATGTGCCAGCATCTTTTATAACTTGTTTTATCTACAAAGACGGTATCTTTTTGACTCTACTGCATCTAGAGCAAAAAATGAGGGCTCGGGCTAGGAGTCGGTAGGCCTAGGCCGGTGCCCGGGGCTCTCGGGGGCATCAGGCTAGAAGATTGCTAATCGTGAATGTTCTGGGGAAGCAGTCCTCCGTTGGCTGTTTTCCTCGCGGGCCACAGCTGATGTTGACATAATCTGAAATGTTTTATTGTGGATTTTAACATAATTTTCACCTTTTTTATGTTTTACAGAAATAAAATAATTGCCTTTAATAGATGATAATGAAAATACAGAAGAAAGAGAAGCAGGTAAGAGATCACCTATCTTTTAAGTGAGTGAATCCAGCACACACAGTGCTTTTTTTTTTTTTTTGACAAGAGGAGTTGCTGGCAGTTCTGGCTTCTCTCTCAGCCTCTGGTGGTTACCCTGATTCCTGTGTTTTCCATTCTCTACGTGGTAACTGAGAACTCTGTCCTGAAGGACTTAATATATAGATTTGTACTGTGCTCAGGTCAGCTCCATATAGGAATAAATATAATGAAGACTGTAAATCAGAATATGACTCAAAATTAGCTATGTGAAACATCTAGAGAGAAGTTTCCTCCCCCCGCCCCCGCCCCTGCCCCCACCGGGAACAGCTTACCAAGTTTTTATAAAGGGAGAAGTGCTCACTTCTTTATAGTTTACATATTTATTATTTTCGATGTTCAGTTAAACTAAAAGCATTCTCTCACAGACCTCCTATTTATCACGATCTTCGGAAGTTTTCTCCTGCAGAAAATAGTGAACTTCTCAACTGTTCGGCACTGTTTGGTTTCCTGAAGGGGTGGGGAGTTGATAAAACATTTGGCCGGGGTGACCCATCCTGCTAAGATCCTTTTCCTCCGTTGGTATTATAGTTCTGTGTTCCAGGTGGTTCCCTATCCAGAGCAACCCAGAGACCTAAGCCAGTGAGGCCCAGGGAGGTGAGAAGAGGGGACTGGCCTTGATCTCCTGGAACCGGGCTGGGTTTCCTTGTACAGAATTGATGACAAGCTGATAACCAGGGAGGTCTGAGTCTCTGCTCTTCAGCTGGAACCCATGCACAGAGGTTGGGTGGGACCAGCCACTTTCGCCTCTGCTTCTGTGGAGCACTCAAGTAGTCAAATACAGAGTGGTCTAGGGAAACGGTTCCAAGGACGACCCTCTGTTGTGTCTCCAGCAGATAGGTCCCTGTGAAACCAAACTAAAACAGCCTGTTCTAGGAAATAATTAACTCATCGGCTGCCTAAAGGCTGTCTGCACTCCTGATTTCTTCCTGTCCTAGCTCTTTAGAGTCAAAAGTTAGCAGACAAACACTGCAGAGCATGCAGTTAACATCTGCCAGAATTTTCTGCTATGGATATACTCAGACAAGTGTGCAAAACTGGGTGTACAGGCTTCATGGCTTCTTTGTTTATAAGAGCAAAAATGGAAAAGAACTTACGTGTCCATCAAAAAGGGGACTACAGGAAGGCTTCATTTTACTGTGCTTCACAGGAACTACTTTTTTTTTTCTTTTTACAAATGGAAGGTTTGTGGTACCCCTGCCTTGAACAAGTCTAACAGAGCCATTTTTCCGATAGCATTTGCTCACTTCATGTCTCGGTGTCACATTTTGGTAATTCTCTCAATATTTCAGACCTTTTCATTGTTAATATATTTGTTATGGTGACCTGAGATCCGTGATCTTCGGTGTTACTATTGTAATTGTTTTGGGGTGCCAGGAACTGCACCCATGTGAGACAGCAAACTTCATGGACAAATGTGTGTGTTCTCGCTGCTCCACTGACTGGCTTTTCCTCCACCGTTCACCTTCTCCTCTGGCTTCTGAGCCCAAGAAACAACCGTTCCTGGAGACACAGCAATATGGAAATTAGGCCACTTAATAACCCTACAATGGCCTGAAGGTTCGAGTGAAAGAAAGAGTTGCTTGGCTTTCATTTTCAATCAAAAGCTAAAGGTGATTTAAGTTTAGTTGAAGAAGGCACATGGGAAGTAAAGACCGGCTAAAATCTTGGCCTCTCGCGCCTAACAGTTAGCCACATTATGAATGTAAAGGAGAAGTTCTTGAAGGAAATTGAAGGTCCTACTCCAGTGAACACATCAATGAGGAGAGCGCACAGCAGGCTTATGGCTGATGTGGAGAAAGTTTTAGTGGTCTCGGTGGAAGGTCAAGCAAACCACAACATTCCCCTGAGTCAGAGCCTCATCCACTCTCTTCAATTCTGTGAAGGCTGAAAAGTTTAAAGCTAGCAGAGGTCGGCTCGTGAGGTTTAAGGAGAGAAGCCATCTCCATAACAAAAATGCAAGGTGAAGCAGTGGGTGCCGATGTAGAAGCTACAGCGAGTTATGCAGAAGATCTAATTCATGTGATCTGTGAAGGCGACTACGCTAAACAACAGATTTTCAGTTTGGACAAAACAGCCTTCATTGGAAGAAGATGCCATTTAGGGCTTTCATAGCTAGAGAGAAGTCAGGGCCTGTCTTCAAAGCTTCAGAAGACAGACTGACTCTCTTATTAGGGGCTAATGCAGCTGGTGACTTGAGGTTGAAGCCAGTGCTCATGTGCCTTCCTGAAACTATTAGGGCCTTAAAAATTGAGCTAAACCCACCCTGTCTGCAGTCTCTAAGTGGAAATTACATAGCCTGGATGACAGCACATGTATTTACAGCAGTTTACTGTTGAGTCCTGCTGCTCAGAAAAAAAATGTAACTGCTCGTTGACAGTGCCCGTGGTCACTCAAGAGCTCTGATAGAGTTGTACGGTGCAATTAATGGTGTTTTCGTGTCTGCTAACAGCATCCATTTAGCGGCCTTTGGATCAAGAAGTAATTTGACTTTCAAATCTTACTGTTTAGGACATGTATTTTGTAAGGCCCTAGCTGCCATCGATAGTGTTTCCTCTGACGGATCTGGACAAAGCAAATTGAAAGCCTTCTGGAAAGGATTCACCATTCTAGATGCCGTGAAGAACATTTGTGATTTACAGGAAGAGGTCAAAATGTCAACATTAACAGGGATTTAGGAGAGGTTGATTCCAGCCCTCATGGGTGACTTTGAGGGGTTCAAGACTTTAGTGGAGGCAATAACTGTGGTGGAGAACTGGAAGTGAAGCCTGAAGATGGGGCTGAATCGCTGCAATCTCATGATAAAACTGAACAAGTGAGGACTTGCTTCTTATGGATGAGCAAAGAAAGTGGTCTCTTGATATGGACACTGCTCCTGGTGAAGAAGGTTTGACCATTGTTGAAATGGCAACTAAGGATTTAGAATTTTGCACAAACGTAGTTGAAAAAACAGCAGCAGGGCTTGAGAGGATTGATTCCAATTTTAAAAGTTGTACTGTGGGTAAAACACTGTCAGATAGCGCTGCATGCTACAGAAAACTGTTTGTGAAAGGAAGACTCCATCAATGTGGTAAGCTTCATTGTTGTCTTATATTAATAAACTGCCACAGCCACCCCAGCCTTCAGCAACCAGCACCCTGCTCAGTCAGTAGCCATCAACATCAAGGCAAGACCCTTTATCAGCTAAAAGGATATGACTTGCAGAAGGCTCAAATGGTTAGCATTTTTTTTTAGCAATAAAGTGTTTTAAAATTAAGGTATGTAGATTGTTCTTTTTTAGACATAATGCTATTGCATATTTAATAGACTACAATATAGTGTAAACATAACTTTTATATGCACTAGGAAACCAAAAACTCTGTGTGATTCACTTCACTATGCTACTTGCTTTATGTGGTGGCCTGGAACTGATCCTGCAGTATCTATGAGGTAGGTCTATGTTCACATCTTAGCCAGTGCCAGTGGAATATTATGCTGCTGTTCAAAGGAACTTATTACTTGGAGAGAACCCCAAGCCCTCAAACTGTTGTCATTTATGATACATGGGCAGATTTATAATTCTTAAAACAATCTGCATATTTAATTTTTTAAACACTGTTTAAGGTAAGCTTTCATTTCAGTAAAAATACAGTTCAGTTCAGTCTCTCAGTGTTTGCGACCCTGTGGACTGCAGCACGCCAGGCTTCCCTGTCCATCACCAACTCCCAGAGCTTGCTCAGCCTCATATCCGTCAAGTTGGTGATGCCATCCAACCGTCTCATCCTCTGTCATCCCTTCTCCTCCTGCCTTCAGTCTTTCCCAGCATCAGGGTCTTTTCCAGTGAGTCAGTTCTTCACATCAGGTGGCCAAAACAAACAAACAAAAAATGTTCTTTATCAAAATTATTCCAACATGAATTTATTTTCTTTCTTTTCAAAGTCATATTAAGACCTTTGATATGTCAGCTGGCTATTGTGTGGCCTCAGTGAGATGGGTTTTCATTTAGACTTCATAGTCAATGTTGATGGGTAGTGTAGCGTTCTTACTTAAAAGTTAGGTGGGGTGGAGAAGCAAGGTAGTTAAGTGGAGCAGTTGCTCCTGCTTCTTTCCCAGGTACTGGTGATAGGCCATACAGATGCCTGAACTGCAAGATGCTGTCAAGCATGAAGATAAAACCTCCCCGCCAAAGCAGTCTACAGGTTCTCAAACCGATCTTTGGACATACCTTAGCATGTTTTTATTTTTGTTACTGCTCTAATTCATTTTGTGCTCTGAAACATATACTTGAGAGGTCAGAGCAAGGTGACTGTACAGGAACACTGACTGCATGAGGTGTGATAGGTGAAACTAAGATGATGAGCGTGAAAAATGGAAGATTTAGAAGGATCTTGTGGAGAAGAGGTTAACTATCTGTCTCATCTGTGGGTGAGTATGGACACATGTGGAGAGTTACAGGTGGGCAGGGTATAGCTCCATCTGAAGAAGACAGTCCTGAAAAGTTGAGCTGCTCAGCTGTGGCCAGTGCCTTGTGGGCAGTAAGCTCCCCATCCCTGGAGAGACTGGAGAGCCGTTTGCTTGGGTGTCAGAGGCCAGGAGATGGGAGCCTGGGCTAGATGGCTTCCGAGATCCATCCTCTCTAGAATCCTAGGGTTTGCCATGTATGGTATTTATCTGTTGGTACCAAAATATAAGTATTTTAAGCAGATACAATTTTTAATTAAAATATATAATTATATATTACATAGTGGTTCTTTCAGCTCATGTTGCTGATGTCACTCAGTATGTCACTAGCTGAGACACACACTTTTTAAAAACAGAAATAAGCTGCTGAGTTTTAAATTCTACGAATAAAGTGACGCTGAGTCTATTTACATGTAGGAAACACTGGAATAAAGACTACCACGTTTCTACAGTGAATAGCATAGCCTCATCTCCTTTCCTGCCCAAAGGAGTCTGGGAAGCTCTGGTGACGAGACCTTGGGCCAACAACAAAGTGGTGACCAAAAATCAGGATCTGTGACGTTTGACAAGTGTCCATATGGCTGCAGAGAATTGCCTTCTTCTATTTAACTGGGATTCACTCTTGGGAAAACTAGCCCAAAGCTGGTATCCTGAGCATTATGAAAAGAAGCAGAAGTAACAGCAGTGAACGTCTTCCTACTGTTGATACAGTTTATGGTCTTCTCATTAACTCACTGTCTGGTTTCTTATTTAGCTCAACCTTTTACCACTGATAAGGTTTTGGAGAAATTTTTCAAGTTTGGAGAAACTATATAATACTTAGTGACCCAGGATCGAAAGTTCTCATTTGTGGAGGGAAAAGGAAATACAGTACCCAGTGCTAACAAGATACATCCTTAGGATGGTGGTTGTAGGTCTTCTGGTAGCTGCCAAGTGCGTACTAGATTTTCTTTAACCCTTATCTTGGGGTCCTTCTGGGTAGTTTTGCGAAGTCTGAGGTCACTTATTTAATCTTCAGCATTCTGCTAGATTGATTAATTCTTCATGTATTCTCCTATTCTGTTCAACAAATGGATTTGTAAAGAGATGAATAGAAGAGGAAAGAGTTAACAGTTTTCTGGGGAAAGGTTAGGGAGATACAGTGGTGCTGGGGCGTGGATGATGGAGATAAAGTAGAGGTGCTTAGAGGTTCTTGCTGATTCTGATTCTACGTTTGGTGTATCCAGAGCATGAGGCAGCATCCAGAAGCAGTCAAGAGCAGTGACTCTTAAAACCAAGCATCAAACCTGGTCTCAAATCTCAGCTCTGCTGCTCACTAGCTGTGTGACTTTGGGGGAGTTATTTAACCTCTCTGAGCTTTTCTAGAAAAGGAAGTTGTAGTTGGACCCATAATATACTTCCTCTTGGAGCTGTTTTGAGACATAATCTGTTTAAGAATACTCAGTCCTTAGTAAAATCAGGTATTATGATCATTGCTGACATCTATTTTATCCTTCAGATATCATAACAGTGCTGAATGCTCGGAGTATCTATGACTAAGATACATGAGAAACACCATTCCCTGTCCACACATGCAGTATTCCTGACTCCAGGCCCTGGTCTCTCTGGGCTTTGGTATGTAGCAGTGCTGTTGGCCAGGGTTCGCTGAAGTCCTGGGCTCAGAGGCCCTGGTACCCCAAGCCTGCAGTGAAATTCCAGGTGGGCCAGGAAAGAAAAGGAAGAAAATTAGTCTTATTTTTCTGTTTAAGTATTTGTTGATCTACTTGGCTTAGAAGATGCCACAAAAACATTCTAGAAAAGGCCTCCCCTAGCTTCAGATGAAGCAAACATCATTCCACTTTGACAGATTTAGAGAATTGAATCACTTTGAGCTTTTGGTTTGTCCATAAAGGCCATAGTTGTTTGAAAATAAAACTTGTAGTTTCTAGAAACAATACTTGTTAACAAACAGGCACTTATCAAATATTATTTTCCCTCTCTCTTCCTCTTTTCCTGTTAGCATCTAAATTTGATAATCAGCCCCATTTTTGTTACTGCCTGGAGTTGACAAGGTTTAGATTAACTTCGCCTAAAGATATATTTAGAGATGTCGACTTCTGAGATTCCTGGAACATTGTAAGATAAAATCCCAACACCACCCTGTACCCTGTTTTAAATGCAGAAATGTGGAAATAGAGGTGGGGACCAGGAATGACAGGTTCAAGGGCTTTGGGGTGGAGGGGTTTTGTAGCAATGCCGTCACCAGATGTGTTGATCACTCTTCAGTTCTTAGCTCACCTGCTCCTCAGCAGCATTTGACACCTGTGATCGTTCTGCCCTAAAATGCGCTCATGCTTGGGTGTCTGTGAGGCCTCGCTTTCTTGCCCTTTTCCCTCCTACATCACTGACCTCATGTTCCTTCTCACCCGGTGTGTAGGTTCTTTCCCCACTGGGAACCATAAGCGTTAGTGTTTCTCGGGTTGGGTCCTGTTCCCTCTTCTCTCTTCATTTATTCTTCCTGGGCAGTCCAACGTACTCTTCTGGGCATTTCCCTTGGAAGGTATATCCAAGAGCCTCCTGGACACCTCTGCCTGCACTTACCTTACATACCTAAGGTTTCCACCTTAAATCCCTGGAACTGAGCCCTTCCCTGGGTGCTAACCAGCTGTGACTGTGGGAAGAGCTACACAGTATTGAAGTAGCCACTTTACCACCCAGAGTACAGGACCTTTAGGTACAGAAGGATGGAATATGCTGAATGCAGGGGGAAACTCAAGGAACACAGAGGGGACACACACACTCTGTGATACACACACACACTCTCTCTCATTCTCTTTCTCCTCAGATGAATATGCTGAATGCAGGGAAAAAACTCAGCACAGAGGGAGCGCACACACACACACTGACACTCTCCCTCCTCAGATGAGTCTTGCTATCTCAGCACAGGTCTTTGTGGTGAATGAATAAGCGTCCCAGTGCAACTGAAGTGTAAAAGGGCAAGGATGTGTGGCGTTTTCTGTCTCCACTGTATTCCACAGTCAGGTAACTGTGAGAAATACTCTTTCAGAAGAAAAAGAAGGCCAACATATAAGACAATTCTAATTTGAACTGGAAAGTAGTTTTGCCACCTGAAATGTCCACAGACCAACTAGTTAATAGGAGCAGTTACTTCTTATTTTGTATTTTAATTTTTGTTATTTAGACTTAAAAAAAGACAGGTCTCAAACTTAGTTAAGCTTTTCTGCTTAATTTTGTGTTTAGCTGATTTCTTTAGATTAAGCAAGTCTACACGTAGAACATGGGCTTTGCTGGTGGCTCAGTGGGTAAAGAATCCTGCGTGCCATTGTAGGAGACACGGGTTCGATCCCTGGGTGGGGAAGATCTCCTGGAGAAGGAAATGGCAACCCACTCCGGTACTCTTGCCTGGGAAATCCCATGGACAGAGGAGCCTGGTGCACTGCAGTCTATGGGATTCAAAAGAGTCAACCAGTCGACTAAACAACCCCACAGAGAACACTTTGTTCTCCCTGGGGAATGTGGGAGGCCGGGAAGCAGACTGACAGCAAGGCCTCACGGGCCGCTCACTGCAGGGTTGAAGCCAGAGGAAGCACTTCTGGGCGAAGGGTGTGCGGGGGCCTATGTGGCCCCAATGCAGAGTGCATTGTGCCCTGTGCCCAGTCAGATGTCATTGTGGGCTGGCACCTCCGGTGGTCTGCCTTCAATTCCTGAAGCCTGATGACTTGGAGGAGCATGAAGTGTCTGGCAAACATGTTTTGCTATTTATCATTCAAGTCTTTAAAATTTTTCTGCTAAACATCCATGTGAAAAGTTTGTGACAAATACCATGAAGGTATTGTTCTCATTATTGAAAATCTAGATGTCTATTTATTAAAAAAAAAAAAAAACCAACACAAAATTTGCACAGCCTGAAATGACTGTTTACATTTTATTTTCTCCTGTTCTTTCTTCTGTACACAGGTATTATAATTTTTGCTTTCATGTACAATTTTATAGACTTTTTTTTTCTCAAATTGAAAATATTCATTTCACCCAATAACCACATGACTGAGTTTTACTATAAGCCACAAAAATGCTGGGGAGCACCACAGAGTCACTGTCTTATAAAGCTTACCTTCTAATCATGGGAAACAGTTAGACAAAGAGGTAATAACTTTGAGAAAGTTTTAGGAAAAAGAAATGAAACTTGCCCACAGGCTTATCTCCCAGACATAATGATGGTATGTGTCCTAAAATTTATTTTAAAAAGCTAGTGTTGCTATTGCATTTTTTAAAAATGAGATTAATTATATATATATTTTTTATTTTCCTACATGTTGTGGACACTTTTTAATCATCAGTTAAAATTTTGTTTAATAATGGCTGTGTAGTATTATTCTTTGTGGATGTGCTATTAATGTAAGCATTTTCCTATAGATTGACAAATAAGGCATTTATATTCTGTTTATTTATTTGGCCATGCTGTGTGGTTTGTGAGGTCTTGGTTCCCCTACCAGTGACTGAACCCAAGCAGTCCAGCAGTGAAAGTGCTGAGTTCCTAACCACTGGACTACCAGGGAATTCCCTATGTTTACTTTTAAATAGGATGTTTATTTTTACTCTATTAAAAAAACAATTCTGTACCAGATGTTCTTACATATAAACTTTGGAGTTTCTAAATATTTCCCTTAGTTATGTTCTCAAAGAGAAATTGCTCACTTAAAAGCATATCCATGATTAAAATTTTAGTATTTCTGCTACTCTCCCCCGCAGAAAGGCTTTCAATAGTTAACACGGGGGATTTCCTTGGTGGTCAGTGGTTAAGACTCCATGCTTCCACTGTAGGGAGCATGGGTTCAATCCCTGGTCAAGAAACTAAAAAAAAAAAAAAAAAAGCTGATACTCTAGTTAGCAACATAAGAGAGGACCCTTGTCAGTATATTCTTATATTGAATTTTTTTAAAATGAAATATAATTCATTCTGTAAATTCCATATTTAAAACATGCAATTCCATGGTTTTAGTCTGTTCACAGGGTTGTGTAAAGATCACCACTATCTGATTCCAGAACATTTTCATCACCCCCAGAAGAATGTTATGCCTATCACAGACACTACTTTTTTCTTTCCTCAACCCCTGGCAACCCTGTATACCTTCCTTTATGTCTCTATGGATTTTCCTATGTTGGGCGTTTGATGTCAATGGAATTAGACAGTATATGGTCTTCTGTGCCTGGGTTCTTTCACTTAGCACAGTTTTTTCAGGGTCTCTCCATTTTGTAGCATGGATGATTTTCTTAGAGTCTGTTTTGACTTTCAAGGACTTGAGTGACTCTTAAGGGGAACAACCCAGGTTTGTCCTTGGACCTCTCTCTGGGAACCTATTTATCTAGATGCAGATCTTTTAAGTGTCTTTTCCAGGAATATTGTAGGTTGGTAATTTTGAGTCCAAGAAATATATTTTATTACTATCAGTGTGGTTTACGAGTTAGCATTGACGCATTTTATCCATCTCTCTCAGCTTCATCCTGCTGTCCCTAGATGGATGATCTGGTTAAGCTGTCAGCATAATATAAAATGTTACTGTTCCTGCAGTCAGTCATCTGCCGACTGTCCCTTTAAGGCCGCTTTCAAAAGGGGTAATTTAGTGCCCTTCTTGGTGGAAGCTGAAACAGAGACTTCATTTATACTCTTTTGTCTCCCTACTTCCCCTCCACGCCCCCCCCTCCCCCTGCTGACTTTGAGATACAGGGAAGAAATATTTTTTGTCTTATATTTTTAATCCTCAGCAGATATCTTTTCCAGGCTCTCAACAAGGTTTCTTGGGGAAAAAAAAAAAAACCAGTTCTGAGGGATTATTGATTTGGAAGATTATAATTTTATATTATTGCTTACTAATACCTGCCTTTTGGGATATTTCCCCCTTTTAAACACTGGTTGATTGTGCTTGTGTCTTGGGTTTCCCTTCTCCCTGCCGGATGTCCCAGCTGTGCCACTTGCTAGGAATGTATCTTGACAAACTGCCTTTTCTCTCTAAACCTCTGGACTTCCCTGGTGGCTCAGCGGTAAGGAATTAGTAAGAATTCGCCTGCCAGTGCAAGAGACACAGGTTCGATTCCTGGGTTGGGAAGATCCCCTGGAGGAGGAAATGGCAACCCACTCCAGTGTTCTTGCCTGTGAAATCCCATGGACATAGGAGGCTGGAGGGCTATAGTCCATGGGGTCACGAAAGAGCCAGATACAGACTTAGCAACTAAACAACAACTCAAGACAGATTATTTTATCTGTAAAGTGAGAAGTGGACTTGACAACTGTCTAGGATTCCCGGGAATAGGATTGCTAGGATATCAGGTAAGTATGTGTTTAGTTTTATAAAGAACCCGATCTTCTCGCAAAGCGATTGAGTATACCATCACATTTCGGGTTTCTGACCAAGTGTAGTTAATGCTTGTCTGGTGGTCCGCTTCCCTGGAGTGTCGTCAAATGCTCAGTGAAACCAACATTAGCTTTTGGCCGGAGGGTTCCAGTCCAGGCTCATTGGCCATTAGTTGATTGGCCTTGGGCACATTACTTAGCATCAATTAGTAATCTTCCCTTTTCCCTTATACAAAATAGACATCATTGTGCTAATAAACATGCAGGGTGGTTGAAAAAGAGTGGAGATGTCATGAAACATGCTTTGTGTGGTTCTGTCTCCATTTGATGTGTGTTCAGTAGCTCTGGCTGCTGTTACTGCCTAATGATTGAATACCTAGGTCCCACCACACCTGCCTGAGCTACCTGCTCAGCTTTCTGGAGAGCCCCCGAAAGAGAGACCTTCACATGAGGTATAAACTGAGGAGAGGGTCTCAGTTTGAGCTTCAGAGAACTGCCTTGGTAGAGTTAGGTCTTCAGTGTGCTGCCTTTTAAAGCCTCTTTGAATAAACACCTGCATGTCTCTTCCTTTTTCAGTGTGTCTGCCCTTGCATGCTAAGCAAAAACTTGTCCCCTGAGGGCCGAGTGTCCCGGGCACAGAATTTAGTAACATCCCAGGGATGGTGGTAAGGTGCTCATGGGATTCCAGCCTTAACTGCATACTCATTACCATATCATTGAGTTTCTTGCTGTCTTTTCTTTCTTTCTCTTTCTCCCTTTTCTTCTCTTTCTTCCTCCCTCCCTACTATTTTTTTTGTCTTCTTATTGTGGTGGAAAACATAAGATTGACCATCTAAATTACTTTCTTACATTTGATTGATTTAAATTTCTTTTACGTTTACTTAGCTCTTCTTTTCCCCTGAACCATCTTAAGTACTGAATCAGCAGTGAGGTAGTCACACTGAATTGGCCCCACACCCACACCCTCCAAGTAGTGAGTCCTGCCAGAATGACCAGTTCTCTCTGGATTTAGGCTTGTTTATGACCCTGAGCTGTGTTTATGATAGAAATCCAGAAGAATCCTCCTTTGCTTTCATCATCTTCTCCTGGGATTCTCAGTGTTGTGTTTGGTAATATCAGGCTATGCAAGGGAATGAAGCAGAACGAAAGGGAAATAAGCAGCTGGGCTTTGCACCCCGTCACTCCCAGGGTGGGCCAGGAAGCCTGAGGAGAGACGGGGTGATGAAGGCCAGAGGGAAACCACCTGGCAAGTGTCAGCACAGTCCGGGCCTCCTGCTAAGAGAGCAGGCGACTCACGAATGGGACTGATGCTAAGCCATCATCCAAAGGTGATTGTAACCATCCTCCTAGAAAGCCTGCTTGTCTCTTCCAGGTCCCCCGTAAGTTATTTCATTTCTTGAAACTAGCACGCATGTTATTGTCAGATTACTGGCAACCTTAGCTTGGTTATGAAATGACAGATGTTCTCTGTGACACCACATCTGAAAATATGAGACGTAACTTCTGTTTCCAATGGGATGTTTCCTTAAAAGTGATGTTAGGTGTTAGGAAGCTGCACGTTTATTTGGCCGTGCTCCAAATGAACTTTGAAATGTCCTTTTTAGGGCTGCCTTCAGCACCTGTGACACTTCCTTTCTAAAGGCATCTGTTACAGTAAAGCATGCTCCTGTACAGTTACTGGCTTTTTTGTAAGTGGCCAAAGGTTATCTTTGGCGGGCTTCCCTCGTGGTTCAGCTAGTAAAGAATCTGCAATGCAAGAGACCTGGGTCCTATTCCTGGGTCTGGAAGATCCCCTAGAGAAGGGATAGGCTACCCACTCTAGTATCCTTGGGCTTCCTTTGTGGCTCAGACGGTAAAGAATCTGCCTGCAATGCAAGAGACCTGGGTTCGATCCCTGGGTTGGGAAGATCCCCTGGAGGAGGGCATGGCAACCCACTCCAGTATTCTGGCCTGGAGAATCCCCATGGATAGAGGAGCCTGGTGAGTTACAGTCCGTGGGGTTACAAAGAGTCAGATACAACTGAGCTACCTAGCACAATGGCATCTACAGGTATTTTGTGGGAGACCATTGTTGTTGCCAGTTCTAGACATGGAGTTGAGAAACGTGTTGCAGATTCTGCACAAAACACGGTAGACCTTCGGATCTTTGTATACACATTTCCTACATAATATGGTACAGCACCTCGGTCCACGAGGACCCTGCTTCACACAAGCGAGGCAGATATTTTCAGTAAAGTGTCCTGTTTGCTGCTCTATGCCCGTGGCCGAGCAGAGGAGGAACTGCCACATTTTAGGCACTCAGGAGATGCCGAACAGATCCTTGCATTCACAGTTGACATCACTGTGTGAAGCTTGCAGTGGAAGAATAATCATGCTTGTCTCTCTCTCTCTTACAGTTGTCAAGTCTAAAAGTTCCGAATCACTCCCCAATGTCTGATGCCTCTGTCAATTTTGACTACACATCCCCCTCCCCGTTTGACCACAGCACTGACCAGGAGGAGAAAATTGAAGATGTCGCCAGTCACTGTCCAGCCCAGAAGGACCTGTATACCGTTGAAGAGGAGGCCGGGCCCCTTTTCCCCAGGAAAACGGTGTCCCATAACGGGATGGAGGACAGTGGCGGAGGAGGCACGGGCGTGAAGAAGAAACGCAAGAAAAAGGACCCAGGAGAGCATGAAGGGGCAGCAAAGGGAAGCAAGGACAGGGAAC
Organism: Antilocapra americana; assembly: GCA_007570785.1. Taxonomy (NCBI): domain Eukaryota; kingdom Metazoa; phylum Chordata; class Mammalia; order Artiodactyla; family Antilocapridae; genus Antilocapra; species Antilocapra americana. Next base: position 3,490,860 of record ML660203.1, read on the forward strand.
CCAAGCCAAAGAGGAAGCGCGAGCCTAGGGAGCTGAAGGAGCCCAGGAAGGCCAAGGAGCCCAGGAAGGCCAAGGAGCCCAGGGACCCCAAGCAGAAGGATGGCGCCAAGAAGGCACGGAAGCCCCGCGAGGCCTCGGGCACCAAGGAGGCCAAAGAGAAGAGGGGCGGCCCCGACTCTGCGGCCAGGACGAAGTCCAGAAAGGCCAGGTGCGTCCCCTTCTCCCTGCCCCCCAGCCCTGGGCTCTGCGTCCACGGCTCTGTTGGCCTTGGCCTGGCTCCAGCCCCTGGACATAGCTTCCCCACTTAGAGCCAAAGTAAGCCACCTCCTCATCTCCTGAGGAGAGAAAGATAGCCTTAATTAATACTATGCCTGCCATTTCTTGCCATTCCTTTTGGATTAAGAAGAATTAAAATTTATGAGCACACGCAGGGTGTCGGGAAAGGGACGTCACAGCTGTGTATGGGGTGGGCAGTGACTCGGAGCAGCAGCCATGTAGACAGCAGAGGGGCAGCTGTCAGGAGTGAGGGGCGCACAGTCCCAGGGTCGGTGCTGCGGGTCTGGGAGAGCCAGGGGTGTGTGCATAGTCCCAGACAGAGAAGAGCTCCCTAGGCTGCGAGCTCTCTAGTGCCGGCGCGTCGCTGGTCCATGTCTCTGATTCGGCACCTAACGCAGTGCCTGACATGTCAGCAGGTGCTCAGGAAATGGTGAGTCAGGGAGACCAGAGGAGACAGACCACAGTGACCTGCATAGAGACCCGTCTAGAGAAGAGAGGGCGTGGGGACACATTGGCTGCTGGATGTGACCTCAGGGGCCCTGGCTAGAGATCCCGTTAGGATCCAAACATGCTGTATTCAGGGAGCTAAATATTTGTCATCACTGTACAAAAGTGGACTTTCCAGGGGGCTCACTAGGTAAAGAACCCTCCTGCAGTGCAGGAGACATGACTTTGATTTCTGAGTCTGGAAGATCCCCTGAAGGAGGGCATGGCAACCCATTCCAGTATTCTTGCCTGGAGAATGCCATGGACAGAGGAGCCTGGCGGGCGGTAGTCCCTGGGGTCGCAAAGAGTCGGACACGACTGAGCGACTGAGCACACATGCATACAAATGTGGTATCTTTTGTTCTCTCTCTTTCTAAATTCTTGGTGGAAAATATTTAAACTTTCTGAGGTCATACAGAACTCCTCTATTTAACCCCTTAAAGGCAGAGTGTAGACCGGGAGTACCCATTAAAGGTGCAGAAATTGATTCGGTTGCTAACAGGGTGTGAACTAATGGGGGCATCGTCCTGTAGAGGGTCAGGTATAGAGGAAGTCAGTTTTAAAGAGAGAAAGCATTTTAGAATGCCTTGTACCACAACTCAATTTATTTTATGGTTCGGTTCATTTTCAGAAGGACAGTCTGTTGGGACCAGATGGGTAATTGTCTAATCCAAGTTAAAGCTGCCTTATAAAATTCACTCCCTTCTGCCTGGCAGGGGATTTTACCTTTTGTTTATCACAGACGCTTGGTTGGGATCCCAGGAATGTAGTTCACAGCAAATGGACAGAAACTGACCTCCCCAGAAGGTCAAGAGAAGTCAGTAAAGTCAGGAGTCTGACTAGTGAGCAACTTGGGTGTGTGCACGGTTATGTCTGACTCTTTGTGAGCTCCTGGACTGTGGCCCACCAGGCTCCTCTGTCCATGGGATTTCCCAGGCAGGAATACTAGAGTGGGTTGCCAGTTCCTCCTCCAAGGAATCTTCCCAGTCCTGGGATCAAACCAGAGTCTCCTGCATCTCCTGCATCGGCAGGCGGCTTTTTTACCGCTGAGCCACCTCAGAAGCCTGTCGCACCGCTTTCTCGGTGAACTTAGTGCATGCAGGCTCATCTCTGATGTGGGTGGGGTGGCTTGTGTGGGGGTGTCCGAGTTGCATTTCTATCTCCAGCCAGTAACTTCCAAATTATTTTGGAGAAGCTGAAGTGGTTCTGCAGGGTAGCTGCATGTGAAGAGGGAGACTCAGACATGAGCTAGTCGCTTTACTGAGTTTGGTTATTACAGGAAACAACGAAGAATCCTCCAGGGTGATGTTTTAGAGTCAAGGCCATTGGGGGAGGGTCTGAGAGCTCTAATAAAGAGTTTGGTTTGTGTCTAGAAGGCAATAGAAAGTCAGAGGTATCTGGGCTCACTTTAGTCTCTGGTCTCTGGTGCTTGTAATTTTATCAACTTCTTAAAGGAACTCGTGTACTTTGTGTGAGACAAGGCAACAAGCATATAGATGTTGTCATAGATTACATTTGGGGCGATGATGGGGAGGCATTTCACAAAGCAAATTGTGTGCTAAGTTGTATCCAACTCTCTAGGACTCTTTGAACCATAAGTCTGCCAGGCTTTTCTGTCTGTGGGATTTCCCAGGCCAGAATACTGGAGTGGGTTGCCATTTCCTCCTCCAGGGAATCTTCCTGACCCAGGGATCAAACCTGCATCTCCTACATTGCAGGAAGATTCTTTACCACTGAGCCATCAGGGAAAACAAAGCAAGGTTGGGTGTCAGATGTTAACATGCATAGCAATGTTAAGGGAATTGATTTTTATCTAATGAGGCTGTATAAAATATACGTGGGTTGGATAAATGCTTCTGAGTCTGCTAACTTAGAAGACAGCAGACGCTCTTGACACCCTCTGAGAAGATGCTGACAAGTTGGGCTGGTTATCCCTTTAGGAATGTGTACAAGATCCGTGAGGCTTTCCACCTCCCTTGGTGTGGGAGCAGTGAAAGATTGACCGGTGGGGATCATGGAATTCCTCCATGTGGCCCAGGTCCGGTTCTGGACTGTTGAGCCTTTCTGTCTTTTTTGTATTTATAAAGCTGCTTCGGCTCTGTTACTTACAACACCACTAGTCAGCAGAGGCAGTTCTAGTTCTGAAAGGACATTAATTGATTTAAAAAAAATGTTGATAATTAAGTCATGTGTTTTGTGTTCTTTGATTTACTCTCTGGCAGATTGACTTAAGTACATATTTTGATTTGAGCCTTTGTTGATCAGCCCCTGGATCGCTCTCCGCAGTTGTTACAGATGATTCAAGGGACGTTTGGATTGTTGGAGGAGCTTCACAGCTGATTTAAGGGCTTCTGGTCTTTTCTTCCCTCAGTCCATCTTGCCAGCTGCCGCCTGGCTTATCTTTCTGAAGCCCCGCTGTTCCCTCATTTTTTGTGTTTGTAGTTGGCGGTGGTGGTCAGTCAAACCCCCTCTTCTCTCTCTCCATTCCAGATCAGCTGGGAACCTGTCCACAGAGATGGAGATGGAGTTAGCAGCTCTGTTACTGATGGGCCGACTTGAAACACTTGCAGTGGCTTGCGGCCAGAATCGGGCTTCCTGTTAGGCCCTCGGTCGAGTTTATCTACCAGCAGTGCAGGCGCGGCCCTGCAGAGGGAGGACTCTGGGCCGGGATGCTTTATTCCTCCTCTCAGTCTCTCCAGTTCCGTAGGTCCCCATCAGAGAAGGTCAGGCAAGTGAGAGGAATCAGAAGAAGGGATAAAGTATGTTTCCAGTATCACTCCCTCCGTGGGAGCAGGGAAGCCTGAAGACATGGGCACAGGGAAGTGCGATTCCCTCTAACAATTACACCTACTCATACGCTTCTGAGCATTCCCTCTGCTTCCAGTGTAGAATCCAGGCTCCTTTTTCTGTTCCCTAAACCCTTTGGGGTCTGACCTCTCCTTGCCACCTGGTCTCTGACAGCAGACCTTTCTAGCTAGATTGACCTCATTAGGCCTTTATGAAATTTTTTAAATTTTTATCTATTTTTGGCTGTGCTGAATCTTTATTGCTCTGCACGCGGGCTTTCTGTAGTTTTGGCGAGTGGAGGCTGCTCTCTGCTGCGGTTTGGGGCTTCTCATTGCAGTGGCTTCAGGAGCTGCAGCACTGCAGCACGCCGGCTCGGTAGTTGTGGTGCACAGGCTTCGTTACCCTGAGGCATGTGGGGTTTTCTCGGACCGGAGATGGAGCCTGTGTCCCCTGCAGGGGCAGGTGGATTCTTAACCACCAGGCCACCAGGGATGTCCTCATCGGGCCTTAAATGAGGTACTTGGTTCCTTCCTCCTCTGGATCACTCTTCGACGTTATACCCTTGGTCCTCCTCTCAGTATCCCCTCTCAGTATCCCAAAGTCCTTCCCATTTTTCACCTCTAAGCTCACATCCTGCCCAGTTCCTGCACAGAGCTCCCACACCTGGTGCTAGAGCATCCCCTCTGAACTTCCACAGCTCTCGGGGCCTCACTGGCATCACAAATCAAGACTTTTGGACCTTGAATAAAAGGCATCTAGTGCAGCCCTGCCGCATTGCCACCAGGGAAACAGAGATGCGCAGAGAAGTGACTTGTTTGCAAGGGTGTGTCATAAACTCAGATGTCCTGATTCCCAGTCCTGTACATGAACCTCTGCCGTGGGCCATCTCTTGGTCATAACCTGGAATTTCTATGTATGTGTCTGTCTTCTCAAAAGAAGAGAAGTGCCCAAGGTCAGGACCACCATGCTTTGTGTCTTCTGTGTCCCCAAGGTTGTCAGGTCAGTTCAGTCACTCAATAGTGTCCAACTCTTTGCGACTCCATGGACCACAGCACGCTAGGCCTCCCTGTCCATCATCAACTCCTGGAGTTTACTCAAACTCTTGTCCATTGAATCAGTGATGCCATCTAACCACCTCATCCTCTGTCACCCCAACCATCTCATCCTCTGTCATCCCCTTCTCCTCCTGCCTTCAATCTTTCCCAGAATCAGGGTCTTTTCAAATGAGTCAGTTCTTCGCATCAGGTGGCCAAAGTATTGGAGTTTCAGCTTTGGCCTCAGTCCTTCCAATGAATATTCAAGACTGATTAACTTTAGGATGGACTGGTTGGATCTCCTTGCGGTCCAAGGGACTCTCAAGAGTCTTCTCTAACACCACAGTTCAAAAGAATCAATTTTTCAGCTCTCAGCTTTCTTTATAGTCCAACACTCACATCCATACATGACCACTGAAAAAAGCATGGCTTTGACTAGGTGGACCTTTGTTCGCAAAGTAATGTCTTTGCTTTTTAATATGCTGTCTAGGTTGGTCATAACTTTTCTTCCAAGGAATAAACATCTTTTAATTTCATGGCTACAGTCACCATCTGCAGTGCTTTTGGAGCCCCCAAAAATAAAGTCTGTCACTGTTTCCACTGTTTCCCCATCTATTTGCCATGAAGTGATGGGACCAGATGTCATGATCTTAGTTTTCTGAATGTTGAGTTTTTAGCCAACTTTTTCCACTCTCCTCTTTCACTCTGCCATAAGGGTGGTGTCACCTGCAAATCTGAGGTTATTGATATTTCTCCCGGCAGTCTTGATTCCAGCTTGTGCTTCATCCAGCCCAGAGTTTCTCATGATGTGCTCTTCATATAAGTTAAATAAGTAGGGTGACAAAATATAGCCTTGACATACAGCCGAGGCTGTCAGCAGAGAGGTTTGTCAGATTGTTGGACACCTAGAAAGGGGTGTGTGTTTGTTTGTGTAGTTTATATATTATTTTAAAGTATTACATATATGTATAATATAGTTGTTTTCTTAGAACAGATGGTTAGAGTTCTTCCCCCCAAAACAGGAGCCACATAAGTTACTGTACAGTCACTCCCATTGTTAAATAACAGTAGGTAGTTATGATTAAATATTTTAATCCCATAAATTTTATTATTTTAGGAATGAAAACTTCAAGGTAAGTTGTCCAAGATGCCAAACTAATGAGGAGCACTGTCAGGATTCGGCACCAGGCTCCCTTGACCACAAAAACCATTTTGTTCTCTGCAGCTTTGTGCCTCTTTACACCTTGCTACGGAAGATTGCCATGGATAATAGTGAGGAAATCCCAGTGTCAGAGAAACTGGTTTTTATGGCCCCTCTTCTACAGAATTTCAGTTTGCACACTTGATGGGATCCTCTCAGGGACAAAGATGGCCCCAACCTTTTCTTGTGCTATTTTTCTTTGCATTTGAGGCAGCAGCTAATTGAACACGGTTCGTCTCCCTAACAAATGATAGAGTCTAGCGAATTTTCCTTTTCAAGGATGATAATTAATAGTGACGAATATTCACTTATTGCTTAGAGGATAAAAGCAACTCAGGTAGCAGGAGCCTTTATAAAAACAAAAACTACCCTCTCTTTCTTTACCTACAAGCTACCTTGGAGTGTGAGCCTAGTTCACTCCTTTATTATATAAAACTTAAGCAGGAAAGCTCCTCCAGGAAGCTGATTGAGGTTCTCTGTCATTTCCCTGACTCTGAAATTTAAATTTCACCAGTATAGTTTGCTTTTTTAAGTTATAATACGTTTCCTAAGGAGAATGGGGCCGCTGGCATGAGAAGACACACAGAGATACAAATACTCTTATAAACACACACAGACTTGTGCACACATGGACGCCCATGGCCTGCACAGCTGCAGCAAGGGACTCGGGAGTAGGCAGGTTTGCGGGGTCACGTAATATTGATAATCTTTAATGCTTTGAGATCAGAAAAGCACCGGGCCAGCTCATCAGGCAGGTCAAATTTTTACTAGTTGAGAAAGAAATTTCTCACTGGGCAACATCACGTGATGTAATGGATACTGTCCTCAATGGTTGTTTGCATCAACCACTTCTGAGTGCCTATGAATTTCATATTTCTTTCTTGAAAACGGCCTTTAGTAAAAATCAGCTTTATGGCATTAAAGTGCAGCTTGGTGAGCAGGAAAGATGAGCAGTTGCAGTGTGTACAAAGCTGTTGGGCCCTGCTCAGTATCCAGGGGAAATCTGAGGGGTAGGTTTATGGGCCTTTGAGTTGCCCTCGCAAACTGGGAGCCAGGCGCTTTGACAGACAGGGAGGTTGCATTTGTAAGCCAGGGTCTTGCGTGTTGGTGTCCATGTTGCTGGTTGAGGGCAGAGCATTGACATTTTGGAATTTCCACACATGTCAGAGCTGGGACTGGTTTATATTTTCTCTCAAAAGTCAAGAAATGAATCCATGTGCTGGCATAAGTGAAGGGCTATGTGATATCTGCTAGGAATGAAGAAGCCAAAATGATGAAAAGAAGTGAATACTCTGACTAGCCCCAACTTCTGTGCTCAGCTTTTTACCCCCGTTTGTTTGGATCTGTCAACCCACAGCAGATTTTTATCTCAAATCCAGTAAGTTTGCTAACATTCTGGGAGAAAGGTTTTATGTTTTCTGATTTTTTTCTTTGATGCTTGCTTCGAAAAAGGTAAGCCCCAAACCTTCTGATTATATAACTGAGCTGTGAGTCAGCTAAGAACTATGATGCAGGAGGGGTAGTAAAATTCAGCCAGGTTAGCTGTGCCTCACTGCTTGAAGGTAAATCACCTGTCTTTGTTTAGAGTGCAGATATTTATTGAGGCTGAAATTAGGTTCAAGAGAGTCCACTGACAGGATTCTTTCTGTTGGGAGACTTGTTTTTACATTCTGATAATTTATTAGGAAAACGAAGACAAATATAAAGACATAAAGGAGTTCTGAGTAGAGACCCTCTGCCTAGAACCTACTGGGCTTTCTTTTAAGTAGTGAAGAAAACTAAATGATAATGTCAGAGACCCACCTCTGAAGCTCTGGACTTAAGCCTCTGTTCCTATCTTTGTAAGAGTTCCTGCGGTGCTTATTCTGTAATTCTTAGGACTTTCTTTATATATGTGATTTTTTAAATTAATTCATCAGGCTGCACTGGGTCTTTCTCTGGTTGTGACAAGCTGGGACTACTCCCCAGCTGCAGTGTAGCTTCTCACTGCAGTGGCCTCTCTCTTTGCAGAGCGTGGGCTCCGGGGCGTGTGGGCCCACTAGTTGCAGCCCCTGGGCTCAGACGTTGTGGGGCATGGGCTTAGTGACTCCACAGCACGTGACGTCTTAGTTCTTGGACCAGGGATCGAACCAGTGTCCCCTGCATTGACAGGTGGGTCCTTAACCACTGGACCAGCAGAGAAGTCCCCTCAGGGCTTTCTGAATTAGGGTCTGGGGTATAGGAAACCTTTACTCGGTCCATAAGGAAACAGTTACTAAACAGTAATACAGATGAATACCTGCTCTTTTTTCCAGTATGTATGTATTACCTCCTGTGTGCCTTGCTTCGTTAATGAGCACTTCTGTTGGGAATGGGACAGTGGAGGAAGGAAGATGCCTCAGGTATCTCTGAGCCTCGCCATCGAGGGACTTTCGCAAGGTAGAGAAACAGCCTTGCAGGTGTTCCCTAAACAGGCAAAAATATAAACAAATAGAAGAACCTAATATATAGAATAGCCAAAAGGATTTAGAGAATTAAGAGTATTTCAGGGAGTTCCCTGGTGGCATGGTGATTAGAATTCTGTGCTTTCACTTCCGTGGTCTGGGTTCAGTCCTCAGTCAGGGAACTGAGATCCCACAAGCCAAAAAAAAAAGTGTTTCAGTTCTGGTCTAGGGAGTCCCTTGAAAGAGTACTGTGTTATTAAAGCAATTGAGCCAGTTATTAAAGGAATTAATAGATGAGAAAAGACTTAAAGCAGCGTGATGTTTAAATAAGCGTTCTTTGGGTGATTTCCAGTTTTAGAATGGTAGACTAAGCATGCTGTTATTTTCCCTTCTTCACCAAATTTTCACTTAATGAAATGACAGGAAGAACAGAAGGGAATAAATGCTTCAAAGATGGGAGTTGTTACGAAGTTCCGGATGTGGGGGGCCCCTGGTCGCGTATTGATGGGTGAATGCCATGGGGGACGTCCCGGCTCAGAGTGCATGCAGGAGCCATGTCTGCAGCAGAGGCGGGAGTACTTCCCCCTCACAGTGGCCCCAGCAGCCCTGGAGAGGGACCAGGGCTGGAGGTGGCAGGCCAGGGACTGCCTGCAGAGCTGCTGGGTGATCTGTCAGCTCCAGGATGAAGTCAGTTATTCTAAAGATGCTGAGCAGCTTTCTCTGGGAGAGGGTCTAGGCTCCAGCTGGGGAGACTGACATCCATAAGAAGGGGGCACAGGAGCCCAGGCTTCTCTGCCTTTCCCTGCCCAAGCCCCTAAAAGGGGGAGAGAGGAGCAGCCCCTTATGTATGCAGAGTCCCAGGTCAGGCCTCCCATTCAGGGATGAGGCTTGCTGGAGAAAGTGACTTAACTTGGCAGCAGGGAGCCTCACCAGCCCCTGTGTTATCAGCCTCCTTCACGCTAAATATTAATCGGCCCCCAGAGATCACCGGACCATAAGGAGAAGCAGCAGGAAAAAGAGGAGTGACCAGGACAGCTGTCCTCAGAAAAAAACAGTTCAAGGCAAAGAAGTCATAAAGATTTTAAAGTTGTGTCCTCAGATCCAAGATTATCAATTTCATGTCTGCAAAACAAGAAATGTGTAATCAGGAAAAAGGAATAGTCAGAAAACAAAAGGAACGAATGAAAATTTAAAACATGGTTGCCCACATTCATTCATCAAAAATTTTGAGTGGAGAAAGGAATAGGGGAGATATATAAGATCTAAGCTGATGAACTGTAGGATGTGGGTAATGGTTGCTTAATGTTGATGAATAAGGAACTAGAGGCAGGAGTGTATTTGGAGTGAGAGAGGTATCGGTCAAGAGCAAATCTCTCTGGCAAATGGGGTTTGGTGCAAGTAGGGATGGCTTGTGTGTTTCATTTGAAGCCCTTATATGTTAAAAAAAAAAAAGTATTATCATTTGCTGTGATCACTTCTAATAAGTTTGTTAAAACTCTGCCTTGTCATCTTATAAGTATGTAATTTTTTTTTTAAGTTATTTATTTGGCATCATTGGGTCTTGGTGGCAGGCGGGGCTCTTCAGAGTGTTGCCCATTTTCTCTCTACTTGTGTTCAGGCTCCAGAGCGCTTGGCTTCTGTTAGTTTGTGGCACGCAGGCTGAGCTGCTCCATGGCATGTGGGATCCTAGTTCCTGGACCAGGGATTGAACTCAAGTCCCCTGCATTGAAAGGCAGATTCTTAACCACTGAACCACCAGGGAAGTCCCTGTAATGTTTTTGTTTCTTTCTTTCTTTTTTTTTTAAGCTAGGATATCACGAAGTTGCATAATCTTTGTTTTGATGATGCTAATGATGTGATTAGAGGTTCCGAGAACAGGGAGATAACGATTCACATCATGTCTGCAGATGACTCCATCTACACCAAAACCATTAGTTTCGAGGGTGTGTTTTTCTTTTTAACCAATATCTTGAAACATCCATGTTTAAGTCAGCTCTGCATGTATAGATGGCACGAGTATGGGTAGCAAGTAAAAGTTGGATTAAGTGTGCAAATGAGCTCTCTGGAGTAATGTCCAGGATTTCAGTACTGTCCTTCCTAGATGAGACTCTGAGCCTGTGGTGAGGCCCAGATCAGAAGCTTTTCTGGAGAGTCATTCCCCGAGTAGGGCAGTGGCTCCCAGGTGCGTGCACATTTGTGGAAGCACTGATTGGCCTCATGTACTGTTTTCAGTTGTCCTGAATTTGGGGACTCACTGTGGAAGTAACTGATTATTTCCTGCTAAAACTTTGATGAGCATTTTGCCAAGTTTAATGTTAAAATGAGGAGATGAGTCATTTTAAAATAATGCAGTTTGTTCGGTAGATAAAAATTTTTCAGTACCTGGAATCCATGGGGAAAAGTTAATAAAAGACTCATAGCCATGAATCTCAGACAGTGTCCTGACACGCACCCAGACTTTTCTCCTAGCACTCAGATCCAGCACTGTTTTTAACTCTCAATTCAAGCAAAGAAAGCTGGAGGTAGGGAACTGGAGATGGAGCTGGGAGGAGAGTTTGAGGAAGTCTGTCTTGTGATTAATACTATAATTTTCTACGTGGAAGGCAAAAAAAGGTACTTATTTTTCTTCTCTTTTTTTTTAACTTTTTATTTTGTATTGCAGTATAGCTGATTAACAATGTTGTGATAGTTTCAGATGAATATCAAATAGATGTATGCCTTCTCCCCAGACTCACGTCCCATCCGGGCTGCCACATAACACTGAGCAGTTACACTTTGGTTATCCATTTTAAATAGAGCAGTGAGCGCGTGTCCTTTCCAGACTCCCTAAACTATCCCTTCCCCTCAAAAAAGCTTACTTATTTTTCTAATGCAGACTGCAGAGTGTCAAGACGTATAAAATCTTGGCTGATGAGATTGTGTAGTAGACAGGATGTGAGAGTGTTTTGGGGCTGAGGGCTGCTCCTGAACTGCTGTTGGTCATACCTGACCCTTGTCCTGCATGGATGGTACAGTTTATATGTTGGAAGTTTCTTGCATGTCGTAAATACATTATAGATACTTTCTTTAAAGTGGATATATGGGTATATGTTATAAAATCAAGTTGAGTTTTATTACTAAAAATAGGTACTTTGAGCCTCTAAAATCTTGTCTACTTGCTATTATTATTTTTTTTTCCTGTAATGTAATTTGTTCTAACTCTGAAAGCTGGAATAGCGAGGATTATAAAAATCAGATTGCTTTGATGTGGCCTCAAGTGTCATTAAACGGTGAGAGTGTTAGGCCTTTGTATTATGAGAACTGCACTGGTTGCAAGTGACATAAACCCAACTTGAATTAACTTAAGAAAAAAGAATAACAAGTGAGCTCACTGGTTCAGGGAGTCAGAACCCGGGGCTCCAGTCAAGGACTCCACGGAAGTCTCTATCCCCCACCCTTCCTGAGCCTCTTTGGGTGTTGGCTCCATCTTCGATGACTGCTTTCCTTCTCCAGGTTGAGCGGTGCCTGCCCATAACTCTGAGCTCATAGCTTAACAGACCTTGGAGGAAAGAGATTATTCATTTTCCTAGTCCTTTTTTTTAAAGGAAGAAGTCCCACTTGGCCTTGCTGTGTCCCGTGCCTACCCCTGGACTAGTCGCTGCGGTAGGATGAGTAGGACACCATAGCCCAGCCTGCCTTTCTGCTTACTCTCGTGGTTTGAGGGTCAGTATTGTTATCAGCAAAAAGGTGCTAGACAATCAGTGTCCACTTCAGCCATGGTATAGGTATATATCAGAATAGTTTATGTATGTGTTTATAATTTTTATATTTTTTCTTCAACCATTGTGAGAATGAGTTGCAAATATCATGCCTTTTTATCCCTAAATGCTGCAGTGTATCTTTCTTTTCTAAGAGTAATGCCATTTTCAGAACCATTTGTTTAGTTACTGCTTTTGTTTCTGTACAGCCTTTGGAGAGACACGTTTAAGATCATGCAAATATCCTGTGTCTCTTCAAGTTGTTCTCCTCCAGATTTAACATTCCTTGATGGTTCTGGACTATACTTATCTTGACTACAGTGGTTGCAAAATGATTTTCCAACTCCGCCACTGCCTCTACATTTACTCTTTGGATTGTATAATAAGCAGGAGCTTTCCTTTCTCTCTCATTTTTTCATTATTTGTCTGTCTGTCTATCATTGGTGCAGATTCTTACCATTTTCAACGGCTTATAATTCATTACTGATCTTAATTACTTTCATGCTCACATGGCCTCAGGTTTAACCAGCAAGGGTTCTTCCAGCCAGCTCCTGTGGCCTTTTGACATGCTGCCTTCGCTTTTTTGGACACTTCCTTTACTTTACAACACGACAAGTTAAAGGAGACAAGAAAGACTTAAGTGCTTTTAGAATATAAATTTCTTAGTGAGAAGCCATGTAACATGAGCTAAATATTCCAGTGAAAATTTAGCATCTTTTAAAACTCTTTTCACCAGAGTCTTCCGTCCTGAAGCTGGTAAGAAATAAATGGTCTTTCTCCCCCCGAGTTTCATTTCCTCAGTTTGGATCAAAATAATCTCATAAAGAAATTTGCTGATAGGTAGGCAAGCCAGTCTTCAGCCTACGGAATCAAGGGTAAGACTAGGTTTTTGCCCACCTGATGAATGATCCACACGCGAAAGGGTGAAGGGTGTTGGGAGAAGCAGCCTGACCCAATGATCCACGCTGGGTGCTGTCCCACCAAGGGTTCATGCCACTGGATCTTCCATCTCTCTGTCCTGTCTTCCCCCACACCTTGCAGTGACTCACCTGATGGGAAGTACCAGTAATTGCGGCTCTTTCCTCATCTTCCACCTTCTGCCAAGACTTACTGGTTCTGCTTCTGTCGGATCTTTCACATCATTTATACCCTTGCGTTCTCACTGATCACGTCTCGCTTGAGTCTTCTTTCTCCCTTGCCCAGTCTTGCCTTTGTACCCTTTTCACGAAGAGTGAGTCTGAGCTCTCCAGCCTCACATACCCCGGGTTCTTTGCAGCTGCATCAGCTTAGTGCTGCTTCTCACTTGCCCTGTCATCCAGCCACACAGACTGTCTTTTACTAAGAGTCTGTGACACTCTTCCATTCCCCGAGAATGTCGTGGTGGTTACGCACGTGCCAGGTTTAAATACTTTCTCTTCCATTTACTAGCATGTTAGCCTGGAAATCTTAACCTCTCTGTTTTTCTTGATAAAATTAGGATAATAATACTATCTGCCTTAAATGGCTGCTTTGAGGAGTAAAGGAGATAATCCATCTAAAAGTTGAGAGAACTGTACCTGCATGTAGTAGGTGTTGTATACAAATTAGCTGTAAGTATTGTTGTTGTTGCCTTCTATCAAAATTCTGAGTGTATCTTGACTCAAGTGTGTTTTTGCCAAATCTCCCCAGTTGTATCCATCCCTTAGCGCATCCATCTATCCAGTGAGTATTTTATCGAATACTTGGTATGCTTTGGGCATGAGACTACTACTTGCTGTGAGGAATACAGAACTTAAGCACATACTGTCCTCTGGGAACTTAGTATCTGATGGAGGCACACAGAGAAGTATAAACTGTTCATCCATTCAGCACATGTTGACCAAGTCACTGCAGAGGATCCAAGGTCCTCTTTAGTTCTGAGCCTGGTGTCATGTGTAATGACTAACTCTGGTGACAGATCAAAGTGTGAAGGCCTTAAGCCAAGCACGGTTGAGGTGCTTGAAAGAAAGTGAAAGTTGCTCAATCGTGTTCAACTCCTTGGGACCCCGTGGGCTATACAGTCCATGGTCTCCTCCTGGCCAGAATACTAGAGTGGGTAGCCTTTCCCTTCTCTAGGAGATCTTCCCAACCCAGGGATTGAACCCAGATCTCCTGCATTGCAGGCGGATTCTTTACCAGCTGAGCCACAAGGGGAAGCTGTTGTGGTGCTTGGAAATGTAGAAAAGAAATTTTATCAGCCAGGAGGGGCCAAAAAAGGCTTATTAGAGATGTTGCCATCTTAGCAGGGCCTTGCAGAGTGAATTTTGCCCTTCTCCACCTCTCTCGAGCATCCATCTCCTGCCATGGGTGATGGCTCTGGATGGTTGGAATTTTATCCCTGTGACCTCCTCAAGGGCTGTGGCAGTGTTGTCTCCAGTTTGAACTCCTCGCACTCATTCTGAGTCTTACATAGATGATTCTCAATGGATGGTGATGGCTCAGGGAGATGTTCCCATATAACTTAAAGGGAGCTTGAAAGTGGATGATTCTCAATATCTGTGAAGCAATTCAACCTTCTAGAGAAGACATTTATTTGAAAGTGGGCTTTTGGGGGGGGGCAGGGGGGTGTTTGTATTATTTTACTTCGTATCAACATTTATCATATCTATAGTAGTCATGATGGGGGTGTAAAAAGAAGTGAATTTTACATCAACCCATGTAGATGTTTCTTCCCTTATTTCGGCAAATTTCTGGCAGGAAACTCTTGTTGCTTTCCAATTAAAGCCTCTCCTGTCCCCAGAATTCTAGGATGTACCCTCGTAACTTGAATCACGTGAGAAATCTTAGCTTTAAGAACTGCCCAACAGTTTTAATTCTGAATTTCTCCTTGTAGCAAGGAGCAAGGACCAACCCCAGTGGAGAAAAAGAAGAAAGGAAAAAGGAAAAGTGAAACCACAGTGGAGAGTTTAGAGCTGGATCAGGGCCTGCCGAACCCATCCCTGCGGAGCCCCGAGGAGTCCACTGAGTCTGCAGACAGCCAGGTACCGCTGTGCCGGGAGCCTGGGCGGGCACGGCGGCTGCGGGGCGGGGTCTCGCTGACACTGATCCTGGTGCTCCTCTCTCCCTGTCTCCAGCCCGCCTCCCTCGCACCCAGACCTAGGCTGGGCTTTCCCTGTGTTAGTGGGTGACCGCAAGGCTCTTTCTCCAGCATCCTGGTCCTTAGACTAACAATCTCCCAGCTGTTTAGCAGTGTTAGCTTCCTTCCAGGAGAGTCACATGGTATCAAGCTGCAGTGAGAGGGAATGTGGAGAGGGGAAGTGTGATCCAAACTAGATGAGGCTCCGAGGGCCTCTCTTGCCGTGTAGGTGATGCATTGATGGCTCGGGGTGCTAATAAGCCAGTCTGCATGAGGACACGTTCATAATCCCAGATGCTGAGAAAGTCAGGGATGGATTCCTATTGCCAAGATGGGAAGGAAAATTTGGCAAAACACGGAAACAGGGAGTGGCCCACCTAAATGAGATTTCTGAAGACACCAAAGTGGGCACAAGACATTGGTAGGAGTTTTGTCTCTTGAGTTGAGGCAGCCTCTCTTGGACTTGAATTCTGATACTTCAAAGTGCTGTTTCCTCTGACAATTGCAACAGTTTATCTGGGCACTGCTCCCGCAAGGGGGCCATTCAGGATAAGACCAACTGTAATTTAAGTCCTGTGATCTTCATTGTAGGAAGGTGTCAGCTCCTAACATCACAGTGATGAATAAGTCGTGGTGTCTGGGGTGTCAGATCCGAGACCCCCTTTCACTGCCTGTATACTTGGGTTAGTGGCTCCCAAGTATCCTGACTGGCAGAGGAGCGAGTGCGTCAGGTCCATGAGAGTTGGCAGGTAGTTCAGTGTTTCTAGGATGGTGACCTGCACATGGGACTGAGGGAGAGCTTTTCATGTGGAATTCCTCCTGTAAAATTAAATGTCACTGAGGTGACAAAGTAAAGAAATGAACACAGAGGCCCAGGAGGTATCTTTTAGACGATGAGGGCCGGGCCTGGGGTGGGGGTGAGGTTTGGCTTTTCATTTTGTTTTGTAAGGTTTAAGTGTTGAAGCCTCAGCTGGTGAGTGAATGGCTCCCGGAAGTGTTTCTGCTGCTTGGATGTGATGGGTAGAGATGAGCCATGTGTCTTTCTGCTTGAGGAAAGCCACTGGGTTGCTTTGCTGTAGAACGTTATCTCTCTTAAAGGTCATAAGCTATTTAATTATAGTCAAGTCCTTACATGGTGAGTCACGAATCTCATTTTGTCACACTCAAGACAGCTTGAATTTCAAAGGGTGGTGTTAGGAGATTCTCAAACTTAAGTCCAAATAAAATTGGTGTTATTTAGTTGTTTGGAAGTACATAGTAAATCTGGTAAACTTGGAAAATTGAAAATAAACAAACAAAAAAAACCCTGTTAAATCATTGTCACAAACCTGGAGCTTCAGGCTATGGTTGGAAGGGACCTCAGAGATGACGAAGTTACTTCCCATCCCTGTTTCACTGGAATGGAAACCGATTCCAGAAAGGAGGGGGAAAGCACAGGCAGAGATAATAAGACACATCTCCCTGGATCCTGAGACTACACCTTCTACTCTGTGGATTCGGTGGGTGTGGCTCCATCTCAGCTGGGTCCCGTTTTGAGTGAATTTAGTTCTGAAAAGAGTTGTGTTTAGGGCAGATCGTTCTTGGAAAGTTGGAGAGGGCTCCTTTGATTGTGAGCAAGTGTAGTATAGGTGAGGGTGTCCTTGTGTATGCTTTTCCCTCCGACTCACTGAGCATCTCTGGCGGGTGTTTGTCCTGCAGAAACGACGCTCAGGACGGCAAGTGAAGCGCAGAAAATACAACGAGGACTTGGACTTCAAGGTGGTGGACGATGACGGGGAAACCATCGCCGTGCTTGGGGCCGGCCGGACATCTGCCCTCTCAGCTTCTACCCTGGCCTGGCAGGCGGAGGTACGGCCTTTAGACTGGGCTGCTGGCCGCAGCCAGACAGTCACTTCAGCTGCCTGGTGGAGTTGTACTGCGGCTCTTTTTCAAAAGCATAAGTTCGATCACTTTAACTGCTGGTTCTGTCCTTCAGATGGCTTCCTGCTGAACTAAAAGTTCAGACTCTTGTCTGTACCTAGCAGGTCCCTCTGTCATCATACTCTCCCGAATTCACTTAAGTTCATTTTTCAGATATACGACTTTGCGCCGTCTCTCTCATTCCTCTCCAGCTAAAAGACTTGCCTCTTTTAAAGCCATGTATCAGCCATTCTTTCCCACCTACTGCCCTTTGCCTGTGTGGTCCCTTTTGGGTTGAATGCTCTTTGCCACATGCTTCACGTGACTCTTATTTAAAGTAGACCCTTGCCCCTCATCCTAATGATTCTTTTTTTTTTTTTCCGATTAATTATTATCTGGCTGCACTGGGTCTTTGGTTGTGGCACACGGGATCTTTAGGTGAGACCCGTGGGAGCTAGTTCTCTGACCAGGAATCAAACCTGGGCCTTCTGCATTGGAAGCACAGAGTCTTAACCACTGGCCCACCAGGGAAATCCTCTAATGATTCTTTATTTCACTCTTGTTTGTTCCTTTCATAGCACTTATTACAATTTATAATTGTGTTCTGATTTCTGATTTCATTTTATTTGTCTCTCCCATTAGAATGTAGAAGTGTGATATGGAGTAAATAACCACTCAATGAACGGAATCACGTAAAGCAGTCATTACAGTTGGGACTGGGGTTACAAATATGTATGGAGAGTCCACATCAGGGCCAGGTCCTAGGACACAAGGATGAGTATCATGGCTTGGTCCCTGCCTCCAGGGAGTTTTATCTGGGAGAAGGAGCATATGGCTACACTGGTACTGTGAGTTAAGTGTGGTCTTGGAAGTTATGTGCTGGATTCAGCAACTGGAGGAGGAGTGGACAGGAAAGGGAGGTCAGGGTTTTAGGAGCAGCGTTTCCGACGTGAACCACAGCCCCATAGCCTGCTGGTACCAGAGGTGGTGATATGACAGTTTAATGAGCTTGGTCAGATGTTGGGGTCTGATTTGAGGAGTGATGGGAGATGATCCCAGGGTAGTAGGGAGAGCCACATTATACAAGGCCTTGGCTCTCAGCTAAAGTATTCCGCCTTCCTCCTGTAGATTGTACAAGGGGCCTGGGGCAGTGATGGTTTCAGGCAGAGAAGCAGGATGCCCATCTGCGCAGTTTAGGAATTTCCACTGGCAGCAGTGTCAGGGAAGACGAGGACCGCGTTTAGTCCTGTTACCCCCAGATGCTACCAAGGAAGAGGGGGTGGGGATACATGTTGAAGAGGAGGAGGTCTGAGCCAAGGAGCTTGCAGAGGAGAAAGCAGAAGCAAAAGAACCAGCAGACTGGGCACGTGGGATGCGCCTGATGGCCAGCAGCACATTCTGGGACACAAGCTGTCTGTCGTTATGGAGTCCCTGTTGCTGACTTGGCAGGATTCACGTTCTGCCTGTGCAGCAACAGCACAAATACCTGTCCTTCCTCCTGGACGCCAGTGTGGCTCCTGGAGCTGAGGATGCTTTTATCTGCCATCCACCTTGACTCCCGCATCAAGCATTTTCACGTACTTTCTCACAGCCTTTTGCTCTGTGTATGCATAGAAAGTATCTAGGAGCAGGGGCCCTTGTGCCTATGTTAACAATCAGGAGCAGTCCAGGTCATAGCATTACATGGCAGCAGTGGATCAGTGATGAGCATGTAAGAACTGACTGCGTGTCTTTCTCTGGATCAGGGTTAGCCAGCTAATGAGTAGAACAGCTAATAGGAATAATAATTTGATGTAGTGTATCACAGTACTTTTCAAGCACATAGTTAAAAGTAGTCCTTGCAAGACTTCTTTGACATGATAGGATTATATTGCTTTACTGTGAGTTTCCTGGGACTTCCCTGTGGTCCAGTAGCTAAGACTTCATGCTCCCAATGCAGGGGGTGCAGGTTCAATCCCTGGTCAGGGAACTAAATCCCACATGTTGCAACTAGAAAGCCCACATTTTATAATCAAAATCGAAGATCCCGTATGCTGCAACTAAGACCCAGTGTGGCCAAATAAATATTTACAGTGGGTTTCCCTTCCTTGGCGATTTTATGATTGATTTGGTAGTTAAAACACTCTAAGGGATTTTATTTACTCCTAGTAGTCATTTAGCCCAAGTCATTAACCGTATTTCAATTGTTCTGACTTTTACCTTGGTATCTAAAGGGCAGTGTTAGCTGATCAGACCGAAGTAACTTGAGAAGTTTTTATCTTAGCAAGTCTCTTTATCCTCCTAAAGGGTGTATGCAAGAGAAAGTTTATATGTGGTGAAACATAAGCTAGAATCTGAATCTGCATTAATTACACCCCAAAAATTGTGACTGAATTTAAAAAACAGAGGCCTAAAATGTGGTTTTGGTGTTGATGTTCAGAAAAGGTAGCCATGTGGCTCTGGCTTCCACGCCACAGGACAGACCAGACCGCCTGCCAGGGACTGAGCGAGTGACCCGAGTCAGCGCTCCATGGAGCCCTCCATTTGGGTCTGTTTTACATAGTGGGCTCTCTGGGGAGGTCTGAACAAAGATTTCCCAGACTAACCCAAAGCGCGAAAGTCACAAATCTCATCTAGGATTCCAGGTAATCCTCAGAGTGTCCAGAGGTATAGAAAGCCAGTAGAAGATGAGACCTTTCTTCCATCCTTCTCGCAAGGCCCTTTAGAAGGGTGTCCGCCTGCTTGCAGGCTTTAACTTGGGGCAGAGCAGGGTGTGCAGTCAGCACCCAAAAGGCCCCGCTGCTCCCTCCCTGCTTTCTCTGCAGTGTCTTATTGGCATGCTCAGCCCACTTGTGTGGCTCCTGGCCCCTGTCCCAGCCCCAAATCGCAGCCTCAGCAGTGCTTGCTTTGTGGTGAGTTGCTGCAAACCTCTTTGCGCATCATTCGTTCTAGCTGGGGCTGGCAGGTCAGCAGAGACGCCTGCTCCGGAGTCTGCAGGACAGCCCCCGGGCTGGGGTCGGCTTGGGGTGGAGGCGTGTTCCCACCCTCACTGGGACCCCTGCTTCCTTATTCTCTGTCAAACTGATAGCAGTGCTTGGAACAGAGACAAACTTGCCTGGTTATGGCCCATTTACAACATGTAGATTCTTACAAGGCGGTCTCAGTTTTTGCCTCCAGCAATTGGTGTGGTTTGCATGATTTTTTCCTCTGAGATAGAAGGACTTGAATTTGAATGAGGCATCACCTCCCAGTGCCCTCCTGTGCCCACTCTTGCGTCTTTGCAGACAGTACCCTCTGCTTTGTCTGGTCTTTGCCTGTGCCTGGCAGGTGAGCGCAGTGGTTCCCTCACCCGGGAAGCTCCCTGCTTCCCCTCCAGCTGGAGGTGAGTGCCCCTCCTCTGCCTCCATGGCACTCGAGTATGGTTGACTTTGTCACTGTCATGTAAACACCTGCCAGTTTTTGTCTTCCTTTGTCGAAGCCGTGAACCATGTTAGGGTAGGGCTTGTAATCTTTTTTTTTTTTTTATTCAGCTTATCTCTCCAGTATGAAAGGGCTTCAATAAAGTAAAATGTACATTAAGCCCCAGGAACTATTTAGAGAAAAGTATGGCACGTTGCTCCTCTGTTTTGTGGTGTATTCATTGTGCCCCATGTCCCCGGAACCCACACACCTCTTGTTCACAGCCCGTGACTGCACTGATGGGTCAGCGCCCCTGCCATATTGCTCTGACTATCACTCCTGATTGTTCGCTCCATCACACTGTAAACCTTTGCAAAACAAGTGTCACTTTTTAGTTAATCATAATTTTCACTTAACATAGATAGTACTTGACATTGGGTAGTAAGTAGCATAAAGACGTGCATTTGGTTGTACTTATCATGTATTTATATATGTAAGTAATGAATAAATGGGAGAAGGCAATGGCACCCCTCTCCAGTACTCTCACCTGGAGAATCCCACGGACAGAGGAGCCTGGTAGGCTGCAGTCCATGGGGTCGCTGAGAGTCGGCCGCGACTGAGCGACTTCACTTTCACTTTTCACTTTCATTCATTGGAGAAGGAAATGGCAACCCACTCCAGTGTTCTTGCCTGGAGAATCCCAGGGGCAGCGGAACCTGGTGGGCTGCCGTCTCTGGGGTTGCACAGAGTCGGACAACACTGTAGTGACTTACCAGCAGCAATGAGTAAATATGCTTAAAACATTATAGAAACAGGTACAATTCTTAACTCCTAGATTAGAAAGTTGAGAATGAGGTGTTTTTCTTTCTTTCTCAGGCTCCTGTTTCCTCCGCTTCTTGGTGCTGGCCTGTTTTCCTGCTGGCATTCGCCTTCCTCTCACTGCAGCCCTGACCGCGTGGGCAGGCCCCGGGGCAGAGTGACTGCAGCTCTGCACCAGCCCGGGTGATTCAGGGCTTAGGCTGCCGTCCCACTCGGCCCTGGAGGATGGTTTTCATTCTTTCCATTTCTTCGTTGGCCACACCACCGTTCCCCACCCTGGGTCTTTCCTCCCAGTGTCTCCTGTCTTTGTCTCCTCTTGGCTGCTGCTGGCCACCAGTCCTACTGAGGCTGTTAGTATTAAACAACTGCACTGTGCACCTTTGTCATTCCCTGCCCCAGTCCTCTGTCCTTCTCGCTCCATTACTAGGCCCATGTTCTCATAAACCAGGGCAGGCTTTGGCTTTTCTCAGTGTCCCGCTCAAGAATCTTAGGTGATTTTGCCTCTTAACTCCTGTTTTAAATCAAAATTCCTGCCTGATTTTCTTCTAAGGAATGTGGCCGCATTCTATTCTCATTTATCCCCACTCCCCATTCTGTGTCATGTTTTTTTCTGTTAAGACTGTGTTCCCTGGTATCCCAGATAGGCATCCTGCTTCCCCTGTACTGGTCCTTACATCCCATGGGTACATTTCAGCTTTCCTTCATGTTTGCAGTCCTCTTATGAGCCAGCATCTTTTAGGACCCAACTGAGAACACACTATTTGAAATTCAAGCTGTTCATGCTTTCTGCTCTCTTGCTGGCCTTAGGGTTACTGTTGCGCTGATTAGGATTTACCTCTGGCATTTCTAAGAAAAATATGTTTTATTTTGCTTCCACTGAGAGCTAAGCCCCTGAGACTGGGCACCTTGTTTGATGTGACTTTGGATCTTCCATGGCACTTGGTAGATACTTAGCGTTTTGAACAGTGAGTTGTTTCACTAGAGGCTCTCCTCATTCTAGCTGAATAGAGTGAATCAGGTGGTTGGTTGAGGTTGGGAGTGATATGAGTTGAAAATTTTTTCCCTTAGGGAAAAAATTAACTTCATGAGTTTCTGACATGAAATTGAATGAATTAAAATGGTCTTCTTTGAAGGATAATTTGAGAAAATTCCAAGAAGTTGAGAACAGATGGCTGTTATGGAAGTGTGTTCGGCAAGCAGATTTAGTTTATGTCTGTGTGTATCTGTATACACTGAGTGTTTATACACACATGATCATGCTTATGCATGGTCTCTGTTTAGGAAAAAGAAATCCTGATTTTCCAGTCTTCTTCCTACTTTGATGTGTATTTTTGGTAATACTAGCCTCTTTTTTCCCTTTTATTAGGATAGAGTAAAAAAAAAAATCTGTTGTCAGATTTGGATGATAACTATTGATTTTTTTTTAATCTAGTGTTATCCTCTATTCTTTAGTGCCAAAAAGCAAACTGAAGTTTTATTTCAAATTCCTTAATTTTTACTTAAATATTTTCTATAACGAAGAATGCTTTAGGCCTTCCATCCTTTTAACCCTCAGAATAAAGTTCTGAGCCTTCTTCATCCACACGTTAATGTTTCTGTGGATTGGGTCCTGCTTAAAAACTGAAGAGAAATCAACATCTTGCCATCAGAAGCCATCTTTTTCTACTATTCATGGTAGGTAAGAATAAGAGGCTATTTGAAGGGACTTCCCTGGTGGTCCAGTGGTTAAGAATCCACCTGCCAATGCAGGGGACATGGATTCGATGCCTGGTCCGGGAATTAAAATCCCACATGCCATCAGGCAGCTAAGCCCGTGGGCCACAGTCTCTGAGCCCACCCGCTGTAGAACACATGCTCCGCCACAAGAGAAGCCACTGCAGTGAGAAGGCCTCACACCACAGTCAGAGTGGGCCCTGGTCACTACGGCCAGAGGAGGCCCATGCGCTGCAAGTGAGACCCAGTGCAGCGCCCCCCCAAATACATAATCAAATAAATAGAATTCTTAGACCCAGTGCAGCCCCCCCCGCCCAAATATATAATCAAATAAATAGAATTCTTTTAGAGAGAGAGAGCCTATTTGAAGTCACCTGCTGGTGAGGAGAGACCGTGCTTCTTTCAGCATGGGTGCACTCGTGTGATGGCTTGCTTGCTGGTCTGGTTTGTACAGACTTGGAAGTAGGTAGGGAAGGCAGTTGGCAGTGATGAAAGTCTAAGGCTAATAGACATCTAGCTTGTTTCCAAAGCCTCTTCTAATGTGGCCAGCTGCTCTGGCTCTGTGTGCCCATAGCACTTGCTCTATACTACTGTTCCCATGTTGCGTTGTAAAATCTTTTAACATTGTTTATTCAGAAATATTTATTGAGCGAGCGCCTACTACTATTGGGTACCAAGGACTGTTGTGAGCACTGGAGATAACATCAGGGAGCAAAAGAGCTGGAAGTCCCCGCCCTTGTGGAGGGAGCCTATAGCAAAGTGAGAGGAGCCTGTGGCATGCGCACAGCCCATCTCCTCCTCCAGATGTTTGCCAGGTTTTCAGCCTACGTGGGGTGTCAGGCCAAAGGGCTAACTTCAGAACTTCCAAAGGGTAGAAGTAACTCGGGAGAGGCTGGTTATCAACCTGGAAATAGTAAAATTGTGTAGTGTGTCCATGGTGGTACGTGCTGTGGGAAAAAAAACATCAGAATAGGAGTGTTAGGAAATTCAAGAATGAAGGTTTCGGTTTTAGATAGGGTGATCAGTGTTGGCCTCACAAAGGTAATATATGATCCAAGAACTGAAGGAAGTAAAGGAGTGAAGGGGTCTTGTGGGGAGAAGAGCATTTCAGGCAGACGGAACAGCAGAGTCCTGAAGGTAGAAACGTGCCCGGTGTGTCTGAAGGACCAGACAAGGAGACCTGAAAGGGGGCAGAGGAGATGAGAGGCGGGGGACTCAGTCCGTGGCTTCTGAAGACCTTTGGGAGACTCGGTTTTACTTCCAAGTTGAAAGAAAAGCATTTTAAGCAGTTTAAGCAAAACGATGCCTTAAATGAAGGGGCCACTCTGAACGCTGTGTTGAGAACAGACCAGTAGGACAGGAAGGGTTACAAAGTGACTGCTTAGGAGATGACGGGAATAATCTGGGTGGGAGATGAAGGGGGCTGAGACCAGGGTAGAAGCAGTGCAGGTGGTGAGAAATGGCTGGGTTCTGAACATACTTTGAAGGTAGACTCAACAGGATTTCTTGGCTGATGAGATAGGGTGTGTGGAGCAAAAAGAGATGAACATCCAGAGGGATAGAGTTCTTTTTAATTCAGTTTTAAGAAAACTGTAGTTTGAAGGGGTAGGGTTGGGGGCTTGGCTAAGAGACCAGAAGTTTGGTTTGTGAACATCTGGAATGTGAAATATTTCTAAGATAGTCATGTAGAGATGACAAGTAACAATTAGATAAAGGAGTTTGTAATTATGGGGTTCTAAGCTGGATTAAATAAATATGGCAGTCCGGACAACATGCACGCCTGCATGTCAGTTGCTTCAGTTGTGTCTGACTCATTGAGACCACATGGACTGTAGTCCGTCAGGCTCCTCTGTCCATGGGATTCTCTAGGCAGGAACACTGGAGGGGATTGCCGTGCCTTCCTCCAGGAGATCTTCCTGACCCAGGGATCGAACCTGCATCTCTTGCATCTCCTACATTGACAGGCAGATTTTTTTTACCACTCACGCCACCTGGGAAGCCCAGGATAAATAAATATGGCAGGCAAGACACATACAGCCAGTATTTAAAACTGTGAGACTGGATGGGATCACCTAGAGAATGAATATAAATAGAAAAGAAAGCCCCAAAACTAAGCTCTAGGAAACTGCAGAAATAAGAGTTAAGTGTTGGAGGATTCTATTTTCAGGTAAGAAATAGTCGCGCATGGCAGGCCAACACTCACTGCAAGGGGGAAGAAAAAGGTAACTTGCAAAGAACACATTTTTGAAAACATCAGATAACTGTGGCAGCAGTAAGAATGAGATGCACTGTTGCTATTTTCTTCTCTGGAAGCATTCTGTAATTCTGGCAGGGGCTGAGCACCAGGCTAGGCCCAGAGACCTACTCTGGGTTGATGAGATACCATCTGACCCTGCTGGTGATTGATTATGCAGGGCTGATGAAATGGTGGGAAACTAGAGGAATCCCCAGAGCAAGGAGCCTTCCCCAGGAGACGTTTGCTGAGTTCTGGGGTACTGCAAGAAGTTGGTGGCTGAACCAGAAGGCAGATTGAAACCTCACAGTCTTGTGTTACTTAGGAGATAAAATCTCACTGAAAGGATGCAAAACAAAACGGACTCTCCCATAAGAGAGATTGTTAACCTGCTTGGGATTGGAAAACTCAGGGCTGAGGAGTAAAAAGACCTGCTGAGCTTACAGTCAAGTGACCTTGGGCATTTGTTCTCAAGGAATAGATAAAACAAGAGATGGACTGAGTCTTAACAGAATGGTAACCCAGTCCTGACCCAGCAGAGCCTGTTTGGACTGGACCAGTGGGACCCATTCTTTCTCCCTGTTGATCGAGGAGAAAATAAGAAGCATTTGGGGCTGCTGTGATTCTTTTGTTCACAATATTCATTATACAATAAAAAATTATTAGACTTTGAAAAGGCTGGGAAATTGACTAAAAATCAAGAATATTAATGGAAGCAACCCCCAAATGATCCAGATAATGGAGTTAGCAGGAAAAAAAAAAAACATTTAAACTACTATGATTAATGAGTTAAAGAAAATAGAGGAGAAGGTAGACAAAGTAAGTTTTAAAGAATTCCAACAGAGAATTGAAGCTATAAAGAGAATCAGATCAACACTGTGAAACTGAAAATTTGTAAAATTCAAAGCATAATAGTTAAGTTTAAAAGCAAATTAGGTATAATAGAAGATAAGATTAGTGACTTTGAAGACAGGTCAATAGAAATTTTCTAAACTGACACACAGAAAAATGAATGGAAAGAACAGAGGAAAGCATCAATGCATAGAGAGACCATTGAGATGCAATGAAAAAGTCTGATGCTCTGATAGCATCCTAGATGTGGAAAAGGAAAGGTCAGTCACTTAGTCATGTCCAGCTCTTTGTGACCCCATAGACTGTAGACTGCCAGTCTCCTCTGTCCATGGGATTCTCCAGAATACTGGGGAGGTTGCCATTTCCTCCTCCAGGAGATCTTGACCCTGGGATCAAACATGGATCAGTGGAGAGCCAAAAAGTCCCCAAATCTGACGGAAGATATCAATCAGTAGATTCAATGTTAGGTAACCGCCAAGCAGGAAAAACGCACAAAAGAAAACCATACCCAGGCATATCTTAAACTGTAGAAACCAGATACTAAAAGAATATCTTATAAATCACTAGATAAAAACTGACAGCTAATATTATATTAAATGGTTCAGTATTGAATGCTTTCTCTCTGAATTAGCAAGTAAGAAAAAGATTCCACTGTTCTCATTTATATTCAGAAATACATTGGAGGTCCTGGCTACCGCGCTAAGGAAAAGGAAGAAATACAGGCATGCTTTGTTTAATTGTTCTCTGCTATATTGCACTTTACAGATGCTGCTTTTTTTTTTCCTAATAGTTTGAAGGTTTGTGGTAACCTTGGATCAAACAAATGTATTAGCACCATTTATAGTATACTGATATTACAATATACCTTTTACGATATACTTATTTTATAAACTAGCAACATCAAATCAGGAATGGAAAATTGTAAAATGCCACTTACCATAGTATCAAGGTATTAGATACCCTGAAGTAACTCTCAAAAGATATATAAGCCCTCTGTATGAAAAACATGGCTGAAACAAAGAAGCCCTAAGTAAATATGACATACATGTATTCAAAATTAAACTATCTGTAATTTGGTCCCAGTCCAAATCTAGGCAGAGTGCTTTTTTTATTGGACATTGATGATGGAAATACAGAAGACCTACCCTAGCCAAGGCAATCTTGAAAAGGAAGAACCCAGTTGGAAGACTTACAATCCATACTTTGTAATCGGTTTACAAAAATGAAGACAGGGTAGTGTTGCCGTGAGAACACATAGACCAGTGGGCAAAAAATAGATCTGTATGTGGCCATTGAGCACTTAAAATAGCCTAGTTCGAACTGAGATATGCTCAATAAAGTACAGAATAGATCTTTAAAGACTCAATATGAGAAGAAGAATGTAAACTATATCATTAATAACTTTATATTGATTGCATGTTGAAATGCTATTTTGGCTATGTTAGTTTAAATATTGTTAAAATCAAATTCATCTGTTTTTAAATGTTGCTACTGTTGTTGTCATTCAGTCACTAAGTCGTGTCCAGCTCTTTGCGACCCCATGGACTGCAGCATGCCAGGCCTCCTTGTCCATCACCAACTCCCAGAGCTTGCTCAAACTCATGTCCATTGAGCCAGTGATGCCTTCCAACCATCTTATCCTCTGTCACTCCCTTCTCCTCTTGTCTTCAACTTTTCCCAGCATAAATGTGGCTATAAGAAAATTTAAAACTATACATGTGGCTTATTTGTGGCTTTGGTGGCAGCAAAGATTCCTTAAATGGACATAAAAATACAAAAGAGAAAGGTGGATCACATAGAACTCTTCATCAAACTCTTCATTTACAGTTTGAGAGGGCAAACCATAGATTGATAGAAAAAGTATAGGTCATAACAGAGGACTCTTATTCAGAAATATATAAAGATATAAATTCTTGCAAATATAAAAAACAATTTTTTTTAAAAAAAGGACAATTTTATTTTATTTTATTCTATTTTTTTTTTATTGTGACAAATTCAATAAAGACTTTTTACTTTACAATGTTGTGCTGGTTTTGCCGTACATTGACGTGAATCCACCATGGGTGTACATGTGTTCCCCTTCCAGAATCCCCCTCCCACCTCCCTCCTGATTCCATCCCTCTGGGTCATCCTGGTGCACCAGCCCCGAGCACCCTGTATCATGCATCAAACCTGGGCTGGCGATTTGTTTCACATATAATAATTTACATGCTTCAATGCCGTTCTCCCATATCATCCCGCCCTCGCCCTCTCCCGTAGAGTCCAAAAGACTGTGCTGTACATCTGCGTCTCTTTTGCTGTCTCGCATACAGGGTTATTGTTACCATCTTTCTAAATTCCATATATATGCGTTAGTATACTGTATTGTTTTTCCTTCTGGCTTACTTCGCTTTGTATAATAGGCTCCAGTTTCATCCACCTCAGTAGAACCGATTCAAATGTATTCTTTTTAATGGCTGAGTAATATTCCATTGTGTATATGTACCACAGCTTTCTTATCCATTCGTCTGCTGATGGACATCTAAGTTGCTTCCATGTCCAAGCTATGTAAACAGTGCTGCGATGAACATTGGGGTACACGTGTCTCTTTCAATTCTGGTTTCCTCAGTGTGTATGCCCAGCAGTGGGGTTGCTGAGTCATATGGCAGTTCTGTTTTCAGTTTTTTAAGGAATCTCCACACTATTCTCCGTAGTGACTGTACTAGTTTGCATTCCCACCAACAGTGGAATAGGGTTCCCTTTTCTCCACATCCTCTCCAGCATTTATTGCTTGTTGACTTTTGGATGGCAGCCATTCTGACTGGTGTAAAGTGGTACCTCATTGTGGTTTTGATTTGCACTTCTCTGATAATGAGTGATGTTGAGCATCTTTTCATGTGTTTGTTAGCCATTTTTATGTCTTCTTTGGAGAAATGTCTGTTTAGTTCTTTGGCCCACTTTTTGATTCTGTTGTTTATTTTTCTGGAATTGAGTTACAGAAGTTGCTTGTGTATTTTTCAGATTAATTGTTTGTCCATTGCTTCCTTTGCTATTATTTTCTCCCATTCTGAAGGCTATCTTTTCACCTTGCTTATAGTTTCCTTTGTTGTGCAAAAGCTTTTAATTTTAATTAGGTCCCATTTGTTTATTTGTGCTTTTATTTCCAATATTCTGAGAGGTGGGTTATAGAGGATCCTGCTATGGTTTATGTCGGAGAGTGTTTTGCCTATGTTTTCCTCTAGGAGTTTTATAGTTTCTGGTCTTACATTTAGAAATATAAAGATATAAACTCTTACAAATATAAAGAACTCTTGACAATTTTTAAAAAAAGGATAATTTTTAAAACAGGCAAATGACTTGAATAGAAGTGCCTTGTAGGGCCAATAAGCATATGGAAAGATGCTCAGCACCTGTTAGTTATCAGGGAAATGTGAATTGAGGAGGGGATGTGAGAGCTGGACTGTAAGGAAAGCTGAGTGCCGAAGAATTGATGCTTTTGAACTGTGGTGTTGGAGAAGACTCTTGAAAGTCCCTTGGACTGCAAGGAGATCCACCCAGTCCATCCTAAAGGAGATCAGTCCTGGGTGTTCATTGGAAAGACTGATGTTGAACCTGAAGCTGCAATACTTTGACCACTTGATGAGAAGAGCTGACTCATTTGAAAAGACCCTGATGCTGGGAAAGATTGAGGGCAGGAGGAGAAGGGGACGACAGAGGATGAGATGGCTGGATGGCATCACCGACTCAATGGACATGAATTTGGGTAAACTCCGGGAATTGGTGATGGACAGGGAGGCCTGGCGTGTTGCAATCCATGGGGTCACAGAGTCAGATATAACTGAGCAACTGAACTGAGCTGAACTGAGTACACATCCATTGGGATGGCTGAAGTTTTCAAGACTCATGATATTAAGTCAGTTGGAACTCCCATGCACTGCTGCTGGATGTAAAAATGTTTGCAACTAGTTTGGAAAAAGTTCTGACAGTATCCCTCAAAATTAATCATATAACCAACCTCATAACGTAGCAATTGCAATTCTCTGTATATATCCAAGGTAAACGAGTGCATTTATATGAACATTCAGTTCAGTTCAGTCACTCAGTCGTGTCCACCTCTTTGCGACCCCGTGAACCACAGCACGCCAGGCCTCCCTGTCCATCACCAACTCCCATAGTCCACCCAAACCCATGTCCATTGAGTTGGTGATGCCATCCAGCCATCTCATCCTCTGTCATCTCCTTCTCCTCCTGCCTTCAATTTTTCCCAGCATCAGGCAGGGTCTTTTCAAATGAGTCAGCTCTTTGCATCTGGTGGCCAAAGTATTGCAGTTTCAGCTTCAACATCAGTCCTTCCAATGAACACCAAGGGCTAATCTTTTTAGGATGGATTGGTTGGATCTCCTCAAAGTGCAAGGGACTCTGAAGAGTCTTCTCCAATACCACAGGTCAAAAGCATCAATTCTTTAGCTCTCCGCTTTCTTTACAGTCCAACTCTCACATCCATATATGACCACTGGAAAAACCATAGCTTTGATTAGATGTACCTTTGTTGACGAAGTAATGTCTCTGCTTGTTAATATGCTATCTAGGTTGGTCATAATTTTCCTTCCAAGGAGTGTCTTTTAATTTCATGACTACAGTCACCATCTGCAGTGATTTTGGAGCCCAGAAAAATAAAGTCTCTCACTGTTTCCACTGTTTTGCCATCTATTTGCCATGAAGTGATGGGACCAGATGCCATGATCTTAGTTTTCTGAATGTTGAGCTTTAAGCCAACTTTTTCACTCTCCTCTTTCACTTTCATCAAGAGGCTCTTTAGTTCTTCACTTTCTGCTATAAGGGTGGTGTCATTGAAAGCACCCCAAATACTCCTTAGCAATAGCATGGATAAATAAGTGGTGGGTAAATAAATAATTTATACAATAAAATGCTGCACAGTGATACAGGAGAATAAACCACATGCTATATGATTCCGTTTGCATGAAACTTAATAATAGGCAAAACTAATCAATGGTGGTAGAAATCTGAAGAGGGCTTACATCTAGAAGGGTCATGAGGATCTTCCAGAGTGTTGAAAATTTTAACATAACTTTATCCCGGTGGGACTTCACTGTCTGTGTGTACATGTAAAACGTCGATGATTGTATGCTTGAGATCTCTGTGTGCTGTATGTGTGCCATACCTCAGTCACTTGAGCATTATGTGCGCGTGCCTGGCCGTTTGGTGAAGACTGTAGTTCATTTCTTTCTGTAAGACCAGTACATAAACTCAAAAGACACATAGTAAATAATGAGGCAGGGGGGTAACTTAGGAAGGAAATGAAGTTGTAAGGAAGGAAGTTGGGTCATTAATCTAGTTTCCTTTAACCCGGCCCCTGTTCCTTTGCTTGTTGTCCATTTGTCATAGTCCGAGCTCTGTTTGTTGGCTGCAAGACTGGGGTCGTGATTTTACTGGAAAGGACATCTAGTTTGGGTCCTTCACTGGTAGCCATCTGGACAAGAGAAGTT
Organism: Antilocapra americana; assembly: GCA_007570785.1. Taxonomy (NCBI): domain Eukaryota; kingdom Metazoa; phylum Chordata; class Mammalia; order Artiodactyla; family Antilocapridae; genus Antilocapra; species Antilocapra americana. The sequence continues at coordinate 3,522,278 of ML660203.1, forward strand.
AAGTCCAGGTATATGGAAAAAGAGGGAGACTTTAATTACATGATATAGATCAAGAATAACCCTTTATCTTTCCTTTATATTCCATCTGTCTTCCCTGTTATTTAGCATTCAACCAGTATTCATTGATCACCCATTTTTGTCTGGCTTTCTCAAGGTATCTAGCTATACCAGTGAGTAAAACAAATAAGGATCCCTGCCATTACAGGCTAGTGTTGTGATGGGAGAAGAGGGGCAACCCTCTGTGAACTGCCGCCTCCTCCTTTCCTTGTGCATGAGAAGCAAGCAGAGCAAATATACTTAGAGGAAATCAAAACCTGGGTCTGTATCCAGCCCCAGTTCACTGATCTTGCGGTTGAGCAGTGGGAAAAGACTTGTCATTTTGTATTAACTTCACAATGCCATGTGTCCAGGGGGATATAATGAATATGCGTAGCCTTTGGGAGCATCTGTCAGCGCCTGCTGATTTCCATACTTCTCTTCCACCATCTGCCCTACTCGCCGGTTTTTACCATCAATTTTCTGGAAAAAGCTTGATTTAAGCTCTTAGAAAATATGTTTCTGTGACGGTATGACTTTGGGATAGTTGAGCCCTAGAATGGGTGAACTGAAGGCAGTGATACACAGTGCAGATTATCCTCTTGGAGAGTTCTGAGAAGGCACCCAGCTAGTTATTGTGAGGATTAGGGTTGTGGTGAGTATTTTCATAGACTGTTCTAAGTCTCATATTGTGATAAATGCTAGATCTGGAAAGGTTAGTACATATGAAACCACTGAAATAAAACTGCTCAACTAAAATCCTTGGAAGAATGTTTAACAGGAGTGTTCTGACCCAGTGCATCCTTTTGTAAGTTTATTGATTTTTTAATTTTAATTTTATTTTTTAATTTCTGTTGTTTAATTTTATTTATCTTTAGTTTTAGCATGTGAATTCTTATCTGCAGCATGTGGGATCTAGTTGCCAGTGTGAAAAAAAAGTGAAAGTCACTTAGTCATGTCCAACTCTTTGCGATCCCATAGACTGTAGCCCACGAGGCTCCTCTGTCCATGGAATTCTTCAGGCCAGAATACTGGAGTTGATTCCATTCCCATCTCCAGGGGATCTTCCTGACTCAGGGATTGAGCCTGGATTTCCCACCAGGCATATTCTTTACCATCTGAGCCCCCAGGGAATCCCCAGTTCCCAGACCAGGGATCAAACCTAGGTCTCCTGCTTTGGGAGTACAGACTCTTAGCCATCAGACTACCAGAGAAGTCCCAAGTTTGTTTTTTTTTAAATCAAGTACTCCTCTGTAGATAAAGATTTCATGGAGATTAGAAAATGTTGATGTGTATTTAGGATAGAAAGAAAGGAATTAAATTGTTTCCAGTTGGGATTTGTAGTCAAAGGATGATCAGTAAAACAGAAAGCCATTTCCAGGTACAGAGGGTACCATTTAGTAGAGAATAGTTATGCCTTACATTTGCCTAACACTTACTGTCCATAAAATGCCTTCACATGCCATCTTATCCTCCCAGTAACCTAGCAAGATATGTATTTTTAATTCTTAATAGATTTGAAGCTAAGAGGTGTTAAATTTACTTGCCCCAGGTCAACAGCTGGAAGGTGTCAGAATTGGGGCCCTCTGCTTCTGAAGCCCCTAGACTCTTCTATATTATGCCTTTCTGAAGATTTTATGCAGAAACATGTAAGCAGTTTGGGCAGAGACGGGAGGTCCCAGGACCAATTTTAGTGATGCTAAAGGCAGATCTGAAGTCAAGAATCTGCAAAGCAGAGTAACTTCTCTGCTCATGTGGGAGGGAAAGAGGAAAGGGTTGTGCACAGAGGTTAGACTGTGTACCATCTTTGGATCATTCTGAGCTGACGGATGGAGGCCTCTGTACTCAAAGGTGAGCCTTTGGACCAAGTAGTATCTATTGTAGCATTTCTTGTAGAATTATTTCATGGCTTCTGTGGTGCCAGTAATACACTCTCTCTCTCTCAACTCTGTCTTCAGGAGCCTCCAGAAGATGACGCAAACATCATTGAGAAGATCCTGGCATCTAAAACTGTCCAGGAGGTTGGTGGCTGATGTTTCTGGGTTGTATGTCTCTAGCGCACATGACACCCTCTGTTAAAAGATATCTCTGGAGTGGTCCTTCTCAGCTGGACTGAGAGCTAGGCAGGAGTGCTGTTGGGCTAGTTGACACTTCGGTTTACCTCTGTAGATTTTAGGACATGAAATTCTTAAATATTTGAGTATGACCCAAATTGATGTTTTTCTTCCCTGTGATCCTAGCAATGGGTATTGACCTCCTAGTTGCCATAGCTCACTGACAGTCGTCAAGGAGCCAAGAAGAAGAGACGGGAAAAGACTCCCAGTGAAAACACCTTTGCCTTTCAATGCCTTCAGGGCTGTCAAGGGAACTTCTAGATAAAATCCCTGGTGTGAAAGAGCATGAGAACATAGTGTCAGTGAGAGCATGGTTTCTTTTTTACCTCGAGTATTTATGAAAGAAGACTTCCTCGCTTTGAGAGTGAACTCCTCTGGAGTGTGTGGGGAACAAGCAGGGTGGGTGGGGTAGGACGGATCATGGGGACACTGGAAATGCATGTTCTCACTTTCTCAGCAGCTCTCAGAGCCCTGGGCCAGTTTGGCTTTTTCAGCTGAGTGCTCTCCCAGCGGAAGTCTTGGAGTGACACCAGCAGGGTTTTTTGTTTTTTGGTTTTTTTACGTTGTAGCTTATTTGTGTGGTCAGCCTTTAGAAAGTCTGCTCAAGAGCTGCCCAAAAAAAACGAGCTGGGAAAATGCAAATGTCCTTGAGAAAAGTGTTCTAAACCAGGAAGGAGCACTTGGTTTACCTTTTTCGTTTGGTACGTAAGAGTGGCCCACAGGGATCTAGGCTGATAACTGCTTGCTTTGGGTTACAGGTCCACCCGGGAGAACCCCCATTCGACCTGGAGCTGTTCTACGTCAAGTATAGAAATTTGTACGTCTGTTTAATGTATTCTTTGTATTTGGATTCTATATGAATAAAACGTCTTTCCTTCATCCCACCATTATCTTCTATATTTTCCAAGAATGGCCCCTAAGGCGTGACTCACAGACCTCTCGATTGGCTCAAGTTCACCTTAGGGGGCAGAGCTCAACTTTGTGTATAGAGTCACCTGGAGAACTTTTTAAAACTACTGAAGCCCTTGCCGCCCTCAAGGCCAGTTTACTCCTACTCTGGGCATAGTTCCCAAGGGTTGACATGTTTTAAAAACTCCCTGTGCGGTTCCTGTTTGCTGCTTCTCCGCAGAGTGGAGAATCACAGTCCCACGGCCTGTACTTTTCTGTTCTCTTGCATTTTCCTTTTTTCCTCTGCTATGTGCCCACTTCCACTAATGTGCATGAATGCTAGCCTCCCTATACCTGCCCTGCCTCCTCCGTGAGCCGGTTTCTCTAGAAGCCTCAGAGTGACCAGTTGCTTGGAATTGCTGCCTTGCCCTGTGTTCAGTTTTTGTCCTAAAGGGCGAGGCCCTTCTAAGTCCAGTCTTCAGCAGTTCCACAGCAAGCCACTCCGCTGCTACTATGTTAGATGGTCACCCTGGTTACTGAAACTTCAAAGTCTGATTATTTGCCGGTTCTTCACTCGTCTCACGATCTGTGTGTCTTTGGATAGCTCCTACTTACACTGTAAATGGGCCACAATGGAAGAGCTCGAAAAGGACCCTCGCATCGCACAGAAGATCAAGCGATTTAGGAATAAACAAGCCCAGATGAAGCACATTTTTACTGAGGTGAAGCGTTACTTATTAATTTCATCACTGCTTTTCCTGCAGTATTAGATCCCAGGTTTAAGTTTCTTTAAGTCGAAGTCCTCTGCAGATCTATTACTCAAGCGTGCCCTGATTTGAGATGTGAGTTGTCCAGATTTAAATCAAAGAAAATGGAATAAGGCTCAAACCTTACAAATGATAACTCCTAAAAATCTGCATCTTGGTTACGTTCTATATGGCAAAAGGAATGTGTGCACAGTTTTTTCATTTCCTTCCTCCCCCTCCCCAAAAGGGCAATTCCAAGAAGACTTAATGTTTGGGTGTAAAATAGCAACAAAGCCAAAATGTTAGAACATAAGTAAATAAATGCATCAACTTGGGAATTTCTAAGTGTAGTACCTACAGTAAGAGGAAGGATTGATGGCTTTGGATATCAGAGCATCTTTAGTGTCTATAAATTGGAAAATACCACAAATCTTAAAGTAAGTACATATGTACATATATGTATTTCCTAATTCTGAACATGCATACCTACATTCAGCTGGGCTTCCCTGGTTCAGACAGTACAGGCTCAGATAGTAAAGAATCCGCCTGCAATGCAGGAGACCTAGGTTTGATCCCTGGGTCCGGAAGATCCCCTGGAGAAGGGAATGGCAACACACTCCAATATTTTTGCCTGGGAAATCCCATGGACAAAGAAGCCCAATGGGCTACAGTAGTCCATGGGGTCGCAGAGTCAAATGTGCCTAACACCTTGACTTTGGACTTCCCAGGTGGCACTAGTAGTAAAGAACCCCCCGCCAGTGCAGGGGGCGTTCGAGATGCGGGCTCACTCCCTGGGTCGGGAAGATCCCCTGTAGGAGGGCACGGCAGCCCACTCAGTACTCTGGCCTGGAGAGTCCCATGGACAGAGGAGCCTGGCGGGCTACAGTCCACGGGGTCACAAAGAGTCGGACACAACTGAAGCAACTTTACACGCATCTACATACAAGGCATGCATTCTTATCCGGTGTGGAAACCTTATTTATATCTGCAAAGACACAGACAGGGTACACAGACATAGACATGTGACAGATAATCTATAATGATAAAAAATGCTCTTATAATTCAGAAAGGAAAATACATAGAGGTATAGACATAAAAAAAAACAGATGTATGGATACAGGGAAGCAGGATGGATGGGGAGATTGAGATTCACATACATACACCAGTGTATATTAAATAGCTAACTAATGAGATCCTATGGTATAGCACAGGGAGTTCTACTCAGTGCTCTGTGGTGGGCTAACTGAGAAGGAAATCCAAAAAAGAGGGGATTCATGGATATGTATAGCTGGTCCACTTTACTATACAGTAGAAACTAAAAATTGTAAAGCAACCATATTCCAATAAAAATTAAGAAAAGAGTACAAAATCCCAAATAGAAAAAAATGGACAGACTACTGGGGAATTCAGGAAAGAGGGGGAAATTATTTACTGATTAATTATACAGAAAAAGTAATTTCACTAGCAGCCAAAGAAATTGCAGATTAAGATGGGAATCTTCTAGTTTTCACTTACCAAATACTGGAAGGTTTCAGAGATAAGTATTATCCATTGCTGGTGAAGGTGTATGGAAGAGACCTTCTTGTCATCATGGCTTGGGAGCATAACTTAGGATGCCGTCTCAGGATAGTAGGTTGACAACAGATGTCAAATGCCTCAATATTTGCATAGCCATTGTCCCAGCAGTTCTAAGTCCATCATTTATTTTAAGGAAACTATCAGATCTTGGAGCAAAAACTTAGCTATGATAAACAGTTTATGTTGGTGAAAAATTGATAACAAGCATAACGTTAGGTCATAGGTACTGTTAAATTATGATACATTCCACAGAGTGTAGTACTGCGCAACTAGTAAAAGTGATACTGGAGGGTGGTTATTAATGTCAATAGGAAGGGGTTTAATGTTATAAACTATTGTTAGTTGAAAACGTTAGACTCCTACAGCGTACAAGAGTTCCTTTTTGGGGGTGGTTGTTGTTCATTCACTCAGTTGTGTCCAACCCTTTGGGGACCCATGGACTGCGGCACGCCAGGCCTCGCTGTCCTTCACCATCTGTTGCAGCTTGCTCAAACTCATGTCCATCGAATCAGTGATGCCATCCAACCATCTCATCCTCTGTCATCCCCTTCTCCTCCTACCTTCAATCTTTCCCAGCTTTGTGGGTGGGAGTTGGGGGTGGGGGTTGTGCAGGGGAAAGAATCACCATAATAATGCATTGAAAATGTCTGAGTTTATGTGAAAACGCTGACTTAAATTTCTCTCTTCAGTAGGATCATGGTGGTTTCTATTTTCTTTAACATGTAACTTTTCAATTTTATACGGATAAATATAAATTATTTTTTAAATGTAGTCACAAATACGTGACCTTAAGAGTGCACTCAGATGCCATCAAGTCATAGCACACTGCCGCACATGACTTAGCAGTTCATTGTTCGCATGGTGCTCCTTTTCCTGCAAATGCCAAAAACCTATTTTAGGAGGGCGTCAGTAAGTATTCTTTTTGTCCCAATATGGAGTCCTTTCTCTTTAGCTTCAACGTTTGGCCCCAGGCCTCTCCAGGCTTGTTGTAAAGCCTGTGAGAACTGTTTTTTATGGCATCATTCCTCTGATAGAGAATCAGGGAAAGGAAGGGCTAGAATTGGAAAAGCCATCCTGAAGCCCTGTTGGACGCTCTCCCTGGGTTCCCAGAACATCGCATTCACACCTCTATTTTAGCGAGGATTTGCAGCGTAGCGGCTTGTTTACATGTCTGGGTCTGCCGTTCTGAGCCGTGCGAGACAGGCAGGGCCTCGCCTTCCTTGTGTTTCTCTCCGGGACACCGGGCCAGGCTCCGTGCTCAGTCACCGCCTCACTGTGCCCGGGCCCTAGAGGAGGGTTGCCTGACGCCACGCCTGCTTAGACCCCGTAGCACTTCCTGTCTCCCCGGAATAAAGTCCAGACGCCTCAATGCAGTCCACAAAGCCCCATGAGTCTAGTTTCTGATTTATGCCCAAGGGAGTGATTTTTTTTTTTTCCCCTTGGTTGGGTATTGAGAGAAAAACTGTGTTAGGATGTGTCGAAATACCGTAGTGGGAATCCCTGGTGAGATGGGAGGAGATTGGAGGCCACTATGAGAAGAAGGAAAATTGGGAAGTAGTTGCTGCAACGCTGTCTTTGTTCTTGACCTGGTCGACAGTTTTACTCATAACTTGAATAAATGATATTCTTATAAATAATAGCCTAGTTGTGAATACAGCTTCTTCATACACATTACTTCCAGCCACTTTCTGAGGTAGCCGGGGGCGCGTGTGAAGGAGAGTCAGGCTAGAAGGTGGTGCGTTTCCCATGCCCCGCGGGCCGGAGGCCTGTTGACCCCTCAGCACCAGACCCAGCACTAGGAGAATGAGTGACCGAATCCAAGTTCAGGTTCACATGGACAGGCATGGATGAATTAAATCATGCAAATGGAAATATGTAAATGTAATGTTTCACATTAGCACTTTAAAGACTTTTACAACTTTGGAGTGGGGAAGATGACTAGATAGCAGCTCAAGGGACAAAGTTTACTGTGAACCAGGAGCTGGTGGCTCAGTGGTAAAGTCTGTCTGCCAGTGCAGGAGACCATGAGTTCGGTCCCTGGGTTGGGAGGATCCCTTGGAGAAGGAAATGGCAGTCCACTCCAGTATTCTTGTCTGGGAAATCCCATGGACAGAGAAGCCTGGTGGGCTACAATCCATGGGGTCACAAAAGAGTCGGACATGACTGAGCAACTGAACAACAACAGCAAGAGTAGGGTGGGGCTTAAAAAGTGCCAGTAATCCTAGATGGCACCCTGCTTGCCATGCTCTATTCTTTCCTGAGTATTATGCTGATGTGGGTACTGGGATTCAGTGAGAGATTTTTGTAAAGCCTGAGGGCAGCTGGGGGAGGACTGTTAACAGTGGGCAGAAGCATGTCTGAGTGATCGAGAGCAAAGGTGGACAGGGGATGCCCAGTGCTGGCACCACCCAACACCCACACCCACAGGTGTCCACGCACAGCTAAATGTCCTTGGGCCAACTGAAGAGCTCCTCTGGACTCAGCATGCTTTGTTTTCGTAAATCAGAACTCCTCATAGCATCACCCTCATGATACCCAGGAGAATTAAATGACACAGTGTTGATGAAAGTGCTTAGCATGGTGCCCGGCCCACGGTCACTGCTCCACAAAGGTTAGCTCTCTGTATCAGCGAGGGATCTGGAAGCATGGCATCCAAAGAACATTGGACACCTGGGGTTGGGAGGTATTCAGATAGAGAGGAGAGAATCACTTGGTTACTGCTGCTGTAGAGGAAGCAGTTCACTCCAGTGAGTCGTAGTTCCAGGAGGAAAATTAGGCAGTAATTTTATAGTGATAATGATAAAGATTGTGATGTTACTTCTGAAGAGGCAGAGGTAAAGCTGTCTTGGCAGTGGGTCAGGTCTCAGAGGGCAATGAATTCCTGAACACAGGAATAATTAAATCTGAGGGTGGATTTGCCAGGATTGCTGTAAGAAGTGTTCCTGTGTAGATTGAAAGATGAAACTTTACAGCTCCTAAAGTGCCTTCCAGCTTAAGGGGCAGTAGAACACCCTTGCAGTTCAGGGGGAGGGCTTCTGGGCAAGAAAGACCTGGGTAAGCGTTCCAGTCCACGTGGCTTTGTGACCCTGGCCACAGGACGTATTTAACCTCTCTGAGTCAGTTCTCTCATCTCTAAAGTATTTACAGCACTTACTACTACGTAAAGTAGTTTAGAGGCTTACATGAAAGCACTGGACATATGTTAAATATTTCTAAATCTTGCTTATTACTGTTCTTATAGGTATACTTTTGTGGGGGAAGCATGATCTATTTAACAGTAAACAAGTCCTAAGAGTATAGCTCAATGAACTTTTACAAAGTAAACACTCCTATGTAACCACCACCTAGATCAAGGAGTAGAACATTATCAGTATCCCTGGAAGCTCCCCTCATGCATCCATCCAGTGTTAACCGTTATTGGTGTGAAGAAGAAACAGAAACTGACATTCCGGATTTCCGTGGGTTATCTCTGGAAATCCTTTGTGCTGATTTTTGCTCAGTACTTAAAAACCCTGGAGGAGGGCACGACAACCCATTCTAGTGTTCGTGTCTGGAGAATTCCATGGACAGAGGAACCTGTCAGTCTATAGTCCAAAGAGTTGGACACGACTGAGTGACTTAGCGTGCACACAATGAAATGACCAGCAGGAAATCCTTACCCTGGCCCTGGTGCAACCTGGAAGGTGTGGTTGTGCCTTTAAATGTAGTCCTGAAGAGCAGGATTTGGGGACAGTGAGAAAAGTTGGTGAGTTGACTTATTTAAGCAAACTTCATTTTTTTTGTTGTTTTTTTAATTTATTGGAATGTAATTGCTTTACAGTGTTCTGTTAGTAAGACAGCCTCTTCAATAAGTAGTGCTTGGGAAACTGGGCAGCTTTATATAAAAGAATGAAATTAGATTACTTTCCAATACCATGCACAAAAATAGATTCAAAATAGATTAAAAACCTTAGTGTAAGGCCAGAAACTACAAAACTCTTAGAGAACAACTTAGAACAGTCTTTGACATAAATTGTACCTAGATCCTCTTTGACCTACCTCCTAGAGTCATGGAAATAAAAATAAGCAAATGGGACCTAATTAAACTCAAGCAGACCTTTTCATTCTGCATTACCCAATAGAGCCCAGAGTTGGGGGGAGGGGTTACTTAAAACACTGGATGCTTGGTTGGCAGGAAAGGAGTCACTTCTTAGCTCTTCTTTGCTGTTTGCCTTAGCCTGACGAAGACTTGTTCAACCCAGACTATGTGGAGGTCGATCGCATCTTAGAGGTGGCCCACACCAAGGATGCAGAAACTGGAGAGGTGGGTATTTCGCAGCTTTAACTCTTCTAAAGCATCTTCCTTGCTTGTCTCGTGTTTTGCTTGTTTTGTCAACACGTGGCCTCTGTTTTAATGGCCTTTGTGTGCTGTATCATTGGGAGGTTTTCCTGGGTCGTCAGTATAGGATCGATTCCTCTAATGTAATGGAAAGAACATAAGCGCCTCCCGTTTGCCACCAGGAAGTGACGCATTACCTGGTGAAGTGGTGCTCACTGCCTTACGAAGAGAGCACGTGGGAACTGGAGGAGGACGTGGATCCTGCCAAAGTTAAAGAATTCGAATCTCTGCAAGTGCTCCCCGAAATCAAGCACGTGGTAACGTACACATGTCACTGTCTGGTGCCTCTTGTGATGTGATGATCTGGGGTGTCCCCCAGGTGGTTCTCCCGAGTGGTTTCTGTGGCATCTTACTGTTGGTCATGCCCATTGAAACTGGGGTTCAGAGTATGTTTCTCCCCACATCACACTTTGCTAGCACTGGGTCAGCTTTAGGTCTGGGCTCTAGTTTGATGGATGTGACATTTAAGAAGCTTGGTTATGAGCTTTGTTTTCTCGGTGTATGGCTGTCACATGGGGTCAGTAAGAGAGAACGTCTAAGAAATGCCTGGCTTGGGAAAGAAGCTCCATACGTTGTTGGTAACTTTCTCGTTTCCTATTTCTTATCTCTTGCTCCATCAGTAATCTCTTTTCTTTAATTTTATCCTTTGCTTTTACTCAGAATATTCTTAAAGGGAAGAACTGTCCTTTGTCAAAAGATCCCTAGGACTTGGCAGAGAAAACATAAGTTTTCCATATGTATTGAATTGATTAGTTTTTCTGATTCTGATTTATTACCACCAAGCTATAGAAATGTCCCGGGGTATCTAGTAATTAAAAGGAGGCAGAATAAGTCTCCCCATAGTGTCAGGTAGAGTGCCATTAGAATGAGTTACATGAATTTCAGGGAGCCAGGGTGAATGATTCCTAGGGGTTAAGAATGTAATTTCTTTAAGGGAACAGAACAAGAGAGTTTATATGAGAATATCTTGGTTTAAACGCTTTCTCTTTAAAATTAATTTTTTGACATAATAAATTATTTCCCCTTATATTTGTAAAAGTACCTTGTACCTATGTGCTGATAGTAATATTCAACAGAGTTCTATTTCAAGGAGCTTAGCCTAACTATAGCTATCAAATTTTATAGGTTAAGTTGTGGTATGTAAGTTTCTCAAAGTTTCCACACTTTCAGTAATCTGGACAGATTGAACCATTATACTTACCTCCAAATATCAATGATACAGTATGATTGGGGATATTTTATTAAATCTCACATGCAAATAAATGGCTTAGTTTTAGATAATAACATATTTTAGGAATAAACTTTCTGTAATACCCCAAAGTAAAGCTCAAAGACTAAAATTGCTGTTAGAAAAGCTGTAGTCTCAAAATTCTCTATGTAACTATAGGCATAGCTAAGAATTTTTTTTTTTTAGACCTTAAAAGTGTCAATCTAGGGCCTCAATTTGTCTAGCAGCAAATAATCAAGTCTAAAAAATTTTTAGATGGGCAGACTTAATACCTAAAAATTAAAAATTTTCCCAGATTAGAAATTCCAATAGAATTTTAAGGGAATTTTACATTGATTCTTTAGTTGCACAGAATACTAAATTAAAAAATAGTCAAGACATTTTTGAAAAATAATTCCCCATCAGATGTAGAGCTATAGTAATTCAAAAGTGTGATTTTACTGCAGTAAGAGACAGTTTAGTGGAATAGAATGAAGACTCTGGATATAGCTACCTGGATATATTAGAACTTAATATATGGTAAAAATGGCATTTCATATAATCAGAGACCAGTTACATTTAGAAATTGGTGTTTCATATTGAAAAGTAAAGCAGTAAGATTGCTCTTAGGTTTATAGCGAATTTAAAAAATTTATAGTTTCGATTATACAGGCTTTTAGCTTTAGAAACTCATCAACAAAATATTTGACCCACTGTACTTTCCTGAGCTGATACCACAGGGACAAATAACAAAAAATTCTATCTATAGAAAACTAAAAATCTCAGTACTGTCTTGTACGGAAATTAAAATGTAAGTGGGAGTGATTTCTGAGAGTCTAAGTAAAGCAGTATACCACTTAACCAAGATTTTAGGTGAATCTATTTCTCTTCTTCATTTATTGCTTGCAAATTTTGTAGAGGTGTTCTTACTGTGATCTGCTGAAATTTAGAAAATACAGGGCCTGCTCATCAGTCAGAAGATGGCAACTGCAGTTTGCAGGTAGCTCTAGGATGGCGTTGTGAGATTCACCACCTTCCCCATCACCCCCCCGCCTCCCTCTCCATACCGTTCTCCTGAAACATCGCTTTCTGTGTCCTGTGTTCTCTGCCCTCCCTCCCCTAGGAGCGACCCGCTTCAGACTCCTGGCAGAAACTTGAGAAGTCACGAGAGTACAAGAACAGTAACCAGCTCCGGGAGTACCAGCTGGAGGGGATGAACTGGCTTCTTTTTAACTGGTATAACAGGTGCGGAACCAGAGCCAGTCCTGTCTCCAGGACTGACCTTTCTACCAGACGTTTGTGCCGGGAGGGAGATGGTGGGCTTAGCCTGCACAGAGGGGCGATAGCAAAGTGGTGGAGGAGTGCGATGGAGCCATCAGTTTAGTGGGTGATCTCTGTACATCAGGCGTACCAGGACTTCTGTTTTTCATGTCAGATCTGGTTTGGTTTCTTCAACCAGAGAGGAATGATCTTTAGACTTCCTCAGCATTGTGTTTTTTTTTCCCTTTGTCAGTCTAATCAAAAGTTTGGGCTCAACCTAAATGAAACAAAACCCCAAAGATCCTTTAAAACTGTGTTTTTTATCTCCCAAATCTTTAGCACAGATTGGCTCTAAAGGAGAATGAATCTTGGTTTTAGTCCAAACTCCACTATCTGTTTGTGAGCCATGGATGGCCTCGACTTGTCCTTTTCAACTCTGCGCTTTAGTCCCTATCAGAATCTAGGTGAATCAGATGACATCTGAGAAAGATGGGTTAAAATTTTATTTACATTCGAGGGTGCCCCCCAGCATTGATTTTTAAAGATCACATGGAGTGGACCACATACCAAGCTGGCACTTTGGAGACTTGTGTTCCAACCTTGTCTCTGTCACTCACAGTGGGACGTGGGGCATAGCTCACTTGGGGCATAGCAGGTCTGGGGTTGCCCACCTGTGCAGTGATGAGCAAGACTGGACAGGGCTGCACCTTCAGAGGTGGCCGCTGTGTGCAGTCCGTGGTGCTGGGTCATCACAAGAGACCAGCGTTTCCACTCTGGCACAGAAGTTAGGATTAAAAGAAGTTAGGGGTTAAAAGTCTTGTCCTTCGATAGCGCAGGTGATAGACAATGAGAATCATGTAACATCTGTTTCTGTTTTTGCCTTAGCTTCCATGAAGTTTGTCAGGTAGAGAAACTGGCGTAGGTTTGAGGCATTTTATAATTTTCTCCTTGCCGCACTATAATTTTAATTTTTAGTATTTTTAGTTTCCATTTGAATGGACACATCTCATGTATTTTCTCACAAGTTGCAATAGTTCCTTTCTGGAAGTAGGCAGGGTGTAAATAGCGATAATAGAAACTTGCCTCAGTTGCTTCTCTGGAAAATGCTGATAAAACCTCCACCAATGACCTTACAGGTCAAGGTACGCCTCTGTAGTATCTTTTTAGTTGTAGCAAACCTCCACCTCTTTCCGATGTTGACAATGAATGGTCTGTTTCTTACTCTGCAGAAAAAACTGCATTTTGGCCGATGAGATGGGCCTGGGGAAAACCATCCAGTCCATCACGTTCCTTTCAGAAATATTCCTCAGGGGCATCCACGGCCCTTTCCTCATCATCGCCCCACTTTCCACCATCACCAACTGGGAGCGGGAGTTCCGAACGTGGACGGAGATGAATGCCATCGTGTACCACGGCAGCCAGATCAGCAGGCAGATGATCCAGCAGTACGAGATGGTGTATAGAGATGCACAGGTGAGCCCTCCGCCTGCCGCAGAGATCCAGGGACAGTGCGCCATCGTGGTTCACAGCAGCCTCTCTACCCCGTGTCTTCCAGGGTTTAATGCCCTGCATGGAATTACTGTTGACTTACTCTGTAGAGTCACAGACTTACTGAGGCAGACATCTCACTCTTCCCTGGTAACTTCATTTGTGATAAAACGTAGAACTATAGGGCACACTTTCCCCTCTGACATACACCAGAGAGAGGCTCTTTTTAGGACACTGCAAGCTTGGCTTCTTGGTTGGCTTACGAAGTTGCTTTACATGCAGAAAAGTTTATCTTAATTGTGATGTGCTCAGTGAAGAAAGTGAGCAGAGGGATTAGTGAACAAAGGAAGGATCCTCAGCCAGGGAGTGTGGAGAGAGAGGAGGTTAAGGGATTTGAGGTTAAAGGATAAAGAGAAAACAAATAGTTAAAACCACAGCAGGATTTTGTAAGAAGTTTTTGTTAAGTATAAGCACTTTGCTCAGTATAAGCACTTGTAGGCTTGTCCTGAGCATTGGTTTTTATAAAGAAGGTAAAAATTAAATGAATTCAGTCACAGGAGAGGCAGGGCTCATACCACAGTTTTCACAGGCAGCAGGAGACACCAGGGAGAAATTTAAGATGTGTTGTAATGTGACGCAGCTCTGCTTTTTAAATGTGATGGTAGCATGAAGACAAACAGAAAGACAAAAGTGTGTCCTGCCTGGTAGCACTTGTCCCAGGTGAATCAGGATCATGACGTTGAATCTGTTCTAGAACCCAAGTTACAAGGTGAAATTAACTCTGCCTGAAAACTAGCAAAGAGCGTTTCCTTTGGGCATTCAAGCTCTGTGTGATTTAGACCAACTGCTGGCTAGAAACATGTGGATCAACACTCATCAGCTTTCCTTAGCATGGCAAGTAATGAACAAAAGGCTTCCTTTCTTGGCCTTCCATACTCTGTCTCGCTTTTGTGGGGGGTACATGCTGTCTTGCTTTTGTTTCTTTGAATTAATGGGATCTGTCTTGTCTAAACAGCTGGTTTGATTCTCCTATTCTTTCTCTTCTCAGAGAGGAAGACTGTGCTTATTGGCCTCTCACCAAGGTCCGACCATCTATCTTGCCATCTCCAATCCAGCTTGTAACCCAGTAGCTGCATTCTCCCATCATTGTAAAGATCTGCCTTTGCTTGTGTCATCCTCAGGGAAACCCCCTGTCAGGCGTCTTCAAGTTCCATGTTGTCATTACAACATTTGAGATGATCCTGGCAGACTGCCCAGAGCTGAAGAAGATTCACTGGAGCTGTGTGATCATCGATGAAGCCCACAGGCTGAAGAACAGGAACTGCAAGCTTCTGGAGGGCCTGAAGCTCATGGCTCTGGTGAGAGTTGGCGAGCTCTTTTTATAAACACAGGCCCCTCCTGTTCATGGTGGAGGAGGCAGTCTTTAGCCATCTGCATGCAGCTTGCTCTTGTGCACAGTCTGTTTACCCTAGATTTTCTTCTTGCCCTTTGTAGCTCCAATGGCACAGGAATCAAATTTTTTTTGTTGTTATGAACTGGGTCAGCAATTTGACCTTTGCTACAGATTTACTCCCAGAGGGACCCAGGGGCATCTTAAATACCATGGCATTTGTGACCTGGAAATGTAAGTTGTTTTGGCTTGTTTCCAGGTCCCTGAATGATCTGGTACCAAAGATGATAGCCTTGAACATTACTGCCTTGGCGCAGTGCCCAGTCTTTGGCTAGTAGGCCCTCCAGAATGTGAATGAAAGAATGGGTGCTTTAACTAACATGGAATTGCTGCTGAACTCAGGGATGTGAAAGGAAGGTTGATCTGTTTGTTGATGTTTTCACTCGATGTTGTCATAAAAGCAAAAACAAAACTGCCCCCAAATTGAGCCCAGGAGGCCCTGGCGTCCCTTTCCCACCCAAACCTGCTGTCTTGGTGGCTCAGACCTGTTCCCCGTGCTGTGAATCTGTGCAGGAGCATAAGGTGCTGCTCACGGGGACACCCTTGCAGAACTCGGTGGAGGAGCTCTTCAGTCTGCTCAACTTCCTGGAGCCATCACAGTTCCCTTCGGAGACTGCTTTCTTGGAGGAGTTTGGAGATCTGAAGACAGAGGAGCAGGTAAATAGGGGCCTGAAGGATTGGAGGAGACAAGGTGATCGCTACCTTCACCATCAAGGGAAAAACAAAGTCACCATGGGGACAGGAGTTAGCTAGTTCTCACATCCCTGGTAAAACGAGCATCACCTCCTTTATTTAATTTATGTGGAGGAGGATCAACTGGTCATTAGCAGTTTCTATCCAAACAATAAATGAATCAGCATCCAAAATACCTAATCTCCAGCCTCTTGCTTTCACTAATCTCATGTATAAATAACTTCAGTGATTTTGTTCATCGTCTGCCCTCAGGACCATGCTTCCTTCCTCCTCTGCTTCCTTCATCCTTCGCCCTTCCTCCTCCACCACCTGCAATATGTTTCCAGGCTCATTTTCTTGAGTACAACCAAATACACAGATAGTGAGGAACAGAAGGCAGGCGTACACTAGAATAGTTGGCAAGTCCAGTTTTGTCCAAATCAACTCAATTTCTTGTTTTCAAAGATGTGGTCCTGAGTCTAGCTTATTGGACTCAAAGCTGTTTCAAAACAAACCAACATTAATAAATATCTGTCTATGGTGGGTAGGACTCTGGACTGGACATTACAGATAGAAGGCAGACAGGTGTTAGGGTCACAAGAGGAACAATGAACAGAGCTGAAAGTTTACATCTGTTTAGGACTTAGGAACAACTGCATGGAAAGCATAGTTTGTGAATAAACTTTAAAGGGTGGGTAAGTTTTCATTAGGCAGAGAGAGAGGTGATAATGACTGCTTTGCATGGGGAAAAAAAGCAATCAGCAGTAGCCATGGAATGTATTCAGTGGTAGAGGGTCATCTGGCTGAGCTGGGGATGAATTGTGCAGTATGAAGCCAGAGGAGTTTAGCAATATATTGTAGGAACATCTTGAAAGATAGGTTGAAGGATTTGGTGGGCAACGCAAAACTTTGAGCGCAGGAACGACACAATTAGTTCTGCTAAATTAATCTAGCAATGGCGCGAGAGTGGGTTGGGGCAGAGAATTTGGGAACGGAGAAGGTCTGGGAATTTCGCTAACAGATGTCTAGAGTACATGCTGTGGTTCCAATCTGTTTGTTTCTACTTCCGCGACAAGTCAGACTTTGAGAGCAGTGCGTAATCAAACGTCATTCCTCCTCTCGACGTTTGCAGTATCTGTTGATCTTTGCAAAGCCAGCTCCAGCCCTCTCTCCATTTTTGGACCATTAGAAATGCTTCCTCTTCTCCCGTTGCACTTATTTTGTGGTCTGCATTTTCTCTTCTTCCTAGACAGTGACCTCCTTGAGGACAAGGCCCACATCTCCTCCCAAGTTGTGTTTGTTGTATTGACCAGCACAGTGTCTGGCATATAGTATACTCTGAATGATCCAAGGTATGAACCAAGTGAAGGGCGAACGCTGAACCCAGCATGTGGCAGACTTGGCATTTGTCCCTGTCTTTTAACAAGTCCCTAGCTGTGTCTTTCCTTTTTGGGTTCTTATGTAGTAATTCCTTATCCCTGTGGGGGATTACATACCTAAGTTCCGTGGTTGCTAAAATAAAGCGTTCATTAAATGAATTAGACTGAAGATTGGGGTTTATTAGGAAAAAGCCACAGAAATGGCCCCAAATGTCTATATATTTTAAACAGAAGTTTTAGAAAGCATCTGGTTACAAAGTAAAGCCTACTCCTTGTTGTTTAAAACCTGCTCCAGTAACTGCTTTAAATCAAACTCTATAGAAATCACATTATTTCTGCAGGAAGCATTGGCACAACCCACAGCTTATTTGTGCAGAATCTACCCTTTTGAAATTTTTGAACAGCTCTTTATAACTTGCTGTTTTGCACTTTCCTCTTACTTTCCCACCAGCATTAATCTTACTGGTATCAGGTTTGGGCTCAGGGTTAACTCAGGTGCCTTGACTTTGAATCCCGTCTCTGCCCTCTTTTTGGGAGAGTGAACAAGTCATCTTGCCAGTGCAGTCAAGTGCAGAGAGATCTGCTGTCCAGGCCTGGTCTGTTGGGGCAAGAACACACAAGTCATAGAAAAGAAGACTCTCAGGCTCAAAGTGCCCCTGAGACAACAGCTTGCCTGATGGAGTGGGAGGTGTCACCTTACCACATTCCCTGTGTATGTCCCTACCCCCAAACTTGTTGGCTGCTTTTATTTAGGTATGAAAGGAATCCATTTCCAGATTGCCTCTGCTTTTTTTTTTTTAATTGAGATATAAATGACATACAACACTATATTAGTTTCAGATGTGTTTTGTAACAATTCAGTATATGTAGTATAGTAAAGTGATCACAGCAATAAATCTAATTCACATGCCTCTCCATACATACTTAAATTTGATTCTAGTAATGAGAAGTCTTAAGATTTAATAACTTTCAAATATACAATATGGTATTACTAACTGTCGTCACCTTGCTGTCTGTTACATCCCCAGGACTTACTCATTTTATAACTGGCAGTGTGTACCTTTTGACCACCTTCATCCATTTTAGCCACCCCAGATTCCTTCTGCTTCTTACTCCGTTCTTTGAGCATATACATCTTCCCCTTATAATGTGTCACTTGTGCCTCCTAACATGGCTGAAGATATTCCTCAGGCAATTGCTCCATCCAGGTGCATGTCAGAGAGAGAGGTTTGTTTTCTCCATCCTGGAGAAGAGGTCCTGTCTTTTGTATCTTTCTCCCTTTATATCTTATAAGGTTCCCACACTAGTTCTCAGTAATTGCTTGCAAATCAAAACCAGATCCCATTTTTCCTTTCAGTCCTCCTGTAAGCTCCTCCTGTTCAGGCATCGGGCTTGACCTTACATTTAGTCAGCTGCCACAGTTCTGTGATGAGATGCTCAAGAGACCGTAGCGAAGGTTGGGATTACCCCAGTAACCATTACTGAATGGGGATCCGGGCAGGTAAACAGGTCTTGTTTCCCTGGCCAGGTGAAGAAACTGCAGTCTATCCTCAAACCAATGATGCTTCGGCGGCTGAAAGATGACGTGGAAAAAAACCTCGCTCCCAAGCAAGAGACCATCATCGAAGTAGAGCTGACCAATATCCAGAAAAAGTACTACCGTGCCATCCTGGAGAAGAACTTTTCCTTCCTGACCAAGGGGGCCAACCAGCACAACATGCCCAATCTCATCAACACCATGATGGAGCTGAGGAAGTGCTGCAACCACCCCTACCTGATCAGCGGTGAGCGGGGGACACGGGGAGGCCTTTTTGTCTTGTGTATCAAGTGTTCCCATGAAATACTCGGGTGTGAGATCTGACCTTTTTACCAAGTATTAAACTGAGGTTCACATAGGTCAGTGGATCTGCGTCAGTGATCTGGCCGGTGAGTACACAGAGCCCCGTTTGGAACCAGTTCTCTGCCCGTCAGAAGACAGATCATGAGTCTGCCTGCTGTCCTCTGTGGGCCTGCGGTCTGGCCCACACTTCCCGCCTGGGAGCAGGGAGATGTCTTGCTTCGTTGAAAAAGTGATCATGGCACAGTGAGATTAAAACTCTCTGCAGATAAATTAACAATTAACTGTACTGGATAGAGAACATGTTGGAAGCTTCTTTTTTTTTAAGAATTTTAAGTCCAAACATGGCTGGCCAGTCTCTAGTCTTTATGTCCAAGAGGTATGTCTTTTTGCCCACTTTTAACATTTTTCTTTGTTTATTTAGGCTGTGCTGAGTCTTTGTTGCAACACAGAGACTTCTCTAGTTGGGGTACTCGGGGGCTTCTCTTATTGTGGGGCGTGGGCTCAGCAGTGGCAGCACATGGGCCTGTCTAGTTGTGGTGTGCGAGCTTAGTCGCCCCACAACACGTAGGGTCAGGGATCAAACCCACGTCCCCTGCACTGGGAGGTGGATTCTCACCTTCCACTGGACCACCAGGGAAGTTCCTTTTCGTCAGCTTTCTGTGAAGGTTTATTTACTTGCCTGAGTCCGCTTGGTATTTCAGATCCTTTCTCGACCTGGTGAGACTCCCAGGAGAGCAAGTCACCTGTGTTCTCTGCAGGACAGTCACGCCCCGACCGTAGAGCCCTCAGTTGAGGGCATGGACCAGGGACGCACCCACCGCATTGCCTCACCAGGCTGTTGGTTTGGGACCTAAGAGTTCATTCCATTTCTTCTAGGCTCTGTCAAACAGAAAGTCGCTTTTGCCCATATGGATTGTTCAAAGAATACTTTTGTTGCATCCTTTTTCAGGGGCAGAGGAGAAAATTCTGGAAGACTTCCGGAAAACCCACAGCCACGATGCCCCGGACTTTCAGCTGCAGGCCATGATCCAGGCCGCAGGGAAGCTGGTGCTGATTGATAAACTGCTCCCTAAGCTGATCGCTGGCGGCCACAAAGTACTCATCTTCTCACAGATGGTGCGCTGTCTCGACATCCTGGAAGATTATCTCATCCAGAGAAGGTGAGCCTTGTGTCAAAGCTGGGCATCAGGTGCTGCAGGCAGTTCCTTTTCTTTGATGCTTTTTTGATTCATTCAGAAATTATGTTTTAACAACAAACAAGCGTTAGAGAATAGAGAAAAGGAATCTTCTCTTAAAAGATCGGCTGAAATTCAGAGCTGAATCTTATGACCAGGTTTAAGCGTCTTGAGGGTGTATTTCCTGATAGGAGCCCTTGCTTTGCTTAAGAGATAAATTTTGCATATTTATTTATATTCTCTTAAACAGTTCAAATAGCGTTACAGAAAGTTAACAAAATAATGTATTTACTCCCCCCCAACCCCCCTCCCGGCCCGTGATGAGAAAAAATAAACCCTGGAAAGCATCACTATATCAAGTTGCTAAAAGAGCACAGGCTGACAGTTGAACTTGGGGATGCTTTATGTTTTTTCTCAGCAAACCCTCTAAGGTTTTATGATACACTAGCTATGGCATCCCAGTTTATTTTCTTGTTTGTATTCCTGTAATTCCTTGAACCTAGGTTCCATTACTCATGCAGGTGAAAAGCCTGGGGTATCATATGGGTTGCTTGGGCTCTGTGAGAGTACTACATTTGTTACATTACACCATACCAATCCATTTCCAGTCATTGGGATCCACCAACGATCTGAAGATGGCAAATGGATTTTTAAAATTTATTCTTAATGTTAAAAGACTTCTCAAGATCTTAGAAACTGTTAGCCAAGGCATTGGTAGGTTTAGGGTACCTCTTTGTTTTTATATAGTCATCATGGCAAATCCCAGTTGTATTACATGTTCTGGTCTTCGAAGATTCTGTCTCTCTGTATAACATAGGAGAATTTATAGGAAAAGTGTTAAAAGGAAACAACCAACTTAACTATGAGTTATGCTCACATTTAACATTATATAAATAATTCTCTGAAATCAGATTAGACACTAAAAGAATTTTTCAGACTCCTTTAGTGGAGATCTTTAGGTAAAGAATTCTTGAGACTTGCAATATTTTTATTTTCTTTGAGGAATATATCGAAACTAGGAAGCAATTTTGTATTTAATAATTCACTCTAGATGAATTGCCAGAATACTTGCTTCTTATATAGTTATCTTTTCAAAATATATACAAACTACTAGTTTGAAGATTTTTTAAAGAGACTCCCCCCAAATGAGTAACAGTGTAATTAACAGACTTTTGCCAAGTACGGATGTCTTTATTTAGCTCCTTTATCACTTATTGCTCATTTTGTTTTAAAATTACCTAAGTATTATAGTTGCTCTTGAAAATAGGGACACTTTTTAATACCACCACCAGCTCAAAACTCCATTTATACTTGGGCATTTATCTTCTTAGCCTTTTTTCTTTGTGCCTGCATATTAGTTTTATTGTTGATTTGCTTGAATTGGGATCATATGCTATGTTCTGCTTTGTAGCTCACCTTTTTATTTGATATATTATGGAGTTTTTTGCTTTATTTTTCTACAACATAGTTCTAATGATTTGAATGATATTCTGTTATAGAGGTTGTTTCCAGTTTTTCAACATTTTTAGGAAGTCTGAATATCATTTTGCGGTCTCTGTGAATGTTGCCAGTTATTTCCTTGGGATAAATTCTGATGTACATTTTTAAAAGCATTTAATCCGTATTTCCAAAACACCCTCTAGAAAGACACTTTTATCTCCCTTTTTATGGTGTATGAGAATGCTCTTTTTTTCCTCATACTCCGATCAATCCTGTTTTTGCCTTTTAGTCTCTGCTAATTCAGTAAGCCAAAATTATGATCTCTTGTTTTGATTTGTACTTATCATTATGAATGAAAGTGAATATATTTTATGTTTATCAGCTATTTATATTTCTTTTCTGTGCACTGCTTATTCATGCTCTCCTATTTTCTGTTACTCTTTGCCTTTTTGTTTATTAATTAATTTATAAGAATTGCTTGTTAAGAATATGGTGCAAATGCTTCCCAAGTATTGCTTTTGACTTTTTCTTTATGGCTGTGGGTTTTTGTTTGTTTATTTTATTCTTAGAAGTTTTAAATTTTGTAATAAATCTCCCAGTCTTAAAACAGCTTTAAATAAACGTAAGTGCTTATTTATGCTTAAATTAACATGCTTAAAAAGACTTCACCCACCTCTCAACTGTATCAGATAAATAGTCTGGAGTTTTTTTCTTTTCATTTTTTTATGGTTTTTTCTTTTCACTCTTTTTGTGGTTTTTTCATCCCAACTCTGTACCCAGCACGGACTTCTGGCCTTAATACCACCATTACTTTTCTCTTCTTAATTTAGTTTTTTGTTTTCATCAAAGTTATACATGCACATAATTTGACAAGGTAAATTATTCTTTTAGACCTATGAAAAATAGCATTTCTTGATACTACCACATACCCCCAGCTTTCCCCCACCTGAAGCTTTTAAACTCCTTATACTCTTTCTTTTGATACTTATAGCTGTAGCTTTACAGAATGTTAGTAGTTGTAATTTTTTTTTTCAGTTTTAAATATTATCTGTTCTCATTATGGAAGATGAATATTTCCTTTCTTTCACTGCCCCTCATAATTACCACCTCTGTGCCTCCTGTCCTCCCATCTTCCCAACCTGCCATGCAATACTTTGGGTTGAATTAATATTTAGTGGTTGTTGCGACTTATGTAAATAATGCGTTACAGCTCAGCCCTGTAGTATGCTGTTTACTGTTTCTTTGTTGCATGATTTTTATTTTTCCTGAAGCTATAAATTATTTTTTTTATTCAGTGTGAAATTTTAAATATACTCATTATAATTCAGCTCCAACATTTACTGTGTCCATCTGAATCTCCCTTTGTTATGTGCAGCCACATCAGTCTCTCCCCGGACCTTTGGTCTCTTCCTCTCCATCCAGTTACCCCTCCTGCCTGGTGCTCAGTCCCCATCTGTGATCTCCCTTCCTTCAGCACACTGACAGCTTTCTTTTCCTTTCCTCTTGAATCTAATCTTGCTGGTGGATCTTGTGTACCTCTTCTGAGAGCTTCTGCAAAGGGGTGAATGATACGTGGGTGTTGAGACTTTGTCAGAATGTTTACTCCCACCGTTGAGCAATTGTTTGGCTGAGTTTGAGACAGTAGATTAGAAATAATCTTCCCACAGAGTTTTGAAGGTGTTGTTAGTCCATTGTCTTCTAGTTTCCAGGATTGTCTAGAAGTTCAAAGCCTTTCCGATTCCTGGTCTGTGTATGTGACGTGGTTTTTCTGTTCAGAAGCTTTGATCTGTCCTCTGTCCCAATACTGTGACATTTGACAGTGAACTGGGTTTTGTATGGCATCTGTTGAACTGGATGTGTAGGTCTTTTCTTATGGCAAATTATACTCTGTCAGTTCTAGGGGCTGTTTTCTTGTATTTCATCTTTCATTATTTCTTTCTGGCCTGCTTTCAGTTTGTGGAACTTTTGTTATTCATACATCAGACCTTCTGGACTGATCACCTAATTTTCTGTTTTGTCTACTTTTCCATTTCAGTCACTCAGGCGTATCTGACTCTTTGTGACCCCATGGACTGCAGCACGCCAGGCTTCCCTGTCCTTACCATCTCCCTCTTGTAGAATACCTTTAATTTCTGAGTTTTCTTTTGTAATTTTTCAGTTTTTATAGCACTCAGCTGGTTATTGCATAGGCTGTGTCTTGTCTTTCTGAGATTAATGATGATAGATTTTTATTTTTTCATTCTTCCGACAGTGTCTGTTTCCTCAAGTCAAGTTTTTTTCTTTTTGTTTGTTGATGTCTCTGTCTTTCATATTAGAATTCTGGGTTGGCTTTTTTTTTTCTCCCTCTTTTCAGCGCTTTGAAGTACTATTCCACTGTGTTCTCACCTCTATGGTTTCTGATGAGAAGTTTTGCAGTCATTTAAGTAGCTGTTCCCCCATATATAATGTATTCTTTTACTCTACTAAGATTTTCTTTTTAATTTTCAGTTTGTGGCAGCTTGACTGTAATGTGTGGATTTCATCCTATGCAGAGTTCACTGACCTCCTTAAATCCATAAACAGATCTTTCACCAAATTTAGGAAACTTTTGGTCAGTATTTCTTTGATTTCTTTTTTTTTTTTTTTCCTTTTGCCCTACTATTATGTTTCTCTGTGAGATTCCAATTACCTGTATATTTGACCTTTAAGTCCCTATGCTCTGTTCTTTTTTTTTTTTCTTTTCTTTTTCTAGTCCTTTTTCTCTCTCTCTTGTTTTGAATTGCCTGTCTTCAAGTTCACTGACTCTTTTCACCTGTCTTTTCCATCATGCTTATTATGCCATTGCTTTTGCTATATCAGAGATTGTGTTTTAGTTCTGAGATTTCCATTTGTTTCTTAGTGTGATGTTTTGCTTCTCTGCTCTCATTTCCTATCTTGCCACTCATCATGTACATGTCTTTACTGAACATGATTGTAAGAGCTGCTTTAAAGTTCTTGTCTGAACATCAGAACATCTCAGGTTTGACATCTGTTGTCTGTTCCTTTGAGAACCTGTCACGTTTCCCCTGGACATTGTGAACATTTTTGTTATGGAGATGCAGTGTTCTGTTACATTGCTGTGAGGTGTTGATGGTTTCTGTCTGGAGGCAGTTACGTAGGTGAGTCTCAAAGTGCAAAAGCTGTTGGCGTCTGGCAGGTCTAGTCTCAGCTCAGACTGCTTTCAGTCTGCCCCAAGCGTGTGTGCACTAGAGGTCAGCCAGAGCCTTAGGCAGAGTTTATGCCCAGAGTTTGGGGTTCACCATCTTTGTCCCTTCCGGAGGTCCCCTCTCACCCTCTGGTGGTCCTAGCTGCCCCAGACTGCTTTCCCTGGTGCCTCTGGCCAGAGAGACAGTGGCTTCTCATCAAGGTTTGTAGCTGTCCTACACCTGTACCATAACTCCTGCTTCCCTCCACTGCCAAAACCACAGATTCCTGTTGTTTCCCCAAATCTGCTTGCTTTCCTTAACTCTCAGGTAGGTTTTTCTGTTCACTTGTTTTGTTGCTGTGTTTTGCCAGGGTCTTGTGGTTGTTTACTGGAGGATTAGTGTGTTAGGACCTTGCCCCTCCACACCAGAGGCGAAGCCTTCGAGTTTCAGGTCAGAGAGGCTTTCCTCGGATGTCTAGTTTGGCTGCCAGGTGGTAGGCGCCATCCAGAGATTAGAAGCGTGTGGGCCAGCATCTTGGCTACCTTACTCTCCATCTGTGAACCCTGTCCATCGAGCTGGACCGTTTCATCGAGGGGCCTCCAGTGTCAGTGCTTTGAGATGCTTTTTTCCTCTCTCCTGCCCAAAGGGTGGGAACTTATTTGGACTTGGAGCTGACTTGTTGGGAAGGGATGGAGAGAGGTAGGGAAGTCTCAGTATCTCTTTCTTTCTTTCTGCCCTTTTTTAGTATGACACCTCTGCCTTTTACTGTGTGGTATTTCCTAGGCAGAGAAAGCTACAGGTCTTTTTCACTCTCAGGGCTGAGGTGGGTGATCTATAGACTAGTAAATACTTTAGCAAATATTCAACTAGTTAGTTCTTTTATGTTTAGACTCTTTGTATCCCCACTTTCAGGGGTACCTAGTGCCACCAATGCCTGATCCCTTTGGATAGTCTACCATGTTGAATTAGGTTATTTCTCACCTGGGATTCTGTTTTCTTTGAACTAGGTATCACTTGATTTATTTTCCAAGTTCCAGAATTTTATTATAGCTTCTTGTGTTCTGTTTGTAGGTTTATTTGGGTAAGAGTATTATTATGCATTAAAAAAAATCCCTTAACTTATCATTTTAAACATTTGAGGAGATAAAAGAGTTAAATGTGTATGTTAATTCATAATCTTTAATTGGATTTCTTTGGTTTATTTTATTTTTTTACATTTCAGTCAGTCCTTCTACAGTTTTGGTAAATGACATTAATAGGGGGGTCTAATTTAATTTATTTCCAAATATGTCTGATTTTCTGTTTATTAAATAGTTCATCTTTTCCCCATTTATATAAGACACTATCCATAAAACATACTGAAATAGTGTATATATTGGGTGTAATATGTAACCTTTCTATTCTTTTGATCAATATTTCTATTGCTTTGCAATATTAATATTTGCAAAATAATATTTTCAATATTATAGCAGATGAACTTCATACTTATTCTTTTTTAATGTATTTACTACTCCAGTCCTCACTACCAAAAAAAGATTATACATTTACATATCTGTATTTGTCTATGTATAGCTATATCCATACACATGTTGTAGGGTAGGACTGACATTTTGGCATCATTGAAGAGCATAATATTCACTGCAGTTACTCAGGTCTTTTGTATACTCAGTTGATTCGGTAAATATTTATAAGGTACCAGCCTTGTGCTGGGACCTCTGTAGGTGTTAGGGACTTGGAGACCAAACTAACATAACCGTTAGTGTCATGTTGCCATATCTCTTATTTAGATTAGTTGTAAGAATTTTATATGTTTATGGCAGTTGTGAATGGTTGTGGTTTTTTTTCCCCGTCTTTATTTTTTCCAGCTGGGTTATTGCTGGGAGACAAGATTGTTCATTTCCCTTCAGGCCTTCTGAGGTCAGCATTTCCTGTTGTGCCAAAAACGTGTCTTTCTACCCCACGCCCAAGCACCGCCCCACGCCCAAGCACACAGAGGTTTTCCAGAGTGCCACCTGCTTCTCGTTGATGTTTGACAGTGACTCAGAATTAGTTTGATAAACCACATCAACTCCTAGGGATTTCATTCAGAATGCAGTTGACACAGAGGGTTAACTGCTATACCGATGTTTGGTGTGGAAAATTTTATGATGTCTATAATTTCCTCATTCAGACTTAGTAGCCCTCACGATTTTCTTTGTTCCTAAGCCTCGTCACCACACCAGCTGTCAGTTTGGTTTTGTTCCCATTTAATTCTGTGCCATACTCAAACAGGGGTACGGGCAAGAGCCAAAGGATCTGGCTCAGAAGTCAGGGGAGTGAGGAACGATTTAATTGAACTCTCAATTCAGTGGATTTTTACTGCAGTTTTGTGTTCTTTGAGCACACGACCTCAAAACCGAGTAAGTGATAGAAATGAGAAGTGATGTTCCACTCATCCTGGACAATTTCTAAAACTTGTTCTATCATCTATGGCCAAAACGCTATCTAATTTTATGGGAATGTTTTCCCTAGGTGATTCCCGAGCCATATCATCACTATTTATTGGTTTCTCCGCCTCCTTAGTACGGTGCTCGTTCCCTGCCTCACTCAGATCCTCGGGCATCTGGCTCCTCTCTGATGCTTTAGGGGTGTCTTGTCAAAGAACATCTCGTCCTCTGTGCCTGCAGCACTAATTGTTCACGTGTGTGATGGTGGGGCACTGGCACCCATGTTTAATTGAATCTCAGTCCTGTCTTCTGACTCCGAGTGCTGTGGTTCTTCCACTGCCCAGTGCATCACATATGCAGCCAAACGTAGGCGTAACTCGGTGCAGGTCCTCAGGGCATCGGTTCCTCAGAGTCAGTTTGATGTCTGTAGCTTCTGTTCTCACCTTCTACTAGAATTAACTGGTTTCCAGAGTTGCTTCTTTAATTTTCTCTTCTAAGTTTTTAGGGAAATCTTTCTGCTGCGTTGACATGTAGGGTACATTACAAAGGCCATATAGCAAACTGACCAAGAAGGTGGACTCTGAGTCAGATGGATCTCACTTATTAGCTAGGTGACTGAGCGAGTTATTTTGTTTGTGAGGGTCATTTTATCTTTTGGGGTTTTTTTGTTTGTTTGTTTGTTTTTGATGTTTTCTCAAACGTAAAATGGGAAACTACCTCATGGGATTATTACAAGAAGTGAATATAAAGATGCATAGAATGCATGTATCACAGTGCCTGGCACCGAGCTTGACACTTCAGAGCTTGCTGTG
This sequence comes from Antilocapra americana, assembly GCA_007570785.1. Taxonomy (NCBI): domain Eukaryota; kingdom Metazoa; phylum Chordata; class Mammalia; order Artiodactyla; family Antilocapridae; genus Antilocapra; species Antilocapra americana. Next base: position 3,550,331 of record ML660203.1, read on the forward strand.
AATATTGTTGCTGTGGCTGTTGTAAATAACAATGATAATATATCTAATTGCTTCATAGTTTTGTAGAATTCAACTTATGACCCTTAGCTTTTAGCATAAGACAGAATCTCCTTAGTCTGCCTTCATGACAGTCCTGTACTGTGTTTTATTTATTTATTTGCTTCTGTCGCCTCATATATTCTTAAATTAATTACATTAAAAAAAGAAGAAGAAAGGAAAAATCTGCACCTGTAATTCCAGATAGGGGTGCACTATAGCTTTGTGAAAGGAAGGCAGTTTTTTTGGACTTGGCTCTTTGCTTTGTACATTTTCCTTCTGAGCCTGAGTTGGTCTGGTTTCTCTCCCTGTATTTCCTTGGGTGATTTCTCATGTGAATTTTCCTCTTCCCTGGTGACTCAGATGGTAAAGATTCTGCCTACAATGCAGGAGACCCAGGTCCAATTCCTTGGTTGGGAAGATCCCCTGGAGAAGGAAATGGCTACCCATTCCAATATTCTTGCCTAGAGAATCCTGTGGACAGAGGAGCCTGGCCATGGGGTTGCAGAGTCAGACATGACTGGGTGACTGACACTTTCACTTTCAAAGAAGGCAGGGTTATATCGCCAAATTTAGTTATCTAGAGCCACCCCCACCCAGAGCTGTCTGTCCCTAGAGGATCTATCCTTAGTCTCTTACCAGTCATTTATCTCAATTTTTAGCAATCCAGTTTCCCCGATTCTGGGCTACTGAGATTTTCATCAGGATTCATGTTCTTGGCTGTGGTGGAGTCTAGGGTAACTTGAGTCTTTCTTACTTGGTTCCTATTACTTATACTTTACCAACCAGTTCTTACTTGTTGGTCAAAATTGGGCCCAGGGTAGCATCCTCATATTAATTTGTCCATTGTCAAGGGGTAAATAAGAAAAGATAAGACTCAGCAGCTACCCAGGTTGGCACTGTTTTAATTCTGTGCTAATTACATGATCTCCATCCTAAAGGTACCTTCTCTGTTTTTTGAAGGTGGTACTAGGCTCCCAAATCAATTACTCTCTTACCTTCTCCTACACAATGCTGTTCACCTTTATTTCTTTACTTTCCACACTGGTATGTGCCTTCTTAATAACTCTCAGTTTTACTTCCTCACTTTATTTTCCTCTAAAAATTCTTCTGGCTTCTTTCCAACCTGACTCAGCTCAGAAACCTTTCTTGTGATTTCTCCCTATATGCTTGGCAACATACTGCCCAGAAGACCTTGGTTTCAGCTATAAACTTGGAGGTGTTGCTTCTAGAGCCTCAAGGAACTGTTAGGATAGAAATGACCAACTGAGATATAACAAGACGGCCTGTCCGTACTGTCTTCCTCCCATTCTCAGTCCTTCCAAAAGGAGATAGAGCCTGATTCGAACTCTCATTCCATGGTACATGCTCAGCTAAGAGAAGGTTGAGGCTTTTATTTTACTTTCCCAGTCTTATTAGATTCAGTGCAAGAAAATTGGGAAACACCGAGAGTAAATTTGCCCAGGCAGTGGGGATTGTATTTTGTTTACAGCTCCTCTAGTCCTCCGCAGTCCATGGCTGGTTTTTTGTTTTGGTTTAGTTTCTGTTTGTTTTGAGAGGGGGTACATTCTGCAGCACAGTTTCAGGTGTCTGCCCTGCTGCATACAGAGAGGGGGGTGATTTCTTCTAGACTGCTGACGCTGGGTCCATATGTAGAACTGAGGGGTGTGAGGCCATTAGTCCCCAGCTTCCTGCGTTGTTGCCTGTTCTCCACTGAAGTCATGATTAACGCCTGGGCTTTCGTTCGTTTGGGTCCCCTCAGATACACCTATGAGCGAATTGATGGGCGAGTACGGGGAAACCTGCGCCAGGCAGCCATCGACCGGTTCTGTAAGCCAGACTCAGACCGCTTTGTCTTTCTTCTGTGCACCCGAGCGGGAGGCCTGGGGATCAATCTCACAGCTGCCGATACCTGCATCATATTTGATTCAGACTGGAACCCACAAAATGACTTGCAGGTAACCATAGGATGATTGCTGTTTGCCTTAGCTATCCCTGCATCTGAGAACCTCACGGCAGGGCCTGGCTTGGCTACAGGGAGAGCCTGCCATGCCCCATGCTACCACTACAGCATTGGCCGGGTGGCAGGCTCGGGGCCTCGGTCGGGGGTACCACTAAGGAAGGAGTAAATGTCGAGCCTTCCCACTGATCAGAGTGGTTTTTTTCTTTTATGATAAATCAAATGGTATTTCACAGTGGTAGCCTCCAAAATGTAGACTAGAACTACTCTTCATTGTTATTATCAGACATATAAAGAAGATACTAAGCTTGGGTAACTTTCTAATTCTTGACATATGGATTGATTCTGGCATTTTCACTCACTTTGGTTGTGAGGTAGTTGTATGTCGTTTATAGGACATGAAGATGACCCAGAGGTGTGGGAAGGTTCCCTGGTGTGGCTGGGGTGCCTACGGCATCCTCATTAGTTCCTTTGCTCGCCACTTAATGTAGCGTATTAGAGTCAATGTGTGCCAGTTAAGTATGAGTCCCCTACATATGAATGAGTTCATTTCCAAGAGCGCGTTTGTAAGTCTGATTTGTTCGTAAGTCCAACAGAATTACCTCAGGTACCCAGCTAACACATTCGGCTATATAGTACTGTGGTGCAGTAGGTTTATAGTAACTTTTCACACAGATCATAGCTAATAAAAACAAGCACAAAAAATAGAGGAAATATTTTTAATCTTATAGTGCAGTGCCTTGAAAAGTACAGTAGTATAGTACAACAGCTGGCTTACAGGAGTTGGCATTGAGCGAACAGCCAAGAAGAATTACTGAATGGAGGATGGAGAGGAGGTGGGAGATGGTCGAGCTGAAGGGTCGTCAACAACAGGAGACAGAGGGCAAGCTGCAGTTTCACTCACGCCTGATGTTGATGGCACAGGTTCCTTGCTGGGACCAGATGCATGTTGGCATCTTTGAAAGTTCACCGCCTGCGGGTTCACCTGTAGGGGGCGTAACTGTATGTGCAGATTAATTTTGTTAGCTTTACCCAAACTGAAGAATGTTTGGTTTTTAAAAATAACTGGGTTTAAAATATGATTGCAAGGATTGGAGTTAATGCATTTTAAAAGCAAATGTAAACAAACAAGAAAATGACAAGAGTTGATCCTTCTGGTTCAGAATTCCTTATCAACCCTGTTTGAAAGTAAAAAAAAAAAAAAGAGAGAGACGTTTTAACCAGATGGCACCAGAAGTCAGTCCAGAAGATTCTGACTTGTCAAGAAGACCATTTGAGGTCCCAGAGTGACATCCATCACCGTTATTGACGCGCTTCATCCCGTGTGCAAGTTGGCTCCTGGGATATCTGCTGACACTCAGGTGTGAGTGTGTGGTGGGGAGGGCAGTGGGGCCTCAGCGCCTTCTTCGTGATACTGATAAGAGTGACTGAGAGGAGAAGGCTGCTGTTTGACAAAACTGAGGAGGCGCCCTAGGGAAGGGGTGCAGAGATAGGGAGCCAAGATGATGGGTGTTTGGCTTCTTCCCTGCCCACCACGCCACACAGAGTCACTCTGCTCTATCTTTTTCACTTAATGAGCTTCCAAATAACATTTTATTGGAAGAAAACAGTCTCCTAGTTAAAAGAGCCGTGCTCTGAATTATCATGTTGGTGACAACTGGATAAAACTCAGGGGAAAAAAAAATCATCGTAAAACAAATTTTGTGGCACTATGTTCAGCATCCAACTTAAAAAATCAGTGGCTGTGACCAGCCTACCATCAGGCCCTTCTGCTGATGATGGCATATTTGGGTCCAGGATGAGTTGCTGAACTTCCCTGGCAGGTCCAGTGATGACAACTTTGTGCTTCCAACGCAGGGAGTGCAGGTTCCCTCCCTGGTCAGAAAACAAAGATCCCACAAGCCGCGAGGCCACCAGGAAAAAAAAAAAAGATGAGCTGCTAGATATAATGAATAACCAATTTTTAAAGGAGTTAACAGACTCAACACCACGGTGCTAATAATCAGTAGAAACTAGAGTTTGACACGGTCAGCAGCAGGAGCCCAATGGGGGTGGGAGGCTGCTGCCTGTGGGCTAGCTGCCTGTTTTTAAAAATAGTTTTATTGGAATACAGCCACACCCATTTGTGTCTGTATTATCTCTGGTTGCTTTCATTACAATTTCATTACAGAGATTTCATTATCTCTGGTTACAGTGGCAGAGTTGAGTATTGCAACAGGGCCCTCATAGCCCAAAAACATCTGAAATAAGCCGATGGTTCCTGAAGTCGTTAAGTTTTCAACAGCTGTAAAGTTCTGTGCTCCATCACAGCACTCACCTGACGATGAGGCTCAGTAACGGGCCAGCTCTAGGTGGCCATTTGACGGCTCTGTTAGCTGGGCATGCCTGAAGGACTTTGAGAAGGGACATTAAAAGCATAGGGCTGGCATTTAGAGATGGGTCACAGCCAGAGGCATCTGGACATTGATGGTGCAGTGCCACAAAATGGAGTGAGCGAAGAGTGAGAATGTCTAGGCCTGAAGGAGGTGGATGAGTCACCTCTGAGATGATGGATTTGTCTGGTCAGATGGGGTGGGCAGGGCTCTCAGGGAGAAAGGTCTAGGGAGAAGGGAGCAGCTTTGGAATGGCCATTGTTAGTGTCCCCAACTGGTGGGGGAGTCGCAAGAGATGAGTCAAGGAATTAGTGGGGATGTCCAGACTGAAGTTGGATTGTGTGAGGGGTTTGTATGCTGAGTCAGCTTCTGAACTTCCTCTAGCACTCAGCCTCGGTGGAGAAACAAAGACCGTGAGCGCTCAGGTGATTCAGGCAAGCACTAGTCCAAGAACATGCAGAAGATCATGAATCACGGTGTCAGTGAAGAGCCCCAGGTCCACGTTAAGAGTTAAAATTCCTCAACTTGTGGTCTCCCAGACTGGCTGCCCTTGGGAGTATTTTTATTTACAGTTTTGTAACCAAGGGGGTCCATCCTAAAGATGAGTCCTGAGTGTTCATTGGAAGGACTGTAGCTGAAGCTGAAACTCCGATACTTTAGACACCTGATGAGAAGAGCTGACTCATTGGAAAAGACCCTGATGCTGGGAAGGATTGAGGGCAGGAGGAGAAGGGGACGATAGAGGATGAGATGGCTGGGTGGCATCATCAACTCGATATCCATGGGTTTGGGTGGACTCCGGGAGTTGGTGATGGACAGGGAGGCCTGGTGTGCTGTGGTTCATGGGGTCACAGGGAGTCAGACACGACTGAGCTACTGAACTGAACTGACTGAACCAAGGGGGAACTCTCTTTTATTTTTGAGTCATCTGACCAGAAATGAAAGAATTGGGATGCATAGAGTAATTTTAGGGCAAGGAACTGGGTCTGTGGTTATTGGTGGGCTGTTCTGAGTTGCTCCCCAGAGCTAAAGCAGGGTGTTCTTGGTTTGCCTGGCCTGGTGAGGGGAGTACGAAGGCTGAGACAACCCCCTCCCCCCAAAACGATGTGCACTCAGCACAGTCTCCCCTGTGTTTACCCTTCACCCACGTGCTGGGAATGTGATATAGAAGACAGAGTCTGGAGACTGGGGTGCCAAGACCCGTGTGTAGTTCACAGGACTGCAGCTAATCAGCTGTGAACATCGGTGAAATGCATTCCTGTCCCTAACAGAGCAGAACACTCAACCTGACCATTCCCGGGTACTGTCCTTGCTAGCCAGTTAGGTCATGTCAACACACAGTCGTTCACACATAGGCCCATATTCTGATATTTTCTGTATATGAGTGAAAGCTTTCAGTCATCTGTAGTTCTTCATGGTTACTGAAGAGCCACAATTCCTACCCTGATTGAAAATGATCGTATTCTTCTTGGAAAATGAGTGTGGCATAGAACATTCCTTTACAAGTGGATTGAAGCACGTTCTACCCGATAAAAATGTCAGGACCACAAAAAGAGAGTCCCATTATGAACATGGTCTTACCTTCTTTGCTAGTGAAATTTTAGCATAGCTCAAGAGGTCAAGTTCAAATGGTGAACTTGATTGTTCACTGTGGTCTCAAACAGCCTGAACGGATCTGGTGCGGTACATGCTTATACGGAGTTGGGGCAGCATGGGAAGGCAGGAACTGTGCTAGGACACTGCTTCTCGACTGATCTGGGCAGGCCCCCTATAAGACCCCCTATAAGCCGACCAGGCTGGGGGGGCTGGGCTTAGCTGAAGTCAGCCCGAGTGCCCAAGGCAGGGCTGCAAACAAGCCAGTGCCCAGGGCCATGAAACAGAGCTGCACTGTCTGAAAACTCAGCCCAAGTCAGAGAGCAGTGTTGCCTTTCCTGGTGCTTTTTCATGAACGATCATTCAAAGTTCATTCATTCAGCCTTCTGATCTTTTTCTGGGGCTTTCTGTGCTTCGGGGATGGAACTAGAGGCTTAGGACTTGCTGGAGAATTATGTATGTTTTACGACCTGCTAGAGAAATATATATGTTTTAAAAAGCCAGCTCCACTCCAGCTCTGAGGGCGTGTGCCACCCTCACAGATGCTTCATGGTAACAGTGGTAAGTGGTAAGCTGGCCTGGGTCCCGTCCTTCCTGTGGATAAGGCCCCGAAAGGGGGAATTCAGGAAGCCTGGGCGCAGGCATCCTGGCCGAGAGCACAACCACAGGTGATGTGGCCTGTGCAGAGGGTTTGGAAGGGAGGAGGGAACCCAGCCAGAGGAGCGGGGACCTGACACTGCTCTGAGAGGGGAGAGGGGCTTGTCCCCGTGGCTGTTGCCTCTGCTGGCACCACCTCTCAATACTGATGGTTTGTGTGCCTGGGACTTGGAGGACTAAACTCCACCGAGTTTTCTTTTCTTTGCTAGAAGAAAGGAAGACTGTGTGACTGCTCTGGTACGTGGTCCAGGCGCTCAGTTTGTTGAATGCTGGAATGTGCCCGGCACGTTTAAACTGCCAGACACAGCAGGGAGCGAGACCCATGGTGTGTGCTCTCCTGGAGCCTTCGTCTTAGTGGGGAAGGCAGACAGTAAACAGGGAAAAATAAGTCATATAGTCCCAGCCAGCAATACACAGAAACAACGCGGCATAAGAGGACAAGAAAGATAGGGGTTGGGTGTCCTGATGTAGAGGGTAGCCTAGGAAGGCTTCTTCAAGAAGATGACATCTTGGGGGAGATCTGAATGGTGGGAGTGGGAATCTTAGGGTACAAAATCAGCGGGAAGAATGTTCTAGACAGAGGGGACAAGATGTGTGGCCGCTTAGAGTGAGGGGAGGCCGGTGGCATGCCCGACAAAGGTGGTCCAGGCGCTCACGGTAGAGTGTGAGTACCCGGTAAGGTGAGTTAAGCTCCTTTAAGGTCGCTCCTGCCTCCTTTCAGTGTGCCCTCCATCTCACTCCCTGCTCCTCTTTTCTGCTGCCCCAAAGCTCCCTTTTCACAGGCTGTTTGCTGGCCTCTCCTTCCTTCCTGTCCTCAGCCAGCTCTCACCTGACCTAGGGACACGTTTAGGAGCGCTCCACACCAGGCCAGGCCCTGGGGAAGCAGAAGCACACAGGGCTTTGGAACCACACAGTGGAAACACAGCATGGTGAGCAGATCCCTGCGCTCTTCCCCGGAGGTGTTTCTATTGTCAGAGGGAACGTGACTTTCCCCCAGGAATAAGTCTGGAGCTGGAAATTTCAGATTCCAAAGTAGACCTGCAGAGGAGATGGCTGAAGGGAGACAGCTTCCTGGGGCCCTGGTTCATATACTGCACTGAGAGCGCTTGAGTCCTCCTCTGATGAGTAGGTGGCCCATGGACACAGACTACAGAGTACCAGGAGAAATGTCAGACCTTGGGTTTGAGATGCAGCACTTGTGTGTAGAACATGAACTGGCAGCGTGTCCCAGCATGCTCACAGTGCTTGAGTTAGAGGGTACTCTGGGAAATTCTTTGAACCTCTCTGATGATGTAAATTTTCTTTAAGGTACAAGTAGTATTTTAAAGTATTTTAACATGCCTTTAAAATGTCATAGAGTTAATCATTTGAAGTAGTATAAGGGTCAAGAGAGGAATGAACAGCATGCCTTCATACCAACCATTGAATTTTCATGTGCTTGTAGAGACTTGATATAAGATTCTAGACCTGGACCTAACCACTGTGAATTGAGGGCCGGAATCAGTTGGAAATCTGAGACTCCCTCTGTCTTCCCATCGTAGTCATTGGGATCTGTACCCGTTAAAAATTTTTCTGAACATGACTACTTGTGTCTCGCATGTTTCTTGGAGGCTCTTGTATTAAAAAGTAGAGAACAAACTGTGTGCCCTCAAATCATGCGGAGAGCATTGGAACTCTTGATTGCCCCTGGATGGAGGCTGTGGGATGAAGGGTTAGCACCACTACCTGGGACAGGGGGCCTGACTCCAGCAGAGGTTCTGTGTTTATATCTTTGCTAATGTGTTTCGTTTGGACTTCATCTCGGTTGCTACCTTAGTTCTGAATGTTTCTCTCCCTGCCATGTTTTGTGTGTGTGTGAGTTCTGATAAGGAAACTAAGGAGTATATGAGACTGGATTGTGAAATGACAGTCTCTTAAATGGGACAGGACTCACCCTGTTATCTTCAGTAAGTCGTCTTGATAGAGCCTCTGTCTCCTCGCACCAGCCAGCTACTTGTGACAGCGCCCCGCCCACCCCACCCCCGCACCCCAGCAGAAGTGTGTTCTTCTCAGTTGGCAAGACGTCCAAAGGTGGATATCCTAGGACTGGTCAGGTGGCTTCGTGCTGACTGGAGAGTCCCGGGTTCCTCTGTCTCTCTGCTCTGTCAGCCTCCGTGAGTGTGGTTTGCACACTCTTGGTTCCAGAATGGACACTTCAGACCCCAGGTAGAGAAAATAAGGAAGGAAGGTGTGATGCTTTTTTCAGGTGAGCAGAACTATTCCAGCCATCCCCAGCCATCCCTGGTTGACTGCTGTTACACGTCCTTGTCCAGAACCGTATGACCTGACCAGCTCTGGAAGGCTGGAAATGGTTTCAGCTGAAGACGTGCCTGCCCTTGGGTAGGAGTCAGGATGCTGGTAGCAAGGACCAGCGGGGGTGTCGATTCTAAGAAGGTCATAAATTGGTGATGTCAGCAGCTCTGTTAGAGCTTTGCTCAGAACATTTCTGAAACTCCCCCTTGTAATTTTCCCTCAACACCAGATGAGCCAAAAAATAAGAAAATCATGCCAGTACTTAATGACCACATATTATTGTTGTTTAGTCTCTCAGTCGTGTCCAACTCTTTGTGACCCTATGGTCTGTAGCCCTCCAGGCTCCTCTGTCCATGGAATTCTCCAGGCAAGACACTGGAGTGGGTTGCCATTTCCTCCTCCAAAGGATCTTCCCAACCCAGGGATTGAACCTGCATCTCCTGCTTTGGCAGGAACCACATATTACTGCAGCTTTATAGTCTCCATAATCCATAAAAGCATATTACTTACCTTGATCATGTCCTTTATTTACCAGAGCTGGCCATCAGATTCCCTCCTAATAATAAAGATTTACTACCACTAAAGACAGTAAAAGAAGGTGTGGCAACTAATTTGTAATAGCCAAAAACTAAACAACTTAGTTGTCCATCCATAGGAGACTTATTGACTAAGATAATATATTGAGCTCTAATAAAAGAATGAGAAGTATCTCTGCACACTGCTTTGGAGTCATCTCCTGAAGATATTGTCGGCTGAAAAAAATAAGGTAGAAAAAATATGTGTAGTATGCCAGTGTTTATCTGAAAAGGCTGGATGTCTGTCTTAATCTGTCATGCCTCCCCTGCCATGGAAATGTAAACAAAAGCCTTCATTTTAAATGGTTACCTATTGGGGGATGTGGTCAGGGTGAGGGAAGAGAGAAGTGATGTATAGAAACTAGTTTTTCTAAAAATGTCTTTTTGAATATTCAACTTTGGAACCATCCTAAATATAGCATTATAAAACAAAATCTCTTAAAAACTTTTTATTCTGAAGTCATTTTAAGTAAAAAGTCCAAGATAGTGCAACATTCTAAGATCCTTTGCTCAGCTTCCCTTAATGTTATCATTTTGTATAACCATACACGTTTCCCAGGTGGCTCGGAGGTAAAGAATCTGCATACCAAGCAGGAGATGCAGGTTTGAGCCTGGTGTTGGGACAATCCCCTGGAGAAGGAAATGGCAGCCCTCTCCAGCATTCTTACCTGGGAAATCCCATGGACAGAGGAGCCTGGCAGGCTACAGTCATGGAGTTGCAAAGAATCAGACTCAACTGAATGACTAAGCACGCAGCACGCATAACCATAGTGTAATTAGTAAAACCAGGAAATTAACATCGGTCCAGTACTCTGATCTATAGACCCTATTCAGATACCTTCATTTTTCTGCAAATGTTCCTTTTTCTGGTCTGGGATCCAGTTCAGGATCTCACACTTCCTTTAGGAGTTACAACTCCTTAGCTGCCTGTAATCTATGACGGTTCCTGTCTTTCCTCATCGTTCATTACCTTGACACTTTTGAAGGATACTGACCAGCTGTTTTGTAGAATTGTTTCTCACTTTGGGTTTGCCTCATGTTTTTCTCATGATAAGATTTGAGGTTATGCATTTTTGGCAAGAATATCATAGAAGTGATGTTACATCCTTCTCAGGGGGGGTACATGATATCAATATGCTACTCATGATTGTTAAGCTTGGTTACTTGGTCGAGGTGGTGTCTGCCAGGTTTCTCCACAGTAAAGTTATTATTTTTACCTTGAAACGTAGTCAGTGTCTTGGGAGGAGATATTTTGAGATGCTATAAATATTCTGTTTTCTTATCATACTTTTGCCTATTAATTTTAGCATCCACCAGTGGTTCTTGCCTTCAGTGATTAATACCATGGGGTGTTTGGCTAATGGTAATTTTCTATTTTAGTCATTCCTTCTGCGGTCGGAATTGGACTCTTACTATAAAGAACAGCCGTTGTTTGTCCCCCATTTACTTTTTTATATCCGTATGGATTCCTGAATATTTTATCTTACAGATTAGAATCCATTACTCTCATTATTTATTTTGCTGTTTGGATTTGGTCATTTGGGAGGCCCTTCAGGTTGGCTCGTGTCCTTTAGACATGGTCCTGTCAGTTTGGGGGGCTTCCCTCGTAGCTCAGGTGGTAAAGAATCTGCCTGCAATGCAGGACACCTGGGTTTGACCCCTGGGTCGGGAAGATCCCCTGGAGAAGGAAATGGCAACCCACTCCAGTATTCTTGCCTGGAGAATCCCCTGGACAGAGGAGCCTGGCGGGCTACAGTCCATGACGTTGCAAGAGTCAGACACGACTGAGTGACCAAACCACCACGACTAGCACTGTTAGTTTGTGAGTACTTCCCTACTTCCTGGCACCACGAGACGTTCAGGTTCATGTTGTTTTTCCCACCACGTCCACAGAACTGACTTTCTCAAAGGCTCCCTGGTTCCTTTTTAGCTGGGAACAGCTTGTAGAAATCAAGGTCTGGCTTCTAGGTGTGCCCACTGCTGCTGAAGTGTTACTGCTTCTAGACTCCCCGGGCAGGCAGAGCTGGGAAACACAAGTGTGCGTACCGATACAAGCACATGTACCACACACCTGTATTTCTTCCGTATCTGTCCATCCGTCGTGAGACTTCTGATTTCAGTCCTATCAGCACAGGATTCCTTCCTTGTAGCCTTCTGCACTCTTCCGTATTTGTAACTCCTTTCTCTGGCCATGAGAAGCCTGGTCTCGTTATCATAAGGCAATACATTTACACATTTGTTCGGTCTTGGTATACACATAGATAAAGTAGTTTCAGAATACTAACCTGTATTTTATGAAAGGGCTTCCCCAGTGGCTCAGCGGTAAAGAATTCCACCTGCCATGCAGGAGATTGAGACATAGGTTCAATCCCTGAATCAGAAAGATCCCCTGGAGAAGGAAATGACAACCCACTCCGTATCCTACCCAAGGGAAATCCCATGGACAGAGGAGCCGGGAGGACTACAGTCCATGCATGAGGTCACAGAAGAGACACGACTTAGCGACTAAACAACAGCAGTATTAGACTAAAGTGTTTTGGTTTTTTTCTTTTAATTTTTCTTACTGGAGTATAGTTGCTTCACAATGTTGTGCTGTACATACACACATATACCCTCTTTTTTGGATTTCCTTCCCATCGGCCAAAGTGTTTTTTAGGTCATTAGTCTTAAAATATGCTATCAAAATACCATTTTCCAAAGTTACTTGGTTTAATTTTTTCTTTCCCACATAGTTAAATTAATGTAGAGACACTATCCTTATTTCTTGATCCTGAGAACTAAACTGTGGTTGTATAAGAGAATGTCCTTACAAAGAAATGCATGCTAAAGCATTCGGGGGACAGCTTACTCTCAAATGCTTCAAACGAAATGGCCCGTGTGTGTGCACACGTGTGTTTATGTCTGTGTGTGTACTCAGAGAGACAGGAGAGAGTTAGGGCAGAGATGATGCAGTAAGTGAGGCAAAAATGGTGAATCTGGATAAAGGACATAGCAGAGTTGTAAACTGAAATTATATCACAATGAAGGTATTGAAAAATTATATACAATGTAATCTCTCTCTTGGGATTATGCTGTCCACATCATATACAACTAGATTCAGCTGTTTGATTTTGCGGGTTTCATTTCTCACCCCCATTAATCCATGAGGTTGCAAAGAGTCAGACATGACCTAATGACTAAACAACAACTCCTATCCACCATCCATATTCAAATTTTATCTTTTCTTTCAGCATCCTTTCTAGCTATTGGGTTGGCCAAAATGTTTGTTCAGGGTTTTGTTTGGTTGGTTGGTTGGTTTTTTTTTTTTGCACAATTGCATGAGCGTTTTGGCCAACTCAGTGTTCCTACCCCAGGATCCAAACCAGGATCACCCATTACAGTTAGTTCTCTTATCTCTTTAGTCTCCTTTAGTGGATGAACTGCTTGATATTTCTTGTTCTTCCACCACCTTGATGTCTTTGACGAGTACAGGCTATATGTTATTTTAGATGGTCCCTTGTTCTATGTTTGCATTTCCTCAGGACTGGGCTCGGGTTCATTGACACCTCTCAGTGATAGCTCGTTCTCGGGGTGTCACATCTACAGAAATACAACATTCATTTGTTGATAATAAGCCCTTTGAGCTCAGTGGCGTCTGCCAGATTTCTCCACTATGAATTTGCTCATTTCCCCCTGAAACTAATAAGGAATTTTGGAGAGACGCTTTGAGAGTATGTAAATATCCTGTTCTTCATCAAAGTTTCACCCAGTGGCTTTAGTTTCCATTGATCATTTTTGCCTGGATCAGTCATCACTGTGATGGTTGCAAAGTGGTGATTTTCTAACAGTTGTTCTACATTTGTTAGTGACTTTCTATTCCATGGAAGAATCTTCCCTTTTCTCCCATTAGCTTATTTATGTCAGTATGTACTCATGGGTTCTTACAGTGGATTATATTCCATCACTGTATTTATTTTGATGTTGAGTTAGTCCTAGACCCAGCCAGTGGAAGCCTCTTCAAGTTTCAGGTGTTATTTTGATGTGTCTCCATCATCCTTTGAGTTCTTCCTCACATTCTGGCATAGTGATCTGTTTCAGACTGACTGCCTTGGCCCTAGAATTGATCACTTCTCTGACAGGCCTTGTTATTCTCATGGAGAATGGAATTTAGAAACCAAGATCTGAGAGTTAGTTACGTTATTTGCTACTAGGATGCCATTGTGTGTAGGCCCTGTCAGTGGACAGGGCCAGAATACGCACACACAAAGGGACCCCAGCTATGCATATATACATAAGATGCCTTCATACATACACGCGTGCACATACATGCATATGTCTATCTAAACATACAAATACACATTCGTCTGTTTCTGTGTCTGTATATGTGTGGTTGTGTACACACACGTGCACACCTAACCATGACAGTACCGATACCCTCCAAATCCAGTCTGACGCCACCGAGAGTGTTTCTAGTTTTTCTTCTTTCCGTATTTTTAACTTCCTTTGTCAACAATGAAAAGCCTGACTCCTCTTACCCTCAGTATAGTCACTGATTCACTCAACCCTAGATTACACAGAAAGTGTTCTAGAACTGCCAGTCCTGACGCTGTAAAAAAGAACCCTATTTGCAGGTGTGTGTATACAGCACTGTAGTTTGTACGTACTTAATGAGATACATCCTAGGGTGGGAGGGCAATAAGTCTTACATTGTTTTCAATAATTATGTTTTGGGGGGAAGGAATCATAATGAGGCTGTTTTTCTGGTATCTCATATATTGTGGGATGGAGCAAATGGGTAATGATATTGGCATGGTTGCGAACTGAGCTTTTCAGCGTGGGTAAAAAGAGATACGGATGTGTGGTTAAGGAAGTTAAAATCCCATAGTCCAGAATCAGAATTAAAAGTCATCAGTATGATTTCATGATGTGTTTGGTCTTATATGCGCACATGATTATACACACTGCACACACACAAACAACTTGTACTTTTACGCACTGAGTAGACCCAGGACCAGTGGCCAAACTCATGGCAGCGAGCATCCAGAGTGTTGTCTCTAACTGCCGCTAACCAGTGAAAGAGACTCTTGGACTCCTTGAAAAGATGGCTGAATCTGAGTTTAGTCAAGAAATATGTAGTGGGAGCATGGAACGTGTCATCATACCAGAAAACAAGGGAGCTATCAGAGACTGCTGGTCTTTGATGTAACATATGAACATAAGTGTAAACATATCCATATCTTTTTCTTTACACACAGCACACCCCAAGTGTGAGTTTATACCAATACCTCCAAATACAATACCAGAATTTTTTCTAGTCTTCCTCAGAAAGCCAGGAGCCAACTTGAAGAGGTTCCCACAGGCTGTATTTGAACAGCATTAAGAATAATAACAGCAGTAAGTGCAGTAAAAAAAGAAAAAATAGCACATGTATTATTTAAATGCATACTTTCATTGTATTACTTTAAAAACTAATTACAAAGATCTTCATTAGTCACTTCTGGAGGGTGTTCATTTGGAAACTGATTAAATATGAAGCGAAAGAGCCAGACATTTAGCTTGTCTCTCCTTTATGAACTGTACATCAGGGTCACCAAAAAGTCAGAGAGGGGAATTGTAACCCCTAATAATAGAATGAGTCTAGGCAGTGATCATCAACTTCAAAAGACAAACCAGACATCATATACCTTTTGGTGGAAATTTATACACCACCTGTGAAATACACTTGCCAAAGGTAACATCTTAACCTCATCAAGTCTTAAGGTATAACTCCAGCTTAGAGGAAGTAAAGGGAACAGAGGAATCCATTCAGTAATGCAGCCAAAATACAGGTGGCAGAATACAGACTGTGAGAAACTACAGGAGAGATGTTTGGTCTCTTCAGCAAAGAAGTTGCATTTTAAAAAAGGAGAGAATACAGGCAGGGAGTATCTGTAGATTAAAAGAGACTTGAAATATATCAACCAATTTTAATACATGGGCTTCGTTTGAATCTTGATCCAAACAGTGAACTTAAAAACATAAATATGAGATAAGCAGAGCTAGATAGTATTCAGTGTTGATTTTCTGAAGTATAGCCATGGCAATATATCTTAAAAGAGTCCTTATATTTAGAAATACGTATTGGAATATGTGAAGATGAAACGATATGCATAATAATCTTAGAGGATCGAGGTGTAGCAGAGACGTGAAATAAGAATGACCACAAGAGGTCCTTTTCTCTGCGTTTGTCTATGTGTGAAAATTTCTATGGTAAAATGAAAAAAACCTAACAAGCAGGGCTGCTGGCTCTGAACGGGGCTTTTCCCCTGAGAGCAGAGCAGCCTCCTGGGACCAAGTTTATGCAGACCCCAGGCTGGGGAGGGAGGAAGCCAGGTCCCTCTCAGCACTGTATCCCAGCACATGGGGGTCACCCCATAAATAACGGGAGGTGGAAGGAGCACTCAGGAAAGGATGGCTGACACCGGGGTGAGTTCTGCTCTAGAATCAGTCCCATGACTCCCACCTCTGAGAGCCAGCCACTCACACCCCGTGGAACATAAGCATCATTTCCCCATCCCTTGGGCTGCCACCATTCTGTCTGGTGCCCTGATGCATGTGCCCCTCCTTCCTCCCCAGGCTCAGGCCCGGTGTCACCGGATCGGCCAGAGTAAAGCTGTGAAGGTGTATCGCCTCATCACGCGGAACTCCTACGAGCGGGAAATGTTCGACAAGGCCAGCCTGAAGCTGGGCCTGGACAAGGCCGTCCTTCAGGACATCAACCGGAAAGGCAGCACGAATGGCGTGAGTATGCTGAAACTGCTGCTGGGCCTGGAGAGGGGTTGTCACACGGCCCAGACCCCCCTCCACCCCCACCTGCCAGAAGCCTTCGCTCCTACGGCTGTTTTAAGGTTCCCTTTCACTACATTGAGTCAGACCACACACCTTTGGGGGAGGTTTTGGGTGGCATGGTGGTAAAGAATCTGCCCGCCAGTGCAGAACACACAAGAGACATGGGTTCAGTCCCTGGGTCGGGAAGATCCCCTGGAGAAGGAAATGGCAACCCATTCCAGTATTCCTGCCTGGAGAGTTCCATGGACAGAGGAGCCTGGCAGGCTGCAGTCGATGGGGTCACACAGAGTTGAACACGACTGAGCACGAGCACACATGCACATGCGTGTTTGATGGTTAATCCCCTGGAATAGAGGGTTACTGAGGGTGCGTCTCTGCATCTTACAGATGGGTAAGGGAATCTATAGGAGCAGTTAGGTGGTAGGATTGCCCAACACTCGGTTACATTTCAGTAAATAAACTTTTTTTTTAATTTATTTTTTATTTATTTTTAATTGGAGGATGATTGCTTTATAATGCTGTGTTGGTTTCTGCTGTGTAACAACATGAATCAACTATGTGTATACATATATGCCCTGTCCATTGAGCCTCCCTCCCACCCACCCCATGAATAGACTTTTAACATTGCCCTTTGGAAATGAGTCGATGTTAACCCTCTCGGCCCTATAAATTATCTACTGTCACCATGCTTTATCTGATACTGCAAACTTGGAGCTCCCTGAAGGTGAGCTCTTCCGTACCCAGCACCCCTAAGAGTATTTGGCATAGTAAAGATGTTCAGCGCACCGTGGTCAGTGAAGAAATGAATGAATAAATTATCCATCAGCTTGATAATGGCAGTGAATAGAATCTTTTTTCCCACCTCTGGAGGGGATAAAAATTGCTGCTAAGATTCTTGAATTGCAGTAAAGTCCAGGCAAACAAAGCAGAATATCTCTCCTTAATCTCTGGCCCTCTAAGCGAGCTGTCCTTTCGTCCAGATGTTCTGTATCCTCTTAGCTATGCATACGCTAAGTATAATACTTCATGGTACAGCGCTGGGAGTCATGGAATTCCCTCCTGTGACTGATATAAAGAGAACCAGATTCTTAATTAGAACCAGGAAAGGGTGTTTTGAACTCCCATTTCCTGTTTTCAGCAAGCAATTGAGCAGATCACACTTGGCATGGGATCCTCTCTTTAGTTAAGAAATGACATCATTTCCAATACTATTGTTTTTATTTAATAATGAATAAATCATTATTCTCTAGTTCAGTTTGGTCCATCTGGAGGTTTTTAAAGATACAGACTCAAACTAAAACATAAAATAAACCTTAAACATATTCTCTCCAGTGGTGCATAGTTTTAACAGTTTGTGACATTTGATAATAACCAAAATCCTGAGGAATGTTAGGGCCGTTGGGTCCTGGGCTGGATTTTATTCTAGGGCTTCCTGTAGAGGATTGTCTGCCCGTCCTCCCCATCCTTCTCCTGCATGTCTTTATCTAGGTTTTCATTTTCTAAAGCTCGTTGTCCATGTCTTTATTCTTCTGACATGTGCAATGAGTGGAGGAACTGGGTGCTGAGTCCTGAAGGTCAGAGTTGAGGCTCTTTTCCTCCTGTGCGTTTCCCACTTTGTGAGTAGCCTTTGGTGACCCATCCAGGTACAGCAGCTCTCAAAGATGGAGGTAGAGGACTTGCTCCGGAAAGGTGCCTATGGTGCCTTGATGGATGAAGAGGACGAAGGCTCCAAGTTCTGTGAAGAAGACATAGACCAGATCCTGCAGAGGAGAACGCATACCATCACCATTCAGTCTGAGGGGAAAGGATCTACTTTCGCCAAGGTATAGGGCCTTCTCTGCAGCATCCGCGGGGGTTGGGGGGCAGTGACAAGGAAAGTCTTTATTCTTTGACCCTCATCAGCCGGGCTCCTACTTCTCTAAATGCAGATTGTTGATATTTTCTGCCTCTATGCCTATTCTGTGTGCCACTCTGAAGATGCAGGTTCTTAGAAGAGGTTTGAATGATGGATCAGAAGCTATAAAAGAACTCACTCCTTCAGATCCTTGGCTGATATTCAGTGGGTTTGCACTCCTCATTATGCACAGAGATTGCTCCAGAATCCTCGATTAGTCATCTCAGTTCCCTTGTAGGTTACTCCCTGGTCAGTGTCAGCTGAAATTCCAGTGAACACTCCATTCCTCAAACTCAAGCAAGTATTCTGTTCATTTCATGAGACTTGAGAGAGTGCTTGTCCAAGATTCCCAGCTTCTAGCCTAGGTGCCTCTTTCCTCTGCCCTTCAGGTCACTGGGTTTAGAATTCAGCTTAACCAAACTACTTACAGATCCCTCTGGGGTTCCCTCACCACAGGCTCTGTGAGTCTTGTGACCTGTCTGTAAATCACTGGTTTGGTAACTTACAGGGTGGGGGGCTTTTCCAGGGACGCTCTGCACTTGAGAGGCATAACTTATCTCTGCAGACCTCATACTGTCCAACCAGGGCCTGTTCCAGCATGGTTACTTGGGACCTGGTGAACTGAAAGAGAAGCCATGTCTAGGGAAGTTGTAAGAATCAACCCTTTCACCGGCAGCTGGACGCGTGTTGCCATTGTCTCCCTCGGGCTTGTCCTCCTGCTTCTGAGTTTAAGTTACAAAAAATGATTCTGCAGGTTGAAATTGTAATTTCCTCATCCAGTGTTTGAAATAAAATTTAAAGAGAATAGCTTTGAAATTTTCCCTTAACATTTTGGGAGCTCTGTTAGAGGTTTTGATTTTGAACACAGATGGAGCACATACTTGTGTCTCTGGTGCATTGGAGATCACAAGGGTGTTATATTGATTGTGTTCAAGTATGATTTATTGGCTCTTTCTTCTTCACAGGCTAGCTTTGTGGCTTCAGGAAACAGAACGGATATTTCCTTAGATGACCCAAACTTTTGGCAGAAGTGGGCTAAAATAGCTGAATTGGACACTGAAGCAAAGAGTGAGAAGGTACAGCATTGAGAATGTTTTATTTTATTGAACGTTTCACAGATATCTCATAGGGGCCGTAAACTCCTACCAGCTCAAACCATGATTCACTCCTGGGCCTTAATTCTTAAATGAGATGCTACATGTAATCTACTTAAAACATGCTTGCCACATAGACAGAGCTTGAGAAATGTTAACTGTATTTAAAATGACCTAATGGGTACCTGGGAAATTCTGTTAAAACTGGAATTTCCAGTTTTAATAAAAATTCACTTAGAACTGGAACTAACCAAACAGATCAAGATCAGCCCCCTGGCCCAAGCCAATATCCTGTCCTTGGCATGTGACTGTTTTCCTCTATTGCAGCACTTCATATGCAAGGAATTTCACCTCTGACAAACATTAGTGGAAAAAAGCATGACGTGGAAAAGTTTATTAGGTTCTCCTCCATTCTTTCAGTATCTTGAATTTTTCTGTTTCTGAACATGAGGAAGAGAATGGCCTTGGAGTAAAACCAGGGTTTGAATACTGGCTCTGCCATCGACTCGCTGTGTGTCCTTGGGCAGGGTCCTTGACCTCACTGAAAAGGTGTAAAAAAAGAGATGTGAACAAAGGAGGTGGTGGCTCCCAGTTTGCACAGTTGGAGGTAACGCTGCGGAGGCAGCTGCCCCCAGCCCGTTGTGAGGCCCCCAGAAGTGTTAGCTGCCCTACCCTCCCGTCTCTGACCCCATCACCTCCCTTGGGATTGAGCACACGTCGCTGTCTGCCTGTCTCCTCGGATGAGTGTTGAACTCTTGTGAGCGCACAGCCCCAGCAGACAGTCCCTGCTTACACCCTGCCGATTCAGTAACCAGCGTCCAGCCTTGCCAGTCCTTCTATAGGAAAGCCAGAGGTTACTTAGACCGGCCTCTTCTCCAAACAGGAGGATTCTGCCGTCCCCTTAGTAACCTCTTTCTAGTGTTGCCCAATGTCACAGTCAGAAAGTGACTCTGTGTGCAGGACAGTGGGCAAGAGGAGGAAGAAAAGGCCTTGCCCTGAGACAGTCAGTAGCAGTACTGTGGCATCCAGGCGGGAGGGAAGATGAAGCAGGGACAACATCCAGGCAGCGTAGATGAGCGTGCAGGGGCTTAACCGAGCTTGGGGAAGTTTGCACTCCCCAAACTAGAGGCCTAGGCAGAGGGGGTGAGAAGCATGAAATGACAGAGGCCGGAGAAGTGGTCGTGGTTGTGGCCAAGGGAGCCACTGAATGGGTGCGTTTCTCTCCTCCATGAAAGACAGAAGGTTAGTGGCGCCAGTGGAAGGCACAAAATGAGGCAGCGCTACTACGTGTTCATCTTCAGAAAGTTGCCTAGCAGATGGAATTCTCCGAATCCTGTCCCCAGATCCGCCTCCGCGTGCTGGGCAAAACAGCCGGGGTGCCCCACTCCCGTGGTTCTTGGCAAAAGCTGGCAGCCACTCCAGCGCCGGGGGGTCTCGCCCTTGTTAGGAAGACTGCAGAGCCAGTGGATGGGAGTGGCCAGCCCTGGAGGGAGGCGGGGGGCGGGGACAGGCCAGCTTCAGCGAGTCCCAGAGAGTCCCCTCTGCTTGCCGTGGACCCGGCAGGTGTGCTGGAAAGGCCCTTTCCTGCTGGCGGACGAGACAGGGCTGTGGTTCTTTCCCGCGCGTGTCCTGAGGAGCGGCAGCAGGGTCCGCCATGATGGCCGAGGGAGACCAGGGGCTTTCTCCCCAGCAGTCCCCTCTGCCTCCAGGAGAGCCTGGTGCTTGACCGCCCGCGCGTGCGGAAGCAGACCAAACACTACAACTCTTTCGAGGAGGACGAGCTCATGGAGTTTTCGGAGCTGGACAGCGACTCTGATGAGAGGCCCACAAGGTCCCGGCGCCTCAATGACAAAACCAGGCGCTACCTCCGGGCCGAGTGCTTCCGGGTGGAGAAGAACCTGCTCATCTTCGGGTAGGTGTTGGCTTCGCCTCTTGCCCTCGTCGTTTTCCCCTCTTCTGTTCAGTCGAGATGTGTCCAGCGTGTGCTGGCCCCATCCCTCTGGGGTCTGGGCAGAGGGAGGGTCTGTTAGAGGAAGAGTGAACTGAGCTTTCTGCCCGAGGGCCCTTCAGTCAGTACGCTCTGCCGCCATTTTATGGACGTGCCATGATTCTCGTGTGTTTGTCACAGCAGATCTCTGGGACTCATTTGCTGCCTGGTACTGATTTCCAGCCTTTTCCCCCCAAGGACGTACAGGAATCAGTGCAGCAGATGTTAGCGTTACTGCATGATGCGTGCTGGGCCCTGGCGCTGGTAGAAGCAGAGGGTTTAGCTTCTGGGAGCTCCTCATTGCTTTCCAACACTGCAGCTGCACTCTAACTTAATTCCAAATTTATTCCTCACCCCAGATACTGTCCTCTCTTCTTAACATTCTAGCAGCCGTACAGAGCTCTCTGTGTCCAGTGTCCAGGTCCCCTCAGTGGCATTTGGTGGGCTGGAGAAAAAGCCCTCAGGGAGGTTAATAGGCCCACCGGGGGTCAAGACACGCTCTTGGCTCCTGTGTGTCCCTCCATATCGAGGGCACGGCTGGCCCTTCCTCCCTCTAACGCCTTTATGGGGTCTGCTCTCAGCTGGGGCCGGTGGAAGGACATCCTGACACACGGGCGGTTCAAGTGGCATCTGAACGAGAAGGACATGGAGATGATCTGCCGGGCCCTGCTGGTGTACTGCGTCAAGCACTACAAAGGGGACGAGAAGATCAAGAGCTTCATCTGGGAGCTGATCACACCCACCAAAGACGGGCAGGCCCAGACGCTCCAGAACCACTCAGGTGCGGGGCTGTGGGGTGTCCTTCCATCCCTCTTCCCGTGCTGGTCCACCTTGCTGTGCCTCAAGGACTTCTCTGTCTTCTCAGGTGTATTTCACAATGCGACCAGTGGGAAAGGATGCTGGTTTTTGTTCATTTCCATTCTCCTTCCCACTCATCCACGTTACTGGGAATGTTTTAAGTGTGGCTAGACCCTCTTGAAGTTCCCTACTCCTGCCCACTGCCCTTGGGGTCACAACATCTCCTGTGACCCGAGGACTTGTGAGGCGTGCTCCTCCCCAGCTCCACCTCTGTCTGTGTGTCTCCTGGGACTGCTCCTTCCCTGTGCTGAGCCGTAGCTCCCTCACTTTGTCATCTTCAGGTTCAGTGTTCCTTTTCCCTAGCTGGGTGGTGGGGTCCCCAAGGACACAGGTTGGGCTGCACCTTTCCTGATCCTACAGGGCACTTGGTAGATTCTTCCTATCTGACTAAATGGACCAGGGGTCACTGCGTAGGGGACTTTGTGCTCCCTCACCATCCCTGCCTGGGAGCTTAGGAGTGGGGTCCTTCGTCCAGGGCCACCACGTGCAGCCGCCCTGCCGTCCTAGTCCAGCTCTGTTTCAGCAACCACATTGAAGGTACTCTGGCTCACCTCCCTGTCTTTCTGTCTCAGGCTTGTCTGCTCCGGTCCCCAGAGGGAGGAAGGGGAAGAAGACGAAGAACCAGCTGCTGCTCCCGGAGTTAAAGAACGCCGACTGGCTGGCCACCTGCAACCCTGAGGTGGTCTTACATGACGACGGCTACAAGAAACACCTCAAACAGCACTGCAACAAGTGAGTGCCCCTCACCCCTGGTGGGAGGCCACTGGGTGCCCCTGGACCACCTTGCAAGGTCAGGAAGGCAGCAGCTCTGTGCTGGAGGCAGGGTCAGGGTTCATTCATGCCGAAGCCTCTTTTTTTCTTGTTTTTGAAAAAAATATTTATCTATTTAGCTGCACCAGGATCTTTGATCTTCAGTGTAGACATGTGGGATATTTAGTTACTTAGCTGTGGCATGTGGGATCTAGTTTCCCGACCAGGGATCAAAGTCAGGCCACAGCAGTCGTAGCCACTGACCCACCAGGAATGTCCCCTCTCTACCTCTTTTAACAATCTCCTCCTCCAGAACCTGGCCTCTCTTACCAACGGAGTTCATACAGAATCTTCTGACCTGACTCTCAAGATCCACTGAGGACTGGTGATTTCACTGCCTTCCCTCCCTCCGTCCCCAAGGGCACGTTAGCGAGAACGGAGGTCCCCCCTCGCCATGCCTGGTTCTTTCTCTTCCCATTTGCTTTGACATCCATGATATCCTGGTGTTTGATGGACATGGATCTGAGATAGTATTCTTTATATCCCAAGGCTGATAGCTGGGGTGGGGCAGGAAACAGGTGGTAGAAAATGAAACCATTCTTGTGAAGTTTAGTTTTGGGGAGTGAGGGCACCAGCCACAAGCAGTGACAGGTTTGCACGTGGATACACAGAAAGGAGACTGACAGGGACAAGGACTCCTTGATGGATAGGAGACCTGGTGTAACAGGCTCCTGAGGAGACTGTTGTCAGTATTAATATTAAGCAGGCATGATTGAAAAAATGGTATTTGGGGAGAAAAATAATCTAGTAACAATTTGCAAGATGAAGTAGGTGCTTACCTGGAGCTAAATGGCCAACTCAGAGTTTTGTCATCATACGTGTTGATCGTGATGACCTAGATTAGGATGCTGACTGTAGAACCGGGGAGAGAGTGTCAACTATGAGCAGTGTGACTAAAGAAAAAACCATCATGTGTGATGAGGGACATGAAAAGCTGTTAACTCCACGGTTGTGAGCCTTGTGGGCTGGGAAAACAGTGGTGCTTGTCTCCATAACAGAATTGTTAAATTCCTTAAATGATGAAGAGCAAAGCAAAGGACCGACTACAGTTTTGCCTTATTAAGTTACAGCAGCAACACCTGGCTGCCCTGTCCTCAGATGCAGATGGGGGTCTGGAGTGTTGGAAACAGGCTGAGCTGGAGAAGTTGACATAGAACTTCCCCCACACCTGCACGGGTCATCACAGATGCTGAGCAGAACTAATTGTAACCTCTGAGAAATTCTCAACATTTCTACCACCAGCCCCAACTTTTCCTGAGTGCCAGCCTTACCCTAGGAATCAAAGAATAAGACAGTAAAGCAGTTCTCTGGGTTTGAAAAAGCTGACTGCTGTTTATTCTTCTCAATCTGGTGGAAACCACTGTCCTCTTGGTTCTGGCTCAGTGAGACCCGGAGTCTCAGAGCTGGTGGGGCCTTGCAGTGCCCTGCCATGCAGCCTGGGAGTTTTGTGGGCAGTGTCCCAATGGGGAGTCCTCTAGCCTCCGCTCCAGTCTTCCTAGTGATGGGAGTTTACCACTGAATTACCAGATGATTCTAACTCATTGTCCTTCTGTGTATTGAGTCTACAACCTGCCTCCTTGAACTGTGTACCCTTTGCTCTTGGATTATGGTTCTCTCCTGAGGTCTTGGTCTCTGCAGAAGAGACCAGGCAGGATTGTTTCAACATAGCTTGCCTGTGAGCTTCTAGAATTGTGGGCTCTTTCACTAGTAAACTTACTGCCACCCTTATATTAGATGAGCTTCCTGTGTGGCTCAGCGGTAAAGAATCCTCCTGTCAATGCAGGAAACCCAGGTTCAGTTCCTGGATCAGGAAGATGCCCTGGAGAAGGAAATGGCAACTCACTCCAGTACTCTTGTCTGGGAAATCCCATGGATAGAGAAGCCTGGCAGGCTACAGTCCATGGGGTTGTAAGAGTTGGACACGACCTAGTGACTATAAACTACCACACTACTAATACCAGATGAGGGTCAAGACAGGCTCTGGAGTCAGAACTACCTGGATATGAATCCTGGCCCCATACTTACCTGCAGGTGAATTATTTTAAAAATAAGGACAGTAGTTCCTTGTTATTTGGTCGCTAAGTCACGTCCGACTTTTTGCGACTCCTCCACTGAATCAGTCAAGACTTAGCGACCCCATAAACTGCAGCATGCCAGGCCTCCCTGTCCTTCACTAACTACTGGAGTTTGCTCAAACTCATGCCCATTGAGTCGATGATGCGATGCAACCACCTCAGCCTCTCACCCCCTTCTCCTCCTGCCTTCAGTCTTTCCCAGCATCAGGGTCTTTTCCAGTGAGTCAGCTCTTCGCATCAGGTGGCCAAAGTATTGGAGCATCAGCTTCAACATCAGTCCTTCTAGTGAATATTCATGGTTGATCTCCTTTATAATAGTTCCTACCTCCTAGCATTGTTTTGAGGATCAAGTGAGCTAAGACATGCTGGCCCATAGTGGGTACTCAGACTGCTGTTTGCTGTTGTCAGTCGCATGGTAGTACTGAGAGTGCATGAAGCTGTTATCAGACAGACTTCAAAAGGCCAAGAAACAGCTGCTTCAGATCTAAGCTCAAGAAGTTGAGACAGTGATGATGTGTTCAGGGGTGGGTAAAGTGACCGGAAGGGAACACCAGGGGGGCCTTGTGAGGAGATGTTCTATTTCCTGATCTGGATCCTGGACACACACATGTGCGGTCAGTATGTGAAGATTCATCAAGCTGTGCATTTGTGCAAAGCACACTTTCTGGAAGTAGATTTCATATTGAGAGAACAGTCATTTTTAGAAAAAGAGAAGAAAGAAAAGGTAATACTGCCACCCAAAATATTACTAGGTTTTGTTTGGCTAAAGTTAAGGGTGTTACAGGCCTCCCAGGTGGCACGGTGGTAAAGAATCCACCTGCCAATATAGGAAACCCAAGAGACATGCAGGAGACACAAGAGACGTGGGTTTGATCCCTGGGTGGAGGAAGATTCCCTGGAGGAGGAAATGGCAGCCCACTCCAGTATTCTTACCTGGAGAACCCCATGGACCGAGGAGCCTGGTGGGCTACAGTTCATGGGGTCGCAGAGAGGGACGCGACTGAAGTGACTGAGCTTTGCAGCAGGCATGTGTACAAGTGAGACTATGTGAAGATGTCGCCATCCAGCATACCCCGCTCATCACTGAACTAGGAAGCAGGTAACGCGCCTCTTGGAAGGCAGCTCTGCCCTAGAGGTCGCGTGGCCATGTGGACCGGATGAGTCGTCTTAAGGACCAGGGGAGATGCTGTTTTTCTACTCCTCTGACCCCCGTGGCTCACAGGCTGACCTTAACAGATAACCGACAAGATAACGTTTTTGTGTGTGAGATGGGGATGACCGCAGTAATATCTGCTGTTGATGTTCTCTTTTCCTAGTACTCTCGCTGCCCTCACAACCTGGGAGCACCCAGAATTGCCCTGGGTCACCCAGGGGATGGCAGCGCACAGGCAGCTGATGGGTTCTGACGTGTTTCTTTACTGTGTCCACTTTTCCTAGGGTACTTCTGCGAGTCCGGATGCTGTACTACCTAAAAGCTGAGATACTGGGAGAAGCAGCTGATAAAGCATTTGAAGGAACTCCAGCCAGGTAAAATAGGTCATCCTTAACACCCAGTGTGAAGGAGTTGCTGTAAAACACCTGTTGATGCAAACGGACAAATCTGCCTGTGTTTGACGAGGCTCGTGTTCCCTCCCTCCCAGGACCAGTCCCTGGTAAAGCAGGCTGGTAGCGTAAGGATGATTCAGCCAGGTCATCTGTGAGTGAAATAAAGGAAAAAGTGGTTGTTTAAAACATAGCTTGTGGGCCTCTCTCATCTTCTGAGCTGACCCACTCTCTGTCTATGGAGAGTCTCCCTGAATCAACCTTCCTTCTCTTTAAAAAAAAAACAAACAAACAAAAACAAAAATAACACAGCTCTTGGTCAGGTTCTTTGTTATTTTTTCCCCACACCTCCAGTAATGTTGTAAAATTTTTAAAGCAGTCGTTTCTCTGCCTTAACTAATCATCACTCATGGGTGGAGATGAGTGGCATTGATGTTTGACGTAGCAGGTGTAGACTGAAAGCTTTACCCTCTCTTGGCCTCAGTCGTCTTCCACCTTCAAGTGGTTCTCCTCTATTTGCTAGTTAATGATACTTAGTCGTGTTACTGATGCTTTGTCTCCTGTTAGATGTGTCGTGCCTTAGTTTTATCAGCTAGGGTTTCTGAAGCTGTAGAATCCTGGAGTATCCCATGATTTGGGGGAAGAGACTGCTGAGCCCCTGGCTACCACTTGATCGGGCTGTCAGATGGTCACAGTGTGTGAGTGGGATCCCAGACGCCTCCTTCGCCATCCCTTCCCCCAGACCTGTGGTTTGCTCTGGCCCCATACAGTGCTAGTCTTCCCCAGGGGACCTAAGTGTTGGCATTTGAACTTTGCTTTGAGATTCCCCAGGGCCGTGGTTCCTTCCCTCTCTTTCTTCCCATTGGGCAGTGCTCATGGCCTTAGTGGTCACAGGAGCACGATAGGAGGAGAGAGGTGAAGGGCAGTGACAGTCCTACCCTTGAGCATTCTGTAATCAGGAGCAGTCAGCTTGTTGACTGTTACCACTGGCTACGCATTTCATAGTTACCGTGGGCATTTCTAGTGAGGATAGGCCAGCTGGGTGTTCCGGTAAAAAGGTCCAACTTGTGAGTCATGTAAAAGGCAGCAGGATTTATCTCCAGTGTTACCTGGCAGAAATAATCTACCTGAGTTTACGTATTCTCCTGTCACCTGCTTTCTTAGACCTGCAGATGGAGGGAAGTGAGTAGAACATGAGGAAACTATTGCCCACCTCCTTCCCCCTTTGCTTTGCTTTCTGCGGTTTTGGTTCTCACTGGTCCTATTCAGGTTAAATACCTTATGGGGGAGAAATTGCCATGAGGAATAAAACACTGCACACCCCAAAAGAGTTGTTCAGCCCATGGCACCACCAGCCTATTGCTCTGCAGTAGGGGTCAGGGAGTCCCACCCCTGCAAGGAGAGCTGGACCTGGCAAGGGGCAGATAGCCCTGCGTCCCAAGAAGAACCTGGTGGAAGAACCAGGTGGAAATATTGCAGGGGAGGCGTTCCAGGCTATGTGGGAGTTGGGAGGGAGGAGCCATTCAGGTGGATGTTCTCCCTCAAACCCCAAAGCCTTCCAAGAGTGAGGACGCTGTTCAGACAAATGAAGCCAGTTAGCTCAGGGTCCGTGTGAGCTCTCAGAACGTGCACAGAAACTCAGAGCAGGACCAGTCCCTGCAGGTCTACTCCCTGGGGTGAGCCATATTTATCCCTTTGGCCAGAAGTTTGACCCAGCAGACTATTCGCAGATCTTGGCCAGGAAGTTCCTCCTGCTGTGGCCCCTGTCCCCTGAAAGGCTCATTTCCTACCCTGTGTGCAGCAGTGCAGACTAGCTCATTCAGGAATAGTGCTCACAATCTCTGCAGGTCAGACCAGGATGCTTGGGCACTTTTCAGCCTTTGAGCATGTGTGATTTCAAACACTTGGAGGGTGTTCTGCCTTTACCTGATGGACATACTGATGGCTTTTGCTGTGGTTGTCAACCGAAGGTGCACATTAGAATCGCCTGACACATGTAGAGCCCCCGGCCCCACCCCAGACCGACTGGTGACGCATTCTCCACGAGGTGCTTGCAGATTCTACATCATTCAGTCTGAGTGGAGCCTGGACATCAAATATACCTGCTGAAGTCACTCCCCATTTTAACTGGATGCAGGGCCCTGGTTAGGACACCTGGGCCCCCTGCTGTCTGACTCCTCCCAGTTTTGTTCCTTCAGCCTCTAAGCATGCACCTAGGGATGTGGCTTAGCCCTGGGGCTCCAGCCAGAAGCTCCTGTATTGTGTTCTGTCCATGTGGAAGGCACTCTGAGTCCATGCCCTTCTTCCACAGGGAGCTGGACGTGCCCCTGCCCGACATCGACTACGTGGAGATCCCGGTGGACTGGTGGGACGCTGAGGCCGACAAGTCCCTCCTGATTGGAGTGTTCAAACACGGTGTGTATTTCAGTGCATGTTTCCTGTTTCCTGAGAAGTCCCACAGGCCTGTCGCATGTCTTAGAAAGTAGAGCCTCCCCTCTGTCCTCTGAGGAATTTGCCCAGATGAGTATGTGAGTCATGCAAATACAGCAAATGTGAGTATCAGTGAGGCCCCTTGAAAGGGTGGCGTGTCTTCCTCAGTAATGTATCTGCACATCAGGAACTGCCCCGCTCTCGTTCACTCTCACAGACCCAGCATCTGACCAGGTGTCTGTCACATGGCAAGCCCCAGGATTTCTGTAGTGAAGCAATAAATAAATGGGGAAAATGTTAGGTTTTACCATTTCACATGTATTCAGAATTCTAGGGTCATTTCAGCTGATCTACTTAATTCCTAATACATATCTTCCGCCCTATTTTGTATAAAAGTTTAAGAATAGAAGATAGCGTAGATATCCTTTTTTTTTTCTTTTTTTTTTTTAGATATAGTAATCTAGAGACCAAAGGGAACTGAGAGAGGTTTTTTTAATAGCTTGGCAAAACTGACATAAAGGGCGCTTTCTTCCTCTCTGGCCCTGTTCTAAGTACCTGCCCTTGCTTTCAGCCGACTGTTAAAATGAATAAAGCAAGTCCCAGAAAATATTCACTGTAACGTGCCTGATACACACCTTCCCTGCCAGGTGAACTGGCCGGCATTTTGAGCTGGAGAGCAGGGGTTAAAGGTGGGAAGAGGTAGATGTCCCTGGCCTTCACTGCCAGCTCTCCTACTTATAAATGTGTGACCTTGGGCAAGTCAGAAACTTCTCTGACCTATTTCCTCACCTGGACACTGGGGAGAGGACAAGACAACCCACCTGGAGGGTTGTAGGAAGATGGACTAAGACAGGGCATGTGGGCAGCCTGAGCAGCGCCTCGCACGGACAGGTACTGGGTGCCGTCCACCGTCACTGACTCCTCTGCCTTTGGAAGGTTCAGTTTCTCACACATGCCCTGTCGGTAGACTTCTTCAACATCTGCAGGCCAGCCTGCAGTATTTGCACAACGACGATGCGTATACCTGTCTTAATGAGGAGTCCCTTCAAAACATAGATTCTGGTGTTTGCGGACTTTGGGAGGCCTGTGTTGTTAGTGTCAGGATTGTCTGCCATGCTTTCCCAATAAAGTATACCTCTCCGTTGAGTAATGACCTTCTGTATCCCGTATTGTGCTTTTGGCTTTAAAGACACTGTGTGTGATGAGCGTAGCAGACACACTGTGAAGATGGGGAAGACGCAGCCTCAGTACCCAGTGCTGGGGGACTGATGTTAGGCAACACGTGGTGCTGACCGGCTCTTGGATGGGACCAGACCCGCGTAGTTGGACAGGGATGTTGGAATCAAACCTAGGCTGGGCTGGATGGAGGCCTGTGGTTGGCTCCATGGACCCACCCTCTTTGGGGTCTTGCAGAAGTTCAAATCAGATTCCACTCCTGGTGGGGTGCCGCCCAGCAGACAGTCCGTTGGCTTCGGCTTAGACCTGTCCTCACCTGGGTAACACACCTCATCACCCCATGTAACAGCGCTCTCCGCAGAATAATCCAGCCCACACAGTGTGTCTTACCAGGTGACAGACTCAGATACCCGGCAGCTGGTGGACATGTGACCTTTTCAGAGAGCCATGCCACCTGGTGTTTTATTTTTCAAGGCTCCATCGGGAGCTCTCTCTGTCTCACCTCCATGCCCAGGAGATACAAGTGTGAGCCGTAGGGCTGCAGCCATTTTCTTTGTTAAGAAACATGCAGCTGTTCGTTGTCCAAGGTTTTGTGGCTCTTTTAGTCCACCCCAGACATAGTCTGCTACGACCCTGCTTAGATGAGAAGACTAAAGCCCCGATTCCATCTCTGAGCCGACCACCGTGGAAGACTTGCCTGCATCTTTGTTGGGGAGGACTCTGCAGCAAATCTGTTCTGAATGATGCTCTTGACAGCTCTTGATCGCAGGGAGAGATGGCCGCCACCCCTCTGGGGCAGCCTGGACTTAGGAAATGGTCATCACGCTGTGGGTTTTAGTATCGCTGTTCACATTCCTACAGAGGAACTTGTAGACTAAGAGGACAGGAGCAGGCAGCCTGTTGCTCTGCTGTTTATGTCCGTCTGTTGCTGTCACACAGCTCCTAATACTCTTCGGTAGTCAGGGTTTTCTAGGGAACTGGATCAGTCACTCTCGCCCACCTCCAGCTCCGAAGCTGATTGAGAAAGAAAAGTGGAGAACCTGTCCAGATTTCATAGGTACGCATGACAGGAAGTCTGCAGAGGAGGAACCCACCTGGGTAGTAGGCACCTCTTTTCCTGGGGAGCAGCAGGTGGAGATGGTGGCAAGCGCATCTTCAAGACAATAGGAGAGTCAAGGACATTCCTGTCTTGATGTGAGCCGAGGCACAACAGGGGGAGAGGGTAAGAGTGGTTCTTCCTACAGTGACTGTTGGAAGAGGATCCGGGCCAAACTGACACATCCAGGCAGTTGTTAACAGTTTATACCATGTCAGGCACTGTTCAAGGAACTGAATATATAATGATGAGCCAAAGCCGATACAGATTCTGTCCCTGGGTAGCCCTCAATCTCGTGAGAGAAAGTAATCACACTATCACCCTGAGGGATGAATGAATAAAGGAGAACATAAGGGACCCGTTTCTCCCACCATATGCCTCGGGCAGGCAGCACCTGTCGTGGAGAAGGCAGAAGAGTCGCTTTGGATTAAAAGATGAAGTACCTGAAGCCCCTTAGAGAAAAAGTACCAGGTGCTGCCTCCATGTGAAGGCTAGACCCAGCATCAGCAGTGATATCAGAACAGAAACCAGTCTAGAAGGGAAATACCCAGCAGAGTAAAATCCAGCGTGTTTGATCAAGCCGGCTCTCATTTTCGGCACAGCATCTTCCCTCACCTGCGATGGGCTCTCTGTACCTACTACAGAGCTAGAAATGGACTTTGTTAGGAGCAGCACGAAAAGGATTCTGAGGATCATAAAGGAATGCCCCCAAATAGTTTGATGTGACAACAGCTATGACCAAATATCCTGTCTCATCATAGGATTACATTAGAGTCAGTAAAATAGCATTCTCACGCATGGTGTTATCAAATTAAAAGTGGCATTGTTCCATTGTTTTGCCTTCCTTCTGGGGTCTCTTTCTGGGTCAAAACCCCTCCATCTGTTTTTAACTCGGGATACGGTGAGAGGCAGTTCCAGAGCCCTAGTCAGTGGGTTAGGATTTTATCCTGAGTCTGTGAACACAGAGGCAACGAGTCCTTTTTAATCCAGTCAGCAATCCCAGTTGTACTGTTTATGTTTCATCCTTTGCATCTTCACTTTGCTCAGTTTCTTTTTTTAATACATGGGATAAATTTAGACTATAAGAAAATTATGTGCCATTCAGAGCTTCCCAGATGGTGTTAGTGGTAAAGAATCTGCCTGCCAATGCAGGTTAGACATAAGAGGCGAGGGTTTGATCCCTGGGTTGAGAAGATCTCCTGAAGGAGGGTATGACAACCCATTCCAGTATTCTTGCCAGGAGAATTCCGTGGACAGCAGAGCCTGGTGGACTGCAGTCCATGGGGTTGCACAGTCAGACCTGACTGAAGCGACGTTAACAAGCATGCATGCAGGCAGGAGATGACAAGATAAGAGTGTCCAGAGTTGGGGGTGGGGGTAGGGGTTGCAGTGAGGGGAAGAAATTGTGAAACTAGCTTGCCTGATCCTCTTGCTGTCGAAAAGAAACAACAAGTGGGAACAGAATCTGTATCTTGTGTGTCTTCAAGGACACACGGTACACCTCAGCTTTCATTTTTTCGGTCAAGCATTACGCAGAGGAGTCCATGTAAGCTCAAGGATCTTGCCCCGAAAGGAAGTCTTACAGGATCCAATTATTCTTAAATAAGTGTTTTTGGTTGGCTCGTTTTGCTTTTTGAGTTAACGAGGGAAACAAACGCGTGTCTAGGGTGCGAGGCAGATTTGATGAGTTCTGACGCGACCCCCGTCATGACCGTGTCGTCTCTCGCCACCCCCAACCAGGTTACGAGAGGTACAACGCCATGCGTGCTGACCCCGCGCTTTGCTTCCTGGAGAAGGTGGGCATGCCAGACGAGAAGTCGCTTTCCGCAGAGCAGGGTGTCACAGACGGGGCCTCTGACATCCCCGAAAGGTGAGGCGCCACACAGGCCGAGCGCAGCGTGACTCGTGCCACACGTCTCTGCCCGCAGGCACCCAGCACTCTCAGTCTCTGCCTCACAGCCTGGCGTCTCCCTTCAGCCTGAACCAGCCTCCAGAATTGCTTCGGTTACATCCTACAACGCCCCGGGCCTTGCTCTTGGAGTCTGAACGTTTAGATCCCAGTACCCATCTCCATCCTTCCTGGGTTCCCCAGGCTGCCCGCCATCCTGTCCTGTTCCTCAGCCAGCCTCGTCTGGTCAGAGGATTCTCAAGGAGTATAGGCCTCTCTTAACCTCTCACACCTGGCAGACAGTTAAGAAGAGGCACAGCAAGTTCAGGCTTCCTGACCTTGAAATGCCTGAGATGAAATACCGGCATTTTCTAAGGACTGCTTGGCGGCCATGGCATCCGGGTCCTGTCCATGGCTTGTGTGTAAAAAAGTATGGAGGCACCCCCTTTGTCTGAGTTTTATTTACTTTTGGCATAACCCCAAATGTATGAATTCATAGGAAAACTAAATAAACAGCCAAAGCTGTGGTGTTCATATGTGTGTGGGTATTTGAAAGACATAGCATAGAATCTCTCGGTTTGCATTTAGTGAGCTTTTGGCCTGATCTTCTCCCCCAGAGTTATATTTCCTAGGGTCACAGGCAAGGCTGGACTCAAGGATACACGTTGCCAGCCCCCCTAACTGTCTGCTAAGGCTGAGAAAAGGATGAAATGCATTTTTCCATCCATGCTTAGCCCCTGACAACTCCCTAGCTAGCTGTCATGACGTTCTCTGCCCCCAAAGATAATAAGGATCCATCCAGAGAAGTGTTAGCAAACGTCCAGAGGACCAGTGGTGTTAATGTTGGGTTCATGGGATTGGGAGAAACACCACCTGGGGGAGGTGGCTGAATGTGGCTGACAGCTGGTTTCTCTGTGGGGAGGCTGTTTTTTCCTCTGGTCCGGCAATGAAGGTAGGAGACCCCTCCTGCCTCCAGGTCCTGAGCGACGATGAGCAGAATATTTGAGACAGGAATCCTTCAAAGTTGATTTTTCCAGGGATGGTGAAAAACAAATAGGCATCAGCAGTAGTTAAACTCATGAGAGAAGACATCAGGCAGTGGATTTAGAGGCAAGCTGCCAGTGGTCCATCGGGCAGTGTCCTTTCCTGGAAGTGACCACTGCCAAACATGAGCAATCTGCACCAAGACCCGCCCTACCGTGGGAGCTAGGATCGGCCCACGAGGACTCCTGGTTTGTACGGCGCTCAGTGTCCAGAGTCTGTTCTTTTATCAAAGCCATGTATTCAGCTAATTCTTGATGGGCAGTAATTACCTTTTTAAAGATCACATCATTGTTGAAGAGCAGGCCTCTGAACTTTCTTGAGTAGATCATGAGGCTCCTGCTGAAGTCTCACTTGAGTGGCAGTCATTGCTCGTAGAAGTTATGACGCTGGAAAAATCAAGATTCTGAGGCTTGTGGAGAAAGCAGTCTACTAGGACTCTCTTTGGTCAGTGATTTAGGTGGGGGGTTGTGCCAGCATCCTGGTTTCAGAACAACTCCTAGACGGTATGTGATACTTTTTACTCTTTTACTTTATTTATTTATTCTTTTAGAGGCAACACAGATAAAGAAGACAATACAGAAGACAAAGTAGATAGCCTCCAAAAACAAACGGTGAGTCAAATGTGAGAAATCCCTATCGTGGTGTATTCGTCTTTGATTGCATTGCTGCAGTTGCATTGCGTTTTCCCCAACATTTTATTGCAAAAAATGTCAACTCACAAACTGCTTTGCAGTCTTACTCTGATGAAACTTTTGCTTTTGAGATAACTGTAGATTTTAGATGGAATCAGAAGATACAATGCAGGGTGATCCCATGTACCTTCTATCCAGTTTCCCACTGGTATTATTTTACCAGTTCAGGCAAAGTATAGAATCCTTACTGGAATTTATCCTTACTTCTAGTTTTTTCTCTTTATAGTGGTCTTAAAT
Source organism: Antilocapra americana (assembly GCA_007570785.1). NCBI lineage: Eukaryota > Metazoa > Chordata > Mammalia > Artiodactyla > Antilocapridae > Antilocapra > Antilocapra americana. The sequence goes on from ML660203.1 coordinate 3,585,446, forward strand.
ATTTCTTATACATACACTGACAATAATGATAATGTAATTTTTGCTGCAGCTATGAAATATAGTGTAGAAAATTCAAAAGGATAAGGAACATCTACTGTTTTTACCCATTCATTTACTTAGTGTGTTTTTTCTTCCTGATGTTCGAAGATTTCTGCTTTCTGTTGGGAGAAATTCCTTGAGCCATTCATTTAGGATAGGTTTGCTGGTGATGGCTCTCTTAGTTTTCCTTCATCTGGGGATATCTTGATATCCTCTTCATTCCTGAAGGATATTTTCACTGGATATAGGATTCTGGGTGGACAGTTTTCTTTCAGCTCTTGAAAATGTTGTGCCACCTCCTTCTGGTTTCCATGGTTTCTGATGAGAAATCTTTTGTCACTTGAGTTGTTTTTCTATTAGGTAAGGTCTCTTTTCTCTTTTGCTGCTTTTAAGGCTTTTCTCCTTATCTTTAGTTCTCAAAAGTTTAACTCTGGATTTTGTATATGTGGATTCCTTGAGTTTATCCTATTTGGCATTTTTTTCAGCTTCTCAAATCTGTAGATTTGCCAAATCCATGTCCTTTGCCAAATTTGGGAAGTTTTCCGTCATTGTTTCTTGGAACCCTTTTTCCTTCCTTCCGGAACTCTGATGACATGCATGTCAAGTCTGTTGTTACAGTTCCACTGGTCCCTGAGGCCCTGTTTTAATTGTTTTTAATCTGTTCCTCTCTGGTAGTCACACTGGGTACTTTTTATTTTCCCCTCTTTGAGCTTGCTGATTCTTTCCTTTCTCCTCCCTTCTGTGGTTGAGCCTGTCCATTATGTTTTTGCTCAGTTTGGTTTCATCATTGTATTTTTCAAATTTACCGTTTTCCTTTGGTTCTTCTTTGGAGCTTTGTTTCTTTGCTGAGATCTTCTGGAGTGTGTTCAGAATTCCTCCCTGATGACTGCTTTAAATTCTTATGTCAGGTCATTCTTAAGATGTCTGTCATTTAAGCATTAGCATCTGTTGGCCGTCTTTCTTCATTCAGCTTGAGATCTTCCTGGTTCTTGGTATGATAAGTGATTTTTGACTGAAACGTGGACATTCTGGGTGTGATGAGACTCGGGATCTTATTTACAACTTCTGTCATGACTAACTGCCTCTTGACACCTCTGTCTCAGGAAGGGGCCGGGGCAGGGGGAGGAGGCGGCTAGTGCACAGCAGATACTGCCTTTTGACTGCTTGGCTGGGTAGAGGTCAGTGCTCCTAGTCAGCCCCCAAAGATACCTGAGGGCAGAGTGGAAGTTCGGCTCTCCATGTGGCCTTTGCCGATACCATGAGTGGTTGGGGGCCTCATTGCCAGCTGTCAGGGATGAAAATCCAAGCTCCCTCCTTGACTTTTTGACACTACCCAGCAGGGGAACCAGGTGCCCTGGTACAGCCTGGCAAAGGCAGAAGTCTAGAGTCACCACCAGCCTTTGCTGGCATGGATGTGGTAAGCCGCTGTCTTATCTTGTGTTGTTGGGCTGGAGTGTAGCACATCTCGTCTTAACACTGTGTCCATTCCTAGCCTGCCCTTTTCCTTGTCCTGGGCTAGAGAAAGCAGGCTTTTTTGGTCTGCACTTTTTTGTCATTTTCAGGTAGCCAGCTTCTTTACCCCCAAATCTAAGGCATATAAGGCAAAAAAGAAAACCCAAGGAACTCACCACTGTGTCATTCCATGGGTCCCAGAGTCCCTAGTTGGTCTACCTTCTCTTCACTTTTCAGCATTTTCTTAGGTATGTTTTATATATAGTGTCCAGGGGCTTTAGTTGTACTTACAGTGAGGAATAGGGACATAATGCATCTTCGCAGAAGCAGAAATCTGTATTGCATGTCACAAATGAGCTTCTGGGACTCGGCATAAGTAGACTGAAACGTTACTAGAGCCCTAGCACTATTCGACCACGTTTTCTCTGACTTTGGAGAAAATAAATCTGTTAGGATTTCGTGGATTCTGGATACCACAGGTAGCTGTAGCGTTCTCCTCAACTGACTCTCTTATCCACGTATCTTTCCCCTTCTCCTGATCACCAACCCAAAATTTCCGGTTCTCTTCTTTTAGTTGTCGTTGGGGAAATGGTATCTACTTTGGTTTCCCTCAGCTCTGATTCCTATAACAGTAACAAAGACATCACTTTCCCAAAGTAAAAAAAAAAAAAAATTTATTTTTTGAAGATATGTTTCCATATCTCCTCAAGATTTAAGAAGCAGTGGATTGAAGCATATCACCCTCAAGCTTCAGACTGTGGACCTGGCAGAAAGAAGCTGGCTTTGATCTTGACAATTTAAATCTGGGCTCTGCCATTCAGTTCCCTAGTTTATACTGTTATTTCTTTTGTCTGGAACATGGAATGTATTTTCCCATGGTGATGTTTAGTCACTACGTCATGTCCGCCTTTTCTGGGACCCCACAGACTGTAGCCCACCAGGCTTCTCTGTCCATGGGATTGGTCAGGCAAAAATAGGGAGTGGGTTGCCATTTCCTCCTCCAGGAGATCTTCCTGACCTAGGGATCAAACTCATGTCTCCTGAAAGTCTCCTGTATTTTAGGCAGTAACTCAAGTATCAAAGAGATGAAAACCTAAAATTCTTCTTAATAGTACTCTCTCCAAAGTACTGTTCCCACTTGTATCAGTTGATCCTCACCTCAGCCGTGTGAAGTAAGAGCTTCAGGTGTTAACTGCCCTCAACTTTCAGTTGAGGAGATTCAGCCCCCCCACCACCACCAGGAACGTAAAGGACTTTGCCAGATTCTCACAGATAGAAGAGTTCAGACTAGATACTACATTAGACAGACTAGATGAGATTAGACAGAAAAATTCAGACGAGATGCTATGGCTCTTTTTTTTTCCTGATCAAGTATTCTTTTCATAGTCAAAAGAGTTGTTGCTCGGTCATGTCCGACTCTTTGTGACCCCATGGACTGCAGCACTCCAGGCTCCCCTGTTTTTCACTGTCTCCCCAAGTTTGCTCAAACTCATGTCCATTGATTCAGTGATGCTATCCAACCATCTCTTCCTCTGTCGCCCCCTTCTCCTGCCCTCAATCTTTCCCAACATCAGGGTCTTTTCCAGTGAGTCAGCTCTTCGCATCAGGTGGCCAAAGTGTTGGAGCATCAGCTTCGGCAACAGTCCTTCCAGTGAACACTCAGGGTTGATTTCTATTCTAGCTGCAGGTGTGTGCCCCTTCTCCCAGCAGCAGCCAGGGTGAAGAGGCAGCCCAGCTGCGTGCCAGGCCTGGCTCTGAAGACCACCCGCAGTAGCGTTCCTGTGCCTGACTCCTGGGTCTGGTCCTCCCTCTGCAGTGCTGCCTACAGCAGGCACTCTGTGTAAAAGGAGGGGATGTTCTGTGCCAAGTGAGCTAGGAAGAAACTTCTGCAGGGAAACTTAATGCCTAACATGGTCAGATCCTACTGTAAGAAAAGTACAGTGAGGAGCCGAACAATGACTCTGTTCTTAGGAGCTGAGAGTTTGAGGGGGTTTCTGAACTCAAATAGTGATGTTTGACAGTAGCTGGAGAACCTCCAAGCTTTACCAAGCACGTTTCCCTTTCGGTTGGGTGTTACTCTTATCCCCATTCTAGACGGGGAGAAGATCAAATAGTTTTAATGAGCTGCAAGAAAAGGCATACTAGCCAAAAGCAATGTCTCTCCGCTCACGTCTTTTTCTAAATCCTGCAGTCTTTCCGTTGTAAAATCCTTGAATTTTCTGTTAATGACATTTGATGTGTATCTACTTTCTACATGAAATTTATGAAGGTCGCAGGATGCTTGATTTTTCCACAAATGAAAACTGCTGTGGGATCTTTTTAACTGCCTTTCTGCATCATGTTACCTCTACACAGAGAGCTTCTATGTTCTCCTCCTCATAAACTCTTGTTCTTCAATCTGAAGCTCAAAAGTTACCTCTCAGATGTCTTCCTCCTGCCTGATTTGGGTCTGGCAGAGTTGATGACTCTTTCTGATTTTCCCACTGTGTTTAGGAGCACTTATCACACTGCCTGTTGTTTTTGCTTAGTTGCTAAGTCGTGTCCAACTCTGCAATCCCATGGACCACAGCCTGCCAGGCTCCTCATAGGATTTCCCAGACAAAAATACAAGAGTGGGTTGCCCTATGCTTCTCCAGGGGATCTTCTCCCAGGGATCGAACCCACGTCTCCTACATTGACAGGCAGATTCTTTACTGCTGAGCTACCAGGGAAGAAGCCCTATCACACTGCGTGGCCAGTATTTATGTCTCTCATAACTGCCAGAACGTGAGCCCTAGAGGGATAAGGACTCCATCTTCTGCACTGTTGGAATGCCTGAACCGAGCACAATTCCTGACAAACAAATGTAGGAAGGCCGCTTGTGGCCTCTGCGTTGGGCCTGGGTTTTGTGACTGCTTAGAGGGAGTTCCCTGGGCCTGCAGGTCTGTACTGCCACCACCCCACCCAGACCAAAGAGGGGAGGCAGCCAGGCCTGAAGGAGCAGCCACAAGCACGGGGGTCTACTGCTCTTGAATCAGGGAACAGCCCTGCACCCACGTGGAGAAGTGCGCATGCGGAGCTAAGGTGCTGTTAAGAGACTGACAGTGCATTTGATTTAGCCAGGCGCCTCTGCACCCGCCTAAAGCCGTACTGCGCGGTGCCTAGAGCCCCTCATCTGGGGTCAGGCCTTCCAGGTTTGAACTCCGTCTTCACCACTTAGGAACTATTTATAGTATTCGATAAGATTATCAAACTTCCATTCTGCAATTTCCGTCTGTCTGAAAAGGGTCATTTAGTCATTTTGAATGAATAAATGAAAAACACATATGAAGTACTCAGTATGATATCTTAACCTCTTATTTACCTGGGTCTCCATAGACTTTGGTTGTTATTGCTGTTGTTTTCCACGGTATCATGAAGCCACCCTTAGGGGACACATTTTGGTTGAATGAAAGACATGCTGGATGGTCCTCCAGCAGTTGGGTCCATGTGTGGGTCGCTCCTCAGTCCCAGCTGCCATGTGTCAGGCATTTGCCTTGTGCCAGCATTTAGTTAAACAGTTCACATCATCAACTTACCTGTGCCCCACAATCACCCTGTAAAGTGCTATCATCTCTATTTTGCAAACAAAGAAATGAGCTTGGCCACAATCACCCTATAAAGTACTATCGCCTCCATTTTTCAAGCAAAGAAATAAGCTTGAGCGAACTCGAAACAGCTTACCCAAGGTCAGAGAGTGATAGACAATTAGACTCCAAACACAGGCGGGCTCGGGATGGAGAAACTGCAGTTTGGAACCAGTCCATTGCCTGCGCTTTGACGGTCTTATGAGGACCCTGCGCTCTGAAATGATGGGTTCACACTTCTTCCGAGGTGACTGTTTCTTTCAGGTTGATTCACAGAGGCAGAAACCAGGAAATGTTCAGCCGCAGACCTCAGAGGCAGAACTTCCCGTGTGCTTCGCGTGAACCCAGTAATAAACTGGCGATGTTGAAGGTTATGGCATCTTTTTCACTTTGGCTGCTGCTCATCCATATCTTCTCCTTTCTGTCACTGCCAGAGAGGGGACCTACCATCAGGAGAGGGCAGGAGACAGAGAGGCACTTACCCATCCCAGAAGCTTTCCTGACTGGAGGGAGTTTGCCTGAGGCCAACAGAAAGCATTAGGGAGACTGGAAAGGAAGCCTTCATGTCACATGTGCCTGCCGCCTGGAGCTACCCCTGTGGATTCGGGGTGTGGTGGGGCTCACACCAGCCACCTGTATGGCATAGTAAGGAGCACCCGACTCCCACATTTCATAGGCTAGAACATTTTTCAGCCTAGAAGTGTCCATAATTACAGCTTTCAGCATTCAAAGAGTCTTCATAGATACTGTGAGGATACTCAAAAATAGATTCTGTGTGGCAGCAAAGGATGTAAGGCATGGCCAGTTGGGTATTGCTTATAACTCCCTAAACAGTGAGAAAGACTGTGATGGTACATTTAAGTGACACTTCAGAATGGTGCACTCGATCAGCCTGAGGTTTCGTCCCTTCACTGATGCCATATGGCCAAAGGAGAGAGATTAAACTAGTGTTCTCCAGCCCTAAATATGTTTCACTCTCTGAGTCACATTTTCAGCCAGGACTCTGTTTTTTTGGACAGCTCAGTGGTTGCAGTGTAGGCCCTGTGCAGACTTCCTGTGCTCAAAACCCAGCTCTGCCCCTTGGTATCCGTGTGACCTTGGCAACTTACAGAACTTCCTAGAACTTGTTTTCTGCATCTGTAAAATGAGCATACTAATAGTTTCTACCTGGGGAAGCAGTTCTGATGACTAAAGGAGAGAAGCCATGTAAAGGGTTTGCACAGTGACATAATTCTTGGTGGCGTCAGCAGTTAGCACTATTCCAGCGAGAAAATGAACCCCTGCTTCTCTGCCTTCTCAAGGTTTTCTCTTTCAGGTCCTTCCATGGTATTAAGGACCCAGGAGAGAGGTTTGGATTAGTTGTCAGTATCTGTCCATCCCTCCCGAGGTTATGGCTCTCCTGGGCTGTGGGTCCCAGTTTTCTGTAAAGGACCAGACAGTAAATATCTTAGGCCTGGGGGTCAGCAGAGTCTTCCGTCACATCTTCTCCTTTGCCTCTTCCTTCTCCTCCTCCCCCCTCCCTCCCTCCTCCTCCAGTGTAAACCCCATTCTTAGCTCCAGGGCCACACGAAAACCATCGACAGGCTGTGGATTGCTAAGCCTTCTGCTGACCTGGCCCCGTGCTCCCTCATGGCCAGCCGTGAGTCCTGGGGTGGTTCTCATCTGTCAGTCAGGTCTTAAGATGCTCGCCAGAAGCACAGTATGTTAGGTGGGGAAAATGGGTGAACTGCGTGAAGGAGGTTAAGAGGCGCAAACTTCATTTATAAAATAAATAAGCCACGGGGTGTGAACAGGGGGAGCGTACCGCACGGGGAATGTAGTCAGGAACATCAGAATGACCTTGTGTGGTGACATACACACCCGCGGTGGGGATCATTTCGTAACGTGCGGAGACATCAGATCACTGTGTCGTACACCTGAAACTAATGTAATACTGTTAAGTCCGCTTGACTTCAGTAAAAAATAAATAAATAAATTTTTGTGTTATAAACAGCGTCTAGTTGAAGTCTAGCCCTCTTTGCCCTTCCGCAGACTCCCACGCGGCTTGTGTGTGAGGAGCCTTTGAGGTTCATTTCCTGAGACCAAGCAAGCCTCTGGAGAGGAATCCATTAGAGCCAGCTTGACGTATACTCTGACTTGGATAAGCTCCGTGCCTGTGATATCACTTCAGCTTCTGAGCCTCAGATCACGATTTTAATTTTAAATTCCTGGAGTTCTGCGCCATCAGGTCTCCCGTCTGGAGCAGTCGTGTTTTAGGCAAAGAGTGTCAGTTGCTGTAAAGTACACGCAGCATAATGAACATGAGCGTGACACTTTGCCGCAGTGAAAATCCAACGACGCAGGCATGTGCTTTATGAAATGACAGTATTAGATGGCAAGCAACGACGGTAAAGCAAATATTTAAGTTCACAATTAAAATAGTGCGTGTAAAATGTAGTTGCCAGGGGGAGCATGCCAGTTCATCATTCTTCAAGCTCATTCTCTCTACAGGCAGAAGCATTCCACACGGTTCCAGGGGGAAAACAATGTTAATTTTAAATAAACTGCTTTCTGGCTCTTTGCATAAGTTAAGCTTTATTCATCAGGGACCATCTTGATTTTTGAGATGTTCCTGGGCAGGAGGTGTTGCCTGTGCATTTTTACTCCTGCTGTACAGGGACTGGGTGTCTGAGCCACAGTTTTGCTGATGACTCGACTTCATTTATCCCTAGGAGAGTTCCAGTGATGGAGGTGATGGCCTTTTTGCTGAAAAGAAGGATGACACCCGGGCAGGTGAGATTGTGTCCTTCTGAAGGCAAAAAGAAGTAAGGTCTCCATTTGTAGTTATCCTGGAGTTCATGTGTAATTTTTAAGTGCTATTTTTTTTAATGAGGCTGTTTTTAAAAGCCAATAAAGTTGACCTTCACCAAACTGCTAGAGTCACACATGGAGCTTTAACATGGCTCCGGCCAGCTTCCTCTGCCTGGCAGTGAAATGAAAGTCAGGATGGATTCTGAGGATTAAAAGGAATCGTGGTTTTTTTGTTTTTTGGTTTTTTTTCCATTTTTCATTTTTTCTTTTTTTTTTCTCTTTTGAGAAAAGTTAGAAGTATTTGATTTGTCCTTTTGATTATTTTTCTGAATCCAGACTATAATGGAGGCTTTGGTATTTAGAAAACGAAGCTATTCAAAAACTTGTAGTTTTAGAGACAGCCTCAGTAGGTCCACCTACTCCGATGCCTTTCAGCGAGGCCCTCAAATCCATTCTGCCCCTACAAACAGGCACATTTGTATCTGAGAGGGAACAGAGCCCACCACACACCGCAGCTGTTTCTCAAGCACCATTGCAGCCCTCCAGCTGTGCCTAGCTCCCAGGCTGTTACATGTCAGCTACTTCGTTAAGTTATAGAGTCCGCTTTAGTTTTCTTTAAACCAAGGGAAACAACAGCCACCACCAAAAAACCCAGTTGCCATAGTCTTAGTTCTGTCTATAAATACTAATATCCTCACTGATGTTTGAAGCCCAGGATGGCTCCGACCCAGACAAATCGCCCTGGCCGGTTTCATCTGCACTCACTGCTCGACTCCGACGCCTGGTCACCATTTACCAGCGCTGTAACCGCAAGGAGCTCTGCCGGCCTGAAGTCCTGGGACTAGGAAACCAGGGCTACTGGGTCCAGGAAGAGATGTTCCGGAGGTCCTCAGAGATGGAGCTCATCAATAAGGAAGCCCAGAAGAGGTAAAAGCCAGCAGTCAAGAAAGAGGGCATGCTGAGCTACCCACTGGGTCAAGGTGACCAGGGAAACACGGATAGCTGGAGGGCAGCTGTGTCTGATGTTCTGTGTGGAGTCAGGCTGTCCCTAGAGTCCGTTAAACCCAGCCTCAGTGCTCTTGTCATGCTGGCCCAGGAGTCCAGTGAGGTCTAGGACATCCTCTTCACAATTCCCAGACTTACCTGAATAGGACCCCAGTCTCTGGGGATGTGATTTAAACATATCCATCAGGTTACATTCTTTTAGCAGAAAAATAAGTAGCATGCAGTCCTTATCAAGCCTTTGAGAGCAGTGACTACCGTAAAATGCCAGCCCAGAAGGAAGGAAGAAGGTGCTGCCCATCTGAGAATTAAGCTAAAAACAGCAGCTGAAGGTCAGCACAGACTGGAGGTGATGCCACAAGAACTAATCAGTGAGGCTCATGTTCTTTGAGTCAGTTCAGTCTAGCCACTCAGTTGTGCCTGACTCTTTGCGACCCCATGGACTGCAGCATGCCAGGCTTCCCGGTCCATCACCCAGTCCTGGAGCTTGCTCAAACTCATGTCCATCAGGTTGGTGATGCCATCCAACCATCTCATCCTCTGTTGTCTGTTTCTTCTCCTGCCTTCAATCTTTCCCAGCATCAGAGTCTTTTCTAACGAGTTGACTCTTCACATCATGTGGACAACATATTGGAGTTTCAGTTTCAGCATAAGTCCTTCCAATGAATATTCAGGACTGATTTCCTTTAGGATGGAGTCTTTATATCACCATCCTTTTACTATAACATCCAGTGAATTGAAATACCACATAGTGAGTTCAGTTACTTCTCTGTACTCCTGGCTTTATGAAATTTGGTAATTCAAGGAGAAGACGTCTCTCATCTGGCTCCAAAGAGAAAACCAGAGCCCCCTCCTCCCGTATTCTCACTCCTCCACTGACCCCTCACCCCACTCCTAGCTGAGTCCCTCTGGGGGCAGCAAGTACCATGCCCAAGAGCTCCTGGTAAAGACTGTGGTGGGAAATAATAATCCATTTCCCTGAAGTCATTATTTTAGTCCTGCAGGGTATAAAATCTAGAGAGCCTTTGTGTCCTAGAAAAGATCACCCATCTACTTACATTAAGACCAGGAAGACCCATGTGAGATAAAAGTCAGGGAGGTGTGTGACCAAGGGAGACCCCACCTCACCCCAGACCAGCTTCTCCATCTGTAAAATGAAGGAAGTGAATTTAATGGTCCAACAGATTCCTCCAGGATTCTATGATTCTCTGTTGTCCTGGGCAGAATATTTAAGCCTATAGAGTATTTTTATATTAAAATCTTTATCTCCCACAAGAGGAAATAAACTGGGTAATTCCTGAAACTGGTAAGTCAAAAGATACCAAGCACGCACACACGATTTGCAGGCGATGGTAGGCTGATGGGCTGATTTTGTTACAAGTGACTCCTCCCAACTTAAATAAAAATAAACAATAAAGTAGACGTGCTCTGCCTGCTCTGTGAACCTCAGACTCTCCAACTAGGCATTCAGCAAGTAGTTGTTTTAAGCTTTTTTCGACAACAACAACAAAAAAAAACAAGGGAAAACCTCTCTCTCTCGTTTCTGATCCTGTCTCTAGGTGGACGAGGAGGGAGCAGGCCGACTTCTACAGAACAGTGTCTTCCTTTGGTGTCGTTTACGATCAAGAGAAGAAAACCTTTGACTGGACACAATTTCGCCTCATTTCCCGTCTGGATAAGAAGTCGGATGAGAGCCTGGAGCACTATTTCTATAGCTTTGTGTCCATGTGCCGCAGTGTCTGTCGTCTGCCAGCCTGGAAGGATGGTGGTGAGGACGTTCTGTCACTCTACCCCCAGGGGGACAAAGAGGGTAAAAGCTTATTTTCAAGGTATAGAATTGCTTTAGTTATAGCTATAGATACAGAGACTATGTGGAGAATTTAGGTAAAGACAAGTGGGTTCTCCCAAACCCACAAACTTCTAATTGAGCCCACCCTCGTAAAATAAAATCTTCTCCCAAAATGATGTAACTCCACCAAAAGTTGAAATTCAGATTAAAATGCCACAGAAATGTTCTCTTTTTTCAGCCTCATAGAGATTTAGCCTGCCGTGAGCTTTGCACTTTGCTTAGACTAAATCTTAAATGTTTTTTCACGTGTTGACTTGTAGCCACAGAAAATACGGGACTGTCATTTAAACTTCCTGTGCTCCAGTAGAGGCCCCTTCTGAGAAATTTTTTCCTGGTGGGAATTTGCACCAGCTTTTCCCCAGCCTCTCTTCAGTCTCGTCGTAATGGATTTACTCACTCTGGACCATAGTACTACATTCTAGAAAAGCGGAAACAAACGTCGAGCCTACTCAGCGTGGGTTCTGGGCTAACGGCAGCATGTTCAGACACCCCACCTTTTGCCCCCAGGTGGCACGGTCGGGCAGTTTTCAGTAAAACCAGGGAGCTGCATAGACTGGATCTCAGAGTCACAGTGACAAGACCTAGACTGGCATTCTGGTTTGGACACCTTAGGCAAGTCGGCCTGTCTGAATCTCTGTCTTCATCCTCACACAAGGATGATGATGGTGCAGCATAGAGGTTTTATGAGATCTAAACAACATCCATAAAATATCTAGTGAGAAGGCACTTAGTACACGCTTACAAATCAGGAAGTAATATTTCCAGAACTGGAGTATTCATGCTCTCTTTTTACCCTCAGTGGGTCTGTCCAGGTTTCATAAAATCTTTCCCTCCTGTTTTAGCTTTGCATCTTTGAGGGGCCACATGGTCAAACTATAAGATCAAGGATGCAGGGGCTCAGGTGGGCAGGGGTATCCAAGAACACCCCCTTAAGTGACGGGCTCTGTGTTTTCCCTCACAGGCCCTCCAGATCCCAGCATCTACGTGGAACCCATCACTGAAGAGCGGGCCGCAAGAACGCTGTACCGCATCGAGCTGTTGCGGAAGGTCCGGGAGCAGGTGCTCACATGTCCTCAGCTGCACGAGCGCCTGCAGTTGTGCCGGCCCAGCCTGTACCTGCCCATCTGGTGGGAGTGCGGGAAGCACGACCGTGACCTGCTTATCGGCACCGCCAGGCACGGCCTGAGCCGCACCGACTACTATGTCATGACCGACCCCCAGCTGTCATTCCTGGACGCCTACAGGAACTATGCCCAGCACAAAAGAGCCGACCCCCAGGCCCCAGGGAGTCTCTGTTGCCTCTACCAGACCAACTCCAAACTGTATGAGTCTCTGGCCTACACCCATATGAGCCAGACTTCCGAGTCCCTTGAAAAAGAACCTGAGAACCTCGTGAAAATCGAAGGTAGAGACGATCACCTTGGTCTGCCCAGGGGCAGTTTCTCTGACATGACCTGTGAAAGCTTCGTCTCTAAAACTCAGGATGTCCTTTCCCTCACCCATGACGAGAGCCTGCTGCCTAGTTCCTTGGAGAGCATGATGTACGGGAAGAAGGCGCTAAGCCAGGAGCCAGGCCCTTTTCAGGGCAGCCTGGGTGCCAGTACTGAGTCCAGGCAAGACGCCGCGGCCATCTCCACAGGCAGAGAAGGAAACTGCCAGCCCCGGGGCCACGAGGCAAAAATACCCTCAGACCCCTCTTTTATGGATACTTTAGAAGCAGGAGTAGCTCAGATGAACATTAAAAATGAGAAACACCTATTGACGTCGCTTTCGAAGGAAGGGGAGCTCGGCTGCAGCGAGGCAGGGCCGAGACCTGAAAGCATGGGGCAGCTGGACTCCAACTGCTTCGCCTCCTCTTCCTTGGATCCAGGGAACGAGAGCGGGTTCGTCGACATGTGCAACCTGAGTGTCTGTGACTCCAGAAGAAATGTGTCATCGGACCAGCAGCTGATCGACTTACTAGAAAGCAAAAGCTTAGAAAGCAAATTGGTTTTGGGTCCCAACCACAGCGATGAGGAGGAGGACGAAGACGAAAACGAGGAGGAAAGCCTCGAGCTGGCTGCAGGCAGGCGGGAAAGGCCTGCGTCATCGCCTCTCAGTGAGCCCACCACCCGCATGGCAGGGGAGCAGAGCCTGGCCAGCTTCCTCATGGAGGAAGCCAAGAAAGGGAGCACGGAGGCCAGAAGCCAGCCTCCTGGACCACAGGGCCCTTTCCTTCCCGCAGCCTGTCAGTGTCACTGCAAGCACGTGGAGAGGTGGGCACACGGCCTCGAGAAGGACGAGTTTGAAGTGGAGAAACCCCAGGCTTACCCCCCAGACCCCTTCACAAGCAAAGCCAATAACGTCACAATGAGGGGCGAGCCCACTGCTGTCCCACCCGAGCTGTTCCAAGTGAAGCAGGAACTTCTGAAGGAACCCTGGAAAGAGAGCACAGAAGGGAACCAAGGTCTCCCTCCATATCCTGACGGGAGTGAGCTCAAACCAGAAGACATGGATTATGAGAGTAAAGAGGAGTATGATAAAGACGGGAACTGCCAGAGTCAAGGTACCGTGTGTGGGACCTTGTGTCTTGGATGAGCCAGTTCTCCCAGGACAGGGAGGGCGAGTGTGTGGGGGCTAGTGAGAGGTCTGCAGCTTCTGAGACAGACCTCTTACACCCTCCGTGTGTTTAAAAGCGAAAGCTACAGGGCTTATTCTGGAAATGAGGCTGAGTAGCTTAAGTCTGATCATTCCAGAAAGCCAAGGATGACTGTAGCACCTTGGCTGCGTCAGCTGCATGGTCTGGGCAGGGGCTGTGTGCCGGTGTACATCAGATGCCATATAGGATGTCAAGGGGAAGGAATCTGTTCTTCCACCAGGTAGGGTGCTGACACTGGGTAAAGGAGAACAGCCAGGGAATGCCAGGAACCTGCAGTTTAACAGAGATGCAGGTGATTTTTCAGGAACTCCACAGAAATAACTGTGATCGTTAGTAAGGTTGGGCTTCCCCAGTAGGTTAGCTGGTGAAGAATCTGCCTGCAATGCAGGAGACCCCGGTTCGCTTCCTGGGTCAGGAAGATCCCCTGGAGAAGGGAAAGGCTACCCACTCCAGTATTCTGGACTGGAGAATTCCATGGACTGTATAGTCCCTGGGGTCGCAAAGAGTCAGCCACGACTGAGCAACTTTCACTTAACTTTTTAGTAAGGTTGGGCTTCCCTGATGGCTCAGACAGTAAAGAATCTGCCCGCAGTACAGGAGACCTGGGTTCAATTCCTAGGTCAGGAAGATCCTCTGGAGAAGGAAAAGACAACCCATTCCAGTATTCTTACCTGGAGAATTCCATGGACAGAGGAGCCTGGCAGACTACAGCCCATTGGGTCCCAAGAGTCAGACACAACTAAGGCTTAGTAAGATTAACAAAGATCCTGCCGTCTGTTTCCTTAATTGTTGAAACCACGTGTTGTAATGTCAGTGCATTGTATTGAGATTCCTTTGAGTAACTCAGCAGAAATAAGAATAACCGAATTAGGGAACTTCCCTGGTGGTCCAGTGGCCAAGACTCCATACTTTGGATGCAGGGGGTCTGGCTCAGTCCCTGGTGAGGGAACTAGATCCCACATGCTGCAACTAAAGATCTCACGATCACACTAAGACCCAGTGCAGCCAAACAAATAAATAGTTTTTTTAATTAAAAAAAAAAAAAAAAACTAAATTACAAGCGACTCAACAAAAATGCAAATAGGTAGTAGGGATATCTTAGGTAAGGAAAGGACTTGAAAATGTTAAGAATCTAGGTGACCTGAGATTTGCATACGCTTTATGAGGATATGAATACAGTGATTAGAGATCCTGAGCAACAGCAAAACGGTTTTTAACTTTTTCACTGTTGGTTTATGTCTTCAAACCCAAAAGGGCGTATTAGGGTGAACAAAAAATAGGTCTTATTTATCCTTGTCAGAAAAGAAAAAGAGAATACCCTGTTGGTGGCTGGTCTGGTGCCAGGGCCCATGTATTACACAGGGATTCAGGCAGGCCAGCCCTCCCACACAGGACAGTGACTTCTTCCAAAGCTGAGGTTCCACAGGCCACACAGCCAGAGGCAAGCAGTGGGCGAGCAAAGCTTCATCTGTATGAAGCTACCCCCACCCTCCCCACCCCCCGCCATCGCTCTCATTAACAGCCTCCACCCCTCCCAACCACCAGATCCATGGAGAAATTGTCCTCCACGAAGCTGGTCCCCAGTGCCAAAAATGTTGGGGACCGCTGCTCTAAAGTGGGAAGGAGAAAGGAACCCTGCTCTGCTCCTTGGGCTGTCCCACTTCCTTTTTATTTCTGAGCTCCCACCTTTGGCTTCTGCCTTGTGATTGCTGACTCCCTTGGGAAGGGCTCTGAACCCAAATTAAAGTGCGTCCACCAGCCAAGCTGAGGCCAGAGACAGGTTAGAGGAGGTGCTCAGTCCTCTGCTGGCTGTGGGGCCCAGCTTTGCTGGGCCAGGAGGCAGCAGTGAACTTGATAAGCTCTGGTGAGCATCTCACATGCCCAGCAGTGGGGAGTTCCTTGTACCAGTGCTTTCAAAGGGGCTTTGGAAGACCCCAGAAGCTCTCCTCCACACCTGGGGTGTGGGCTCGGCGGGGCCAAGAGGGCCCTCCCTGTCTCTAAGACTGGAACTCTGCAGCCAAAGGAGTGGTCACCGGCTGAGCTACGGGACCAGCCCCTTCTCTCCTGACTCCTCACACGGGCGGGCCTTGTGCTCTTTTCTCAAAATTTAAATTCATCTTCTCTGCTTAAAACCTTGCAGGGGTGCACCCCATTAGATCTAGAATAATTTGGATTTTTTGGCCCGGCCCAGCCCATAGAGCTCAGCGTGATGGTGATGGTCCTGCTTCTCCCTCCCCTGCCTCATCTTTGTATATACTTGCTCCGCCCCCCACACCCCCACCTTGTCCCTCAGCAAGTTGAGCACACCCTTCCCCCCCCCCCCCCCAGCCCCCCCCACCTCTTCCTGGGTGGTCTCCTCTGAGAGGCCCCCCTCTACCAGCCTTCCCTTCTACCAGCAGATTTCCTCCTCCTTTCCTATCAGGGCACCTTGTTTCTTTCCCTTTATGGCCTTTGCCCTGGTTTATAATTGAAACTGTTCTTTATTATTAGTGTGTTTTTCCCGGCTGCCCTTCCCTCGTGGAGCTGTTAAGAGCCTAGAAGGCCAGAGGCGCCACACTGTCCTGTATTTATCCGTGAATCCCCTGGCCTGGCGAGGCCCTGCTCCTGGGGAGGGGTCCCTGCAGCCCCCTGAGGAACTTGATGCACAGTCAGCAGTGAGACCTCCACATTGCAGAGGGTGGACGTTCCCTTGTCTTCTCACTGCAGAAGAGGCCCACAGCTTTTCCTATACTCAGTTCGTCCCCTGTCAGCACTGTGAAGCGGATGATGGTTGAAGATCCATTTCACAACTGATAATAAATGCTCACCACTGAAGACTGAAAGAATGGGTCGCATTTCCATTTCTTTCTATCAGTGATGTTGAATGTCCTAAGTGTCTTTCTGTCATTTTTAGTGTAAATCAAGTCTGTTCACCTTCTTTGCAAGTTTCAGGACCGCTGCTCCATCATTAACCCCAGCTTCTTGCCGTGTTCTGTTTCCCACACTGTCCCTGCCGCTGTATCGAAGCGCGATGTTCACTTCCCTCTTAGCCCCCGCACCACATGGGGAAGCCTTTGGGGCCAACCATCGGTGGTGTTTGGTTACCGCTACAGACTCTTATCAGATGATTTGCTTGGGTAGCCTTGGAGCAGGATGTGGCTTTATGGCTTAACTGATAGAGCGATTCTGGAAATAGAAGACATGGTAATTAATCAGTTTAAAATAAATAAGCACACAATAGACCAGTGTTTTAAGAAGATGAGGGACTTCCCTCGCAGTCCAGTGGTTCAGACTCCATCCTTCCAATTCAAGGGGTGGGCGTGGGTCCAATCCCTGGTTGGGAAACTCAGGTCGTCCCCTGTCCTGTGCTGCCAAAAAGAAAAAGCTCAGATGTCCTCATCTTCCAGATCACTCCAGTCTTTCAACTGCCTGTCTCACTTTTTTTAAAAACCTCTCTTGCCAGATTATCCAGGGAAGTACTCTGAGGAGGAGAGCAAGAGCTCGACCTCGGGCATCACTGGAGACCTCGGGGAAGACCTGCAAGAGGCGCGGGCTCCCACCATTGCTCAGCTGCTCCAGGAGAAAACGCTCTATTCATTCTCGGAGTGGCCGAAGGTACCTCCCGGAGATTGCATGCCCCACCCAGAGCATCCTCAGCTTTTGAATCCTTTACATTAAACCTTTTATTCTGAGTCACCAACTCAGACAAATGTTTAATATCTTTAGAAGATATTAGTTACATAACTTTAAAGGTATCAGGACCATAATGAGACCATAAGACCAAAGTGTTCAGCATGTCTTCGTATTTACAGTACCGCGGCTTTTCATCTTCATTGCCCAAACGACACCGTTTCTTTTAAGGCTCGAAAAGTGAGTCCCTTTGTGTGCGCCCTCTTCTAATCAACTCTTTCTGGTTAGAAAAGATGCTGCTTGATTTCAAGGGACTTTGTAAACTTGGATAACCTAGTACTTTCTCCTCAGAGCTTGTGTGGTTTTTTATAGGATCGCGTGATAATCAACCGCCTAGATAACATCTGTCACGTGGTGTTAAAGGGGAAGTGGCCCTCCAGCCAGCAGTACGAGCCCTCAGGTGCACTGCCCACCCCGGGGTTAACCAGCAGTGCTGGTCCCCGAAGTGGCCTCTCAGAGCCAGAGGCATCAGAGCGCAGCTTCAGCAACGGTGCAGCATTGGTGGCCCAGATGCAGAAGGTGAGGCCCTAAGAATGCTGTTGACCTTGAAGCAAAGGAGGAGAACACTTTGCACTTTTTGATAGAGTGATTACATTCAAGTCTTGGAGCGGGGAAGTGCGTGATGAAAATGGGTTTGCAGCTCACTGGGAGTGGTGTGCTGGTTTGTGGGCGATGGGAGCAGGGAGGGGGTGTACCTCTGGGGTGGGGAGGCAGATGGGCACTTGAGGACAAGGTAAGCTCTCAACCAGCTTAGAGGCAGGAGTGGATCCAAAGAAATGGAGGGAGTTAGTGGGCATGGCTTCATGACAGAAGACCACGAGGAAAGGGAGGGGTGGATAGTTGAGGACTGGGAGTGGTAGCAGCCAGTAGAAATGAAGGAAGTCAGACACTTCCGTGGTGGTCCAGCAGTTTAGAATCTGCCTTGTAAAGCAGAGGATTCAGATTTGATCCCTCACCGGGGCATTAAGATCCCACATACTGCGGAACAACTAAGCCCTTGTACCACGGCTGGAGAACCCAAGCGCCACAAAAAAAGATCCTGAGAGCCACACTTAAGACCCGACATGGCCAAATCAATACATAAGTTTTTAAAATATTTTTTAAAAGAAATGGGGGAAGTCAGCAGAGGAATGAGTTTTATTTGAGGTTTATAAACGCAAATGAAAGCTCAAGGACTCAAGTTTAAGGCAGGTGGTTAGCACACTAGCTCTTAGCTGCGCATTGGACTCCACTGGGGACCTTGAGAAGCTCCAGGTTCTGGTTGGATTGGTCCAGGGTGTAAACTTGGTATTGGCCTTTTTTTTTTTTTAACTTCCCAGTTGATTCTGATGTACAGCTAAGGTAGAGATTCCCTAAACTATGATCTTGGCAATTGCAAGTGTAGTTCATGGACTGGGAGCTTTTGCAACACCTGGGAACTTGTTAAAAATGCAGAACCCCAGGCCCACTGAAGTGTAATCTGTATTTTAACAAGCTATCCAGGTGAATAGGTACTGAAGTTTGAGAAGGCTTGAGTTAAAAGAAGTTCCAAGAAGGTGATTACTAGTCCCAAGGAAATTGGCGCTGAGACAGAGCTGGTATTGAGCCGCAGAGGTGGCGTTCAAACCTCCCTTGCCACATCTGTGTGTTTGCAGGAGAGCTTCTTGGCTCCAGTTTTCACAAATGATGAACAGAAGCACAGGCGTCCTTACGAGTTCGAGGTAGTGAGGGACGCGAAGACCCGGAGCTTGGAGCAGTTCTCGGCCACCCACGGGCACCCCCCCGTTGTCCTCAATGGCTGGCACGGAGAGTCAGCCATAGACCTCTCCTGCCCATCGGAGGGGTCCCCGGGGGCCACGTCACCTTTCCCAGTGAGCGCCAGCACCCCCAAAATCGGGGCTATTGGTTCGCTGCAAGGAGCTCTTGGCATGGACTTGTCGGGGATCCTGCAAGCTGGCCTGATCCACCCAGTGACCGGACAGATCGTCAACGGAAGTCTCAGGAGAGATGACGCTGCCTCCAGGAGGCGGAGAGGAAGGCGGAAACATGTCGACGGAGGGGTGGACCTCATCTTCCTGAAGGAGCAGACCCTGCAGGCAGGCATCTTGGTGGGTATATGAGGCCATGAGGTGCAAATTTGACCTCTGTACACTGAGCAGCAGACCCTTCTTCCTCAGACACAACAATTTTGATTTATGGATCTTTGTTGGAGAAGGAAATGGCAACCCACTCCAGTATTCTTGCCTGGAGAATCCCAGGGACAGAGGAACCTGGTGGGCTGCTGTCTGTGGGGTCTCACAGTTGGATACGGCTGAAGCGGCTTCGCAGCAGCAGTAGCAGTCCCTGTTTCAGTTGTCCGGCTTGAAACAACTCTTGTCATCAGTTGTCCTCAGTCTTTTCTAGAAATAGATATTAGTCCTTTGAGGGCTCTTAACCTGCCTGCATCCTGGAGACACGAGCCAGGAGGTCTCGCCATGTCACAGAGCAGCAGCCCAGCCTCCTGGGCCTCAGAGCCCCTGGGGACCAAGTGAGCGAAGCAGGAGCAGGGGAGGGTCTGCAGCAGCAGGCTTTCCAGGAGCAGGGCCTTGGGGGTCTGGACGTCCTGAACACCAGTCCTGGCTCAGCTGCTGCTTGACCTGCTGGGCGACCTTGGGCTCATCTTCGAGCCCTGCTCTACTCGTCTGTAAACTGGGGCCGCAGCTTCTACCACCGAGGGTCACTGCGAGACTTTGCTGAGGTCACACTAAGGTGTTCTCAGCTCAGAAATCCTTGTCAGAAGCAGAAAAGGGCAGACCCTGCACATGTGCCCAAGGGATCCCCTCTGACTTTGCTTACTGTGTCAGAGACCACTGACTTCTCTCTTTATATTTGACTTTTCCCATTTATTGGAATTTCAGGCTCCGAAACAGGAACCAACATTTCTTGCTTTCTTAGTACATTAAAAGGAATGATGGTGACGAGTGTTGAGTGCCTCTGGCAGGCACTGCATTGAGGGTTTTACATGATTGCCCTGTATGATGTTCACAACGACACTGTGAAAGTGTGGTTACTGTTCCTATTTTGGAAATGAACAAACTGAGACTTACAAGCATTAAATGATTTGCCCAAGGTTATCCAGGTAGTAAATGGCTAACCAGGAAACCAAACCAGCGACTTGGTCCTCTGCAGCCAGGGAGCTCTGCTGTATTGTTCAGTAGATGTCTCCCTTCTTGATTTTCTATATAACTTGGGAAGCTGAAATGGCAGGTTCTTCCCCTTCCCACTTCCTCAACGTCTTCTAAGAAGGGTGTCTGGTTTTCCAGTGGCGCAAAGCCATAGTTTTCCTGTCATGATCATAGAATTCCAGCGGAGTGAGTGAAGTATCTCTTTTCTTGGCTTCAGAGTATTTTGAAGATCTTATCATGCAGACATGTAGCACTGACATTTGTTATTGGTAGGCCCCATACAGGCACTGGGGGCGTGGGCGGGTGTATATGCAGAGGGAGATTGCAGGGCGGCACTCTCTGTTACGTGAAAACCCGTGGCAGGTGCCGTGGGGGGCAAAGTGCAGTGGCCGGTGTCACGAGGACAGTCCGTGCTGCTGGCAGAGATGTCTGGAGGGAGCCGAGCAGGTAGGATGGCAGAGGCCACCGCGGAGGCAAGGGGGGAGGAGAGCAGTCGGGTGGAGGGGGTCTCCCGCCACGTCAGGAGCTCGTGGCGGGGATCGGCGGTCAGGCACAGGCCATCCTGTTCTGATAGAAAGAGGCCTTCAGGAAAGCAGTTTTCCTTCTGTTATGGTAAAGGGCACATACTCATCTTCCCCCATCCAGGAAGTCCACGAAGAGCCAGGACAGGCCCCTCTGAGCACCCCACACCCTCCCGAAGGGCCGGTGCCTGCCCCTTCGACCCCGGAGCCGACCCCGGCCGCCAGCACCCCAGCCGAGAAAGCCATTCCCAGCAAGAGCCTGCTGGACTGGCTGCGGCAGCAGGCCGACTGCTCCCTCGAGGGCCCGGGCTTCGGCGCAGTGAGTTCACGTCCCCTCTGACGTGGAGACGCAGAGGGGGCCCAGGCGGACTGGGGAGCCCAAGGGAAATCTGTGTCCTCTGAGAACTTCATTGGAAGATGGAGGCGGGGGAGTTTAAATTCTCGTTGCATCCTCTGATAAATCCCAGCCCATGTAAGAACGCCAGGCCAGAAATTTGGCGTGCGTGACCGCTTACCAGGACAGCGAGCCTCCACTCGGCCCTCCCTTCCCCGCGAGTCACCACATTCAGGAGCTCACACAGCATTCTGTAGGTTGCGTAAGTGGTGCCTGTTCACAGAAATGCTCCCGTGCATTCTTCTCAAGTCGCCGCATCTCCACTCTGAGGTGACAGCTTAGTTTCAGTGCCTGCCCAGGGGCCACTCGTCAAGTCCTCTTACTCTGCCCTCGGTCCTTCAGAGCAGGGGTCCAGAGGAGAGGACACCCCAGCACCGACACCCCACCACCGCCCCCTCTGTCCTGGCTACATCTCGTTAGTAAGGGGAGGCTCTCGAAAGCTCACAATGAGGATACTTCACAGACACACACCCTCCAGAGACACACAGCCCACCAGGCTGGGGGTGGCGAAGAGAGAACCTGAGAAATCGGTCTGGGGGTGCAAGGGCAGGGGTGAAGCAGTGCCCTAGGGACCTGGTGGCCCCCCTTGCAGCTTACTGCAGGAACCCCGTGGCTTCAAGGAGAGGGCCTCGGTGGGGGCCCAGCAGCTGTTCTCTGCAGCCCTGAGCTGACAGGTCCTGTGCAGAGGGCTGTGAGTGAGGAAACAGCACAACCACCTGAGCAGCACCACCCGCATCAGGAGACCTTGTGGCGAGAGCATTTTGTAACATTGGTTTCCATTTACCTCCTAGAATTTTTCAGACAAACCAAAGCAGAGGAGGCCACGCTGTAAGGAACCTGGAACGTTAGACGTCACCTCCCTGAGTGGGGAAGAGAGGGTTCCTGCTGTCCCCAAGGAACCAGGCCTGAGGGTAAGGAACAGGATGTCCCGGTGGAGCCCAGCCTCGCGGACCCAGAGAGGACACTCCAACTGGGAAGGAGCAGCCAGCCGGCCTTAGCAGAGGACCGAGGTCGGCCCAGGGGCTTGATGAGCAGGGACAGGTGGTGTGGGGTGTTCTACCAGCAGCGTGTCCTCCGTGGTCATCTGTTTTCAACCTTTCCCTCCTAAACTTTGGGGCTAAGTTTTGTACTGAAACGACTGCCAAGGCTCGATTCCCCCTGTTTTGGAGAGTTCAGGGAAAATACCTTTTAAGTCTTATCAGGAGTCTGTTATCCAGTATTTTAACAAAACTTCTTTATTGGAAATTTTCATTTTCCAGCCTGAAGTTTTTCCGGCTACCATTTAAGACACCCCCCTCCTCGTCCGTCCTCGCTGGCAATGAGAAACAGCTGACTCCACGCACTGCCCTTTTCCTATTATAGAATCATGAGCCTGGAAGAGACTTCAAAGCCATCTGCAGATACTTGCTGTAGAACGAACCCGAGTTAATTATAGTTCACAGATGGGTACAGATTTGGACCAGAAGACTCGCAGCCTCTAGGGGGCGGTAGCATTTCAACCTGAAAGCGTGTTAAGCTTGGGCAGACGATACTCCAAACGCGCTTCTAACCTCCTCAAAGTGAGTTCTGCCCAAACAGGGTGCTTCTGAGGGCCCTCTGAGCTCACGGGCGCTCCTGAATACCTTCCTTTGGTGCTCAGTCATCTATAGCTCTCCTCTGAGGGATTTCCAGGATACCATTTCTGTGTTTAACTCCCAGAGAGGACCCACCCTAGTCATTTCCTCCTTGTTAATGTTGTTAGGAAGCTCGCTTCTGATTTGGTGGCCCAGAGGGTCACTCCATTATCAGCTCAACAAACATGACTGCTTGCTGGACAGGCCGATCCCACTTCCTTTCTCTCTCTGTTTCTCCAGACCCCGCCCTCGGCCTCTCCAAGCTCTTCTTTTGTCATGAGGACCCTCAGCCCTCACTTGGTGGGGTCTCCGAGCTCTTGGTTGAGAGACGTGACTCCCCCCTTAACCTCCTCATTTCTTTCTTCATATCTCAGTTTCTCGGACGTTCTTTGGAAGTTAACGTTCATCGTTCATCGCGGCCTGGCCAACGCCGATCTCCTGCCAGAACACTCATTTCCGAGCTGTCCTCACAAGCCACCCTCCTGCCAGAGATGCGCTTTCCCTCCTTTGCTAAGTAAACACATGCCCCGCCTCAGGGTCCTCTGCCTGCAGTAAGGCCCTGGCTGGAGGCAGGGTCCACCTGACCCCCCAGGGCTGCTCAGCGGACCCCACTGGGGCCGGAGCCTCTGGGTCTGTGGCACTCCTTTTCCGTCCCTTAGAGACCTTCCCGTTTCTTGTAGAAATATCCAAATCCTGCAGGGAGCTCCTCCCTGCCTTCAGCCCCTCCTGCCTTGTGTGTGCTGGGGCTCCGCTGCCAGCCCCGTCAATAGCGCCACTCAGGCGGGCTCAGCTTTAAGAACTCCCGCCCGGCACGTAGCGGTTGCTCATTATTACATGTGTGTACGCGAACACATATGCTAGTTTCTTGCTGAGCCATTTGACAGTAAATTGCAGAGACTATGTGCTTGCTGAGTTGCTTCATTTGAGTCTGACTCTTTGCTACCCCATGGACTGTAGCCCCCCAGGCTCCCCTATCCATGGGATTTCCCAGACAAGAATACTGGAGTGGGTTGCCATTTCTTCCTCCAGGGGATCTTCCCGACCCAGGGATCAAGCCCTTGTCTCCTGAGTCTCCTACATTGCAGAAGAATTCTTTGCCCACTGAGCCACCTGGGAAGCCCTGTGGAGACAACATGTCACCCCTAAATACTTACCATGCGTCTCCTGGGAACGTTTTCCCGTGTGTCTGTCACCACTACCACACATGTCAGTAACATCTCGTAGCTCGCCCATATTCAGATTTCCCCAGCTCTCCCAGAAGTGTCTTTGCAAGCTTGTTTTTTGTTTTTAGAATTTTTAAACCAGGATCCACCTGCTGTATCTGGGGTAAGGTTTCTTACCGCTTAGGGCATGTTAGCTGAATCAACTCACCGTCCTGGGATGAGTGAGGCGGTTTTGGCCACCAGCTCTTCCTTTGCCTTTACCCAGGACTTGAGTATTAGAGCCAGGACACACAGGCTGTGGGGTAAACGCTGCCTTGTGTTGGTTTAGAGAGATGTCTTGGGGGCACATACGCCTGCCATCATTGAGAAGAGCAGACCCATTGCCCTGCATCTGCCCCTTGGAGTCTCTCCTCGCCTCGCCCTCCCCCCAGCCTCCCCTGGAAGAGGAAGCAGGCTTGTTCCCAGGGTATAATTACTAGGAGGGAGAGCTGCCAAAGCCCAGCTTGGCCTCCGTGTGTGGTCCCCATGCTGCTGGGAGGGGCACGTGCCCCGGGTGGGCAGCCACGGGCCTGCCGGGGGTGGGGTGATGCGCCCACCCGCAGGAAGAGGTGGATCCCCCTTCCTCTGCCAGCCTGCTGCACGCTCTGCGGGGAGGGGCGGGAGTGAAGCCCTTTTCTCACCCCAGGGCCTTTCTGCTGCTCCTTCCCCCATCTAAAGGGTGCAGAGGGCCGGCCTGGCCTCCTGGGCAGGTTCCCCGTCCTGAGAGAGCACAGCGTGGTCTGCCCCAGTGGTTCCCAGCGAGGGCAGGGACATCCTGACGCCAGAGGAGTGTGACTTGAACCTGGGGGAGCTGGGCCAACAGGGCCCACAGGTCCTGCAGTGTGCAGGCCACCCAGAGCCACCTCTCCGGTGGCCTCAAAGCATGTTACCGGACACCTGCTGGGTAGAGAGGTAGCAGATTACTCAAAAGAAGCTGGAGGCCTTACTCTGCAAGCTCAGGGTTTCTTTTCTTCCTGACAGACTTGTGAGAAGGCACAGGCCCTCTCACTGGAGAGTGATGGGGAGAGCGAGGGCGGGGGCGTTTGAGGGCACGAAGGGAGAAGATACACCTGGGACCTTTTTCCTGGCTCTCTGCTGTGGCTGGGTAACAGAGGAGGGCTTGGGACGCCTCGTGGCCGAGCGCTGGTGCCCGTGGCCGGGCCCTGGGCTGAAAGGAGCGGCCTGAGACTGTGGGCTCCAGAGTGAGGCGATCTGTGCTAATGGGCTCCAGAGAGAATGGTGAGAAATGCTTCTTAGAGCCAGCCCTCACGTCCGACCCTCTTGCTTTAGAAACGGGAACCACGCAGAACTGCTCCCCCAGGCCTTATTCCCACTGCTGACCACAGCTGCCCCGCCCTGTCAGGACCGGCTCACAGCCTTCATGGGGCTGGTCCCACATGGGAAGCGGACAGGTGGGCTGGGGCTGTGAGGTCTGGGCCCTCTGTCCCTCCCCAGCTGTGCTCCAGGGCACATCCCTCCCCTCCTCAATAGGTGAGGAAGAAAGGGGACTGAACTGAAAATTCCAGAGGTTTCTCCCTCTGCTGTCCTAAGACAAGGCTGTCTGAGAGGTTTTCTCCTCACACAAAGGTGACTGTCATGAGCTCTTTGCCATGACGACTTGGTTCTTCTCTGATATTATTAGGGAAGCTGAAGGACAAATATAAAACCTCAGGAATAACATTATTTCTGGGGACCTGGGAACATTTGAGTGCACATTTTTCACACATATGTGAATCTCTGAACTCCTTGTGAAACGGCTGTGACAATAGCGCCGACTTGTAGGGTGGGTGTGATGACGAGTTGAGAGCAGGCGCACGGAGCCCAGTGTGCATGGCCTGAAACGGGACTGTGTCCCTGCCTGGCCCCTCTGTGATCATCGCCCCCTTCGTCAGCCCCTCCGACCGCCAGTTTTCCAATGCTGAGCCACCACTCCTCCTTTCGGAACTGCCACATGCGTGTGCTCCCTGAGAGCTTGACTGGTATTGCCTGTCCCTGTGGCCACCCATTGAGCAGAGACCTCTGACATCTTCTAAGGATTCGACTTGGGTACCCTTGTCCTTTCTTACCCACAGCCGGGGGGACCTGCAGGTCAGGACAGATCTTCAGGTCTTCCTGCTACCAAACCCCATCCTCCAGCTCGGCTCTGTGGCTTCAGTTAAAACTCTTCCTGTGTCAGGAGGGAGGCGAACGTGGGAGTCTGGCAGAGGGGGTTGCAGCCACGGGTCTCGACCACCGGCCTCAGCTGCACACACTAGGATCACGTGAAGCCAAGTCAAGCATAGCCCTGCACAGGGACGACACGCAAACCCATGAAGTCCTTTCTTATTGGTTTTATATTTTACATGTGAAACTGTAAAATACGCTCTGGGCTAAGACCTGAGGTCCCTGGCTGGCCCCAGCTCCCAGGGCTCCAACAGCCTCTCCGCAGGGCCCTGGGCATGAGCATGTCGGAAGCTGGTCAGTGCTTTCAGGCTGTCCGCCTCAAACGGGAGGTCCTTGGAGTGCAGATCTGTGCAGCTCCTGGTGGGCGGGCAGACAGGAAAGACCACTGCAGAGCCCTGAGCTGCTCCCCAGCCCACCCCCCGCCATCCATCACCTGAAGCATCTTGTGTCTCTTTGTTCTTTTTCAGGGGTTTCTCCCAGAAAACAAGTTCAATCACACTCTGCCCGAGCCTGTTCTCCGAGATGCGGGCCCCCGCCGCAGGGGCAGGCGGCCACGGAGCGAGCTGCTGAAGACCCCCGCCCTCGTGGCGGACGCCCCCTCTGGGATGGGGCCGCTGTTCATGAACGGCCTGATCGCTGGGATGGACCTGGTCGGGCTGCAGAACATGAGAAACGTACCGGGCATCCCCCTCACAGGGCTGGTGGGCTTCCCGGCCGGCTTTGCGGCAATGCCCCCAGGCGAGGAGGTCAAGAGCACGCTGAGCATGCTGCCCATGGTGCTGCCGGGCATGGCCGCTGTGCCCCAGATGTTCGGGGTCGGGGGGCTCCTCAACGCCCCCATGGCCACCACCTGCACCTCGGCCGTGCCAGCGCCCCTGTCAAGCACAACCAAGGGCAGCACGTCAGCGGCTGAAAAGACTGCGGAAGACCAGCCCGGAAGCCACGACATCAAAACGGACCTGTCAGCAGAAGACAAGCCCGGCCCTAGTCCCTTTTCCTCTGACCAGCCCGAGCCCACGATAACTACTAGCAGCCCCGTGGCGTTTAACCCGTTCCTCATCCCAGGTGTTTCCCCCGGACTCATCTACCCTTCCATGTTCCTCTCCCCCGGCATGGGCATGGCGCTGCCAGCCATGCAGCAGGCCAGACACTCCGAAGTAGCAGGTCTGGAGAGCCAGAAACGGAAGCGGAAGAAAACCAAGGGGGATGCCCCGAACCCCAACCCAGAGCCTGTGCCCGGGCCAGAGAGGGAGCGGGGCAGCGAGCAGAGCTGCCCAGAACCTAGGGCCCCCGCACCCCCCAGTAGAGAACATGCGGCACAGGCCCGGGAAGGGGGCCCCCAGGACACTCATGGTGACACCAACTAGAACTTTTTCATCGAAGAAAATGATTGTGACTTGTAAGTTTCTTATCCCATAAGGTTTGTTACTTCCCCTCACTTCACCGTCATAAGAACCTGTGTTTCCGTGAGTACTATTACCTCCCTGATTTCCTGTCTGAGAACTATGGTGACAGATGTGAATTGTCACAGGGTCTCGCCACGTCATCAGCTCCGTGTCGTTGACCTAGCATAGGAGGTGCAGAACCCCTCACTCCGTTATCCAGTCGTCCATTCCAGCGATCGTAGTTAGTGCAGATGTGGGGACACGCCCTGCCCCCTTCTCTTCCAAGTTTCCCACTTATTCAAAGAGGAAAAAAAAAAGGCGAAGGAAAGCCGGCTAGGGACGGACCAGCGCAGGGCTGAGGCAGAGAGCAGCTCTTTTTTTTTTCCATGAGCTGTGCCGAATGGGAAGAAGGGTAACAGGGAACCAAAAAAAAAAAAAAAAAGCACAGAGAAAGGAAATGCTGGTGCATATTTTTTAGTTAAAATTCCCAGGTTTATCATGATTACTAAACAGGTTAGGCAGAAGTATCTAACTAATGGTTGGAGCCGCACATATCCAATTTCTTTCTAAAACAAACCTTACTGGTAGTAACACGACCTCCCCACCGCCCCCCGCCGTGGGTTTTCAGGCAACCTGCAGCAAGAAGACATACCGACCAGGCATCATTTCTTACGCACACGCGCGTCCGTGGGCCCCCAGACGGGGATTCCCTGTACGAGCAAGCTGTACACACCGCGGGCTGTTGCCAGGGGTGGGGTGGGGTGGGGGGCGCAGCTGTACACGGTGTGAAGCACACGACCAGGTCTGCCCCTACTCAGGCCTCTTAGGAACGCCTCTGGCCTCTGCTGGAGCCTCCTGGACTCTCTTGCTTTGTGATTCCCTTTGCCAGGACCCAGGCTCTTTCTGGAGCCTGCAAGAAAAATAGTTCCCCAGTGCTCTTTAACACTAGCCAGGGGCTCGAGGTTGTCAAACCTACACGTGTTCCACCTCTTAGAGAGAGTGTGACTGTGAGAAGAGTTTTCCCTTCTCTCTGGATTTTTCAGGCTATATTTTACAGTCGGACCCAGATCTCAGATCATCAAGTCAGTGGAGACTGTTGGCAAGCTTAACATTCCCCTTTCTGCCCACTCTGCCCCCACCCTGCCCATCCCCCGCCCCGTCTGTCTTGGCCCCCTCACCCCGCCCACACGCAGTCCCTCCCTTCTGATGGTCTCACTCTCCATCCACAGTTCACACTCTGAGACTTGAAAGAAGCTCGTGGTTCAGTCCCCAGGGCGGGCACAGGGTTGTGCGGGACCGTTGGAAATGTTGGAAGTGTTACTAGTACCGGTTTCACATTTTGTCAACAATTTACTGTTGTTTTTTTTTTTTTTTTACTTTTTCTGTAACAGTTTTGCTATAATTTATCAGAAGGTCCAAAAGTTCGACATAACTATTTCAGTTTGCATTATTTATTTATGATGCTTTTGTCATTGTCTTTTATACATTTGGGATTATAAATTATGTAAATGTTAAAATGAGCATCTCAAAGAAGTCTGTTAAATCATGACCGGAAAAAAAAAATAACCAGCTTTATTTTTAAAAAGGGGAGTCCCAATCTTAATGAATCAGAGTTATAAATCAGAAATTCTGTAAGCCGATTCCATGAGAAGAAAGGATCCAGTAATTGAACAGATTCTATTTAATGACATCTTTGTCGAATAGGTGGTCTCTGATGCTGACAACAGATTTCTTAGAAATGCTGCTCTCTATTTAACTAACATTTTGTTCAGTTTTGCCTCCAGTGGAAGCAGAAAGGGTTTTTTCAGCTGTTAAATCCTAAAAATCAATATAATTTATTTATGTAAAAAAAAAATCACTCAATTGATATATTTTTGAACCTTTTAAGTACTAATTTTCTTTTTATCAAGTAGGAAAAAAAAATGTATTTGCCCTAAATCCTTAAAATACAAATGCTATAAAAATTCATGTATCTTGAAAGCCTTACTGCAAATGAGTATTATAGACACCCAGCAGAGCCTGGGTTTTCTTTGCTGTCGTTGTTGTTGTTTTGTATGGAAAGGCTGCTTTCCCCAGGTTCCACTTAGAACCTCCAGTAGGTCACAGGGTTCAGTATGGATTTGATTTTAACAACCCACCAGCATGCTAAAAATCCCTTGTTATATCTTATCGAACCTGTATGTTAACTCGCTGGGTGTTTAGGCTTCTCTTTGACTGCTATTGTGTCCCTGTTTGCAAAATGAAAATGACACTCTGTGGATTATTTGCTCTGTAAGGCATAAGTGCTTCTTATGATTATTTTGACGTTTCCAAGAGCAAAAGCCAGATTTAAAACTCTCTTCAGCAAATTTGAGCCTTTTCATATAATTCCATGTCACTCACAGCCATAACTTTTCCTTGATCATTCTTCACCCCATGTCTTACATAATAAATTGTCTGTGGTCTCGATCCTGGATTTAAAAAAACAAAAAGGTTTAAAAGTCAAATTTGTATTTGAGGACTTAAGTGGCACTCGGCTGTCTCTTGCTGCCCAGGCAGCTTATGAAGGCATCACATGCACACAGGAGTCCACTGTCCTTCCTAGGTGCCCAGCTTATGTTAGGCACCATGTTGGGGGCTTGGTAAATACTCGTTCATGAGGGTTGGCCTGCCTTCTCTCTTGAGCTACCAAAACACTTGGTTAAGACAGATGCAGTAGAAGGGGGCGCAGCACAGCACCAGCTCCCCGGACTTAGGACCTGAATGCCCACAGCTGATGCCTCCACCCTCTTAAGCCCCATTCCAGAAGACCCCCACTCAGGTAACACACCTGGGGCTTCACGGGGGGAGGGGGCACCTCTGAGGGTTGGAAGAGGCCCCCAGACACCAAAGTGCCACCTGGGTCTGAAATTAAGAACTTTTGATCCCTAGCTTAGGGAAGCATGGCTTCTCAAGCCCTAGAAGGGCTATGTCCGAAATTATCAATGAGGCTGGCAGAAATGTGCTGAAGTCTCAGCAAGGAGGCAGATAGCAAGAGCCCTGCTAGCCTCACCCTTGGCTGGGTCCCTACCTAGTTTCCTAGATAAACCGCCTGGAGCCTGGGTGGGCCATGCTTCCAGAAGCCCTTACAGACTTCTGCTACAAGTAAATATGTACTGCCGGCTTTGTAAACCTCTAGACTTGGGTAGGACTTCTGGGTAGAAGGATAAGTTGTGAAGGTCAAGGTTTCACCCTTGACCTCCAGGCCTACCCCAATAGACTCGGAGGGTGGGCGAACACTCCTAGTCACAGGCTAGTGTTTTAGTGTTTTGTGTGTGTCTGTGTAAGTGACTTCAGCATGACCTCATTTGTCCTCAGAGCTTCTTGGCTGCCAAATAGAGGATCCTGGCATCTGGTTGGCCTTATGAACACCAACAGGCTGCAAAGCTGTCTCGTCCATTCTAGAGAACAGAGCTGGGGTGGACACCACCCCAGTCCCACCAGCCTGAGGTCAGGACACTCCAGCCTTTGAGATGCCGGTCTGGGACCAAACCCCCCCCACCATCAGCACCAAACGCAGAGACCAGCTCTAACTGAATCACACGTGGAAAAATTGGCACCAGGAAAAATGAAACAGTTGTGTCACACCCTCCGGAAAACTTTATGCTTGATTTATTTACACCTTAAAACTGTTTCTCGCAAGAATTACTGTTCATTTGCCTGGTGTGGAAACCACAGGACCTCTTAGGTCGGCAATGTGGTTCACCCAGCCCAGTGACTGGCACCTTGGTTCTAGACCGTGGCTTCTCCAAACCCAGTCTGGGGACAGGAGTGTGTGAGCAGGTGTTAGGACACGTGGCTTGTGCTGCCAAGTGGCCGGCCTTGTGACCGCCCTCATAACCCACGTGCAGCAGGGCATCTGGGGGATAAGACAGGAAATGAAAGGGGTGGATTAACTACTGGCGCCTACAAGGAGGGCCGTCCACACGATGAATTTAGAAATGACCAAAGTCGGCGCTGTGGGTCTCGTCCTGGTGTCTGAGCACCAACCCTCACCCAAGGCCAACAGCGTGAAGGGAGGAACTAGGATGGGAGGCAGAAAGTGGGGAGTGGAGGCGCTGGGAGAGCTGTGGCTCCTCTGGGGAGACAGAGACAGCTCCTGTCTCCCCACCTTCTCGATTCCGTTTCCTCATCTGAGGCTTCAACAGAACAAGATGAGGAATTAAATAATTACAACTTGAACCAGCAGGGTTGTTGATGGGGTTGATTGAAATGATCGAGGTCAAGTGCTTACAACTGCTCGTTATGTTCGAGTCATGTGTCCCTACTTCTTTTAAATAGCTGGTGAGGTGAATATTGCCAGTCCTGGGAGGATGGGGTAGTTAACTCAGGGGTACAGCGGGGGAATCAAGGGGAAGGAAGATCTTGCTCCAAGCCCTGAGGCAGGTTCAGAGTGGATCTGGGATTGGACTCAAAGCACGGCAGAATCTGGGGTGTTTTTTTTTTTTCTTGTTTTTTTTTTTTTTTTTAATGTGGACTTTTACAAAGTCTTTATTGAATTTGTTACAATATTGTTTTTGTTTTATGTTTTGGTTTTTTGGCCTTGAGGCATAGAGAATCTTAGCTCCCCAGCCAGGCAATTGAACCCACACCCCCTATATTAGAAAGTGAAGTCTTAACCGCTGGACAACCAAGGAAGTCCCAGGAAATGGGGGTTCTGACTGACTCTGTCTCTATGACCCTACCTGCAGGAGAGAAGGTATCTTTCCATGCAAGCCTATTGGTCAGGGTGAACTAAAGTGTTGAGATAGTGGGGCTGGGGGATAGGGCAGCTCCCAGGTCTGTGATGCCTCCATCAGGGTAGGGACGCCAGATTCAGACAGAAAAAGACATCCAGTTACATGTCAATTTCAGATAAACCTAATGAAGTCAAGTGTCAGTCGCTCAGTCGTGCCTGACTCTTTGCCACCCCATGGACTGTAGCCCATCAGGCTCCTCTCTCCATGGAATTCTCCAGGCAATAATACTGGAATAGGTAGCCATTTCCTTCTCCAGGGGATCTTCCTGACCCAGGGATTGAACCTGGATCTCCTGCATTGCAGGCAGATTCTTTACCATCTGAGCCAAGTTAGTGAAAATGAAAGTCACTCAGTCATGTCCCAACTCTGCATCCCCATGGACTATACAATCCATGGAATTCTCTAGGCCAGAATACTGGAGAGGGTACCCTTTCCCTCCTCCAGGGGATCTTCCCAACCCAGGGATCAAACCCAGATCTCCCACGTTGCAGGTGGATTCTTTACCAGATGAGCCACCAGGAAAGCCCAAGAATACTAGAGTGGGTAGCCTATCCCTTCTCCAGGGGATCTTCCTGACCCAGGAATCAAACTGGGGTCTCCTGCATTGTGGGCAAATTCTTTACCAGCTGAGCTACCAGGGAAGCCCCAAATTAAGCTACAATGTTTTTGGTTTATCCAGATTTCAAACCTTGGCATCCCGTTGTCTCTGGCCCCTTAAGGTAATGACACACACTTCCTAGGAACTTCCTTGAGTAGGGCTTGATCTTTCTGTCCATATTCCCAATCCACAATAACTCTTTGAGATTCTCTCTGTTTTGCAGAGGAGAGAACTGATGCCCAGAGAGGCTAAGTGACACCCAGTCACCCAGCTGACAAATGACAAGGCTGCGATTTGAGGGCCAAGATTTCAGTAAACGAATGATGAGCCAGGACAGAGGGACATGCTGTCCCCATGCTTCCGAGGCCAGCCCTGAGGCCAGAGGAGCAGGACCACCGGAGAAGAAGGCATTTCCCTTCCGTCCTGCTCCACAAGCCTGGGGACAGTCTTGGCGTCTAATGCCCGGACTCCCAGCCTGAGTCCAAGAGGAAGCATCCAGGCTTAGAAGGTGGAAAAGAAGGGTGTGGCAGGAGGTTGTGTAACAGCTCAACCAGAAGGGCGGGAGGGCAGGAGAGAGTCTTCCAAGGCTGAGAGGAGAGAGGCAACTTGAATATTCTTTTTCATTTTTCAGCGGAGTGGCTTGTGGGATCTTAGTTCCCCTGCCAGGGATTGAACCCGTGCCCTCAGCAGTGACAGCACAGAGACCTCACCACTGGTCTGCCAGGGAATTCCCAAATTGTATTTTGGTGGGAGTGGTGTGGAGGGGAGGAGCTGAGAGGCTTGCAAATAGCAGATCATCTGCCAGACCCTCACTTCACCCCAAGGATTGGAAGCAGGACCTGAAACTGGGAAAGCTTTGGTCTGGTTTGTAGTGTGAAAACTGCTCGCCTCTCGCCTCCAAGTGCCATGGATTGCCCACCACTGCGGCACCAGGCGCTGCCTGTCTCACCCACCAGGCCCCGGTGACCAGCGCGGGCCAGCCCCACATCCACGAATAGTCCCCAGAGCTGCCTCCTGGTGCCCACTCTGCAGCCCCCTGTGCCAGGCCTCGACGCCCATGAGCTCATCCCACATGTGTTCCCTGGACGAGGACGAGGCCCAGGCCCAGGTGGCTGGCACCTCCTTCAGTGCCACCGGGAATGAGCGGAAAGACAAGGATCGAGGGGTGCGTCTGATTACAAAACTGTGGGTCCCACACAGTCTTCCTAGAGCACACAGCCCATCGCATGGTTTTGTGCAGCCCATAAGCCAAGAACGGGCTTTTATGTTTTTTTGATAATGGAAAAGTCAAAAGAATAGTATTTCACGACCTGTGAAAATCATACCAAATTCAAATTTCAGAGACCACGAAGCAAGCCCATTAGAGCACAGCACCGCTCCTTTTTGTGTCACCTGGGGCTGCTGGCACCCCACTGCAGAGGGTTCCAATGGTTGTTCCACAACCACACGGCCTGTAGAGCTGAAAACATTTGCTATCTGGCCCTTTACAGAAAAGTCTGCAGACCTCTTGTAGAGCAGGTATTGTATTTGCAGATTCAGTGCAAAAACTAAGCCACTTAAAATATTGTATGTTAATTCATATGTGTAAAATATTGTATGTTAATTCATATGTGAAAATGAAGTCGCTCAGTCGTGTCCGACTCTTGCGACCCCATGGACTGTAGCCACCAGGCTCCTCCATCCATGAGATTCTCCAGGCAAGAATACTGGAGTGGGTTGCCATGTCCTTCTCCAGGGGATCTTCCTGACCCAGGGGTCGAGCCCAGGTCTCCTGCATTGCAGGCAGACACTTTAACCTCTGAGCCACCAGGGAAGATCAGAGTTCTAGATAAATAGGAAGCAGATGCTGAGATAGAAGAGTGACGTTGAATCAGACCTCCAAGAAGTGCTGGACTTTGGGCTTATTTCAAGGTTCCACCTCCAGGCCCCCAGGGCATCCTTTCGTTTCAAAGTCAGAACCCCCTGTCCTGCCCTCTCCTTCATGCCAATTCCCATCTGGGGCAAAGAATAAGAGAACCAGTGGATAGATTTGAAGCTGGCAGAAAAGAGACAATTTTTAGAGAAAGGACCCAACAAAGGGCCAGTGGTGGTGGTTTAGTCACCAAGTCATGTCCGATCCGTGTGGCACCGTGGACTCTATCCTGCCAGGCTCCTCTGTTCATGGGATTCTCTAGGCCAGAGTACTGGGGTGGGTTGCCGTTTCCTTCTCCGGGGGCTCTTCCTGATGCAGGAATCGAACCCAGGCCTTCTGCATTGCAGGCAGATTCTTAACTGACTATGAGGGAAACAAAACAGGACCCGAAGAGGAGTGTTTGGAAAGACAGGCAGAAGGAGACACAAGACAAGTTAAGGACCTGGAGGCATAACCACCATGCCTTAGGGAGGGGCCTTCAAGATATTTGGCCTCTGGGCTGGCTACCTGCAAGACGTGTGGAAGACAGGCCTGATGGATGAGCCAACCTGGGTCCTGGTCCCACTTGGAGCTCAGACAGTAGGAAGGCCCGAGGCGTGGAGAGCTGAGTGCAAAGCAGCAGCGGCTGGGAGCCTCCGGCGGGTGCCCTGGCCAAGGCTGACTGGCAGCCACATCCTGGGAGCCAAGTTCAGAGGAAACGGAAAGAGCAGCTGGGACCACTGTCTATGCAGAGACAAGGGCATTCCCATCACATGCCCTCCACATTGTGACTGAGGCCAGCTGGCACAGCTCACTGGGCCCCAACCCATGTCCAGCTCAACACTCGTGCAACAGAGAGATGGTGAACCAGCCTCCCAAAGGCCCTGGGCCCTAGAATACTGCCTGCGGACTTCTGGTCCGTCCTGCTGTGCACCAGACTGGGCTGGGCTCCAGGACAAGATCAGATCAGGCTGCACCCTGCTGTTGGGGACCTCAGAGTCTGGTTGGGGGACAGGGCTGATCCCCAGAACTACTGAACTTACTGGTCTTTGCCCTCTCCTTACTTAGCACCAGGCCAATAGACATGCGACACTGAATGGATTCCAATCTCCTGCCGGCCAGAGTGGATGGTGGGTGGGGAGCAGCTACCGTGGAGCAGACGTGGGTGATGAGGGTGGGGTGGGACCTGGGAGGGAAGAAGTGCTGCGGTTTTCAGAGGAGGAAGATATGAGATTCAGCAAACAGCTTCCTAGTAAATTTGACATCAACACTTGATGGCAAAATTGTGTAGAAGGGAGTTTAAAGCTGTGCCAAGGGTTTACGTAAAACACATCAAGCCACACTCCATCCTTTTAGGGGAATGACTGTTGGGTGAAGAGAGCCGAGCTAAGTGTTTTTCACGGTGATGGACAAAATGGAGAGCTGTGGGCATTTATCCAAATCTGAACGGCCATATCCAAAGGGATCTAAGAAACAGGTATATGTCACTCTGGGGAGGTGTCAGTGACTCATGGGCCCTTTTCAAAAATAAATTTATCTGGGGCTTCCCAGGTGGCTCAGTGGTAAAGAATCCACCAGCCAAGCAGGAGATGCGGTTTTTGATCCCTGGCTTGGGAAGATTCCCTGGAAAAGGAAATGGCAATCCACTCCTGTATTCTTGCCTGGGGTATATCTTATGGACAGCGGAGTTTGGCAAGCTACAGTCTATGGGGGCACAAAAGAGCTGGACACGACTTAGCAACTAAACAAATTACTTATTTATCTGGCTACCTCGGGTCTTAGCAGCAGCATGTGGGATCTTCATTGCCTCAGTTCAGTTCAGGTCAGTTCAGTCACTCAGTCGTGTCCAACTCTTTGCGACCCCATGGACTGCAGCACTCCAGGCCTCCCTGTCCATTGCCAACTTCCGGAGTTTACTCAAACTCATGTCCATTGAGTCGGTGATGACATCCAACCGTCTCATCCTCTGTCATCTCCTTCTCCTCCTGCCTTCAGTCTTTCCCTACATTAGGGTCTTTTCAAGTGAATTAGTTCTTCGCATCAGGTGGCCAAAGTATTGGAGTTTCAGCTTCAGCATCAGTCCTTCCAATGAATATTCAGGACTGATTTCTTTTAGGATGGACTGGTTGGATCTCCTTGCAGTCCAAGGGACTCTCAAGAGTCTTCCCCAACACCACAGTTCAAAAGCATCAATTCTTCGGTGCTCAGCCTTCTTTATGGTCCAACTCTCACATCCATACACGACCACCGGGAAAACCATAGCCTTGTCTAGACGGACCTTCACTGCCTCGTGTGGGGTCTTTCACTGCGGCACATGGACTCTCTAGTAGTGCTTGGGTCACTAGCTGTGGCCATCCTGCCGATATGAGTTAAGTCTGGAGGAAAGCAGGATGGGGGAGGTGGCCAGACTGAGGCTGGGAGGGAGGCGGGTGGGAGGGGGCGGGCCTCGATGATGGAGAAGGGTGAGGTGCTAAGTCTCCTTCCTGGCTCTGACTGAGAGGCCAGTCTGGGAGGACAAGACCCCGCTCCCTCCCGACCCCCCTCCCCCTATCCCTGCCTCAGCTCTGATCTAGGCGTTTCCATTCACAGACCCCCAAACGTTCCAGGCCAGCCAAGAGCCAGGGGGATTGCCAGAGTCCCAGTGAATGCCTTCAGGGAGTCTGGGAGGATGTGCAGGCTTGTCGGGTGGATTATAGGGGTCTGAGGAAAGCCTGCAGCCCCAGTTCCCGGCCCACATCTGGGAGACCCTCCAACTCTTACCGCAGTGTCTTGTCAGATCTCCCCATCAGGAAGCAAGCGAGTGTCCATAAGGAGTGGGCTTCTTGCTCCTATTCCCAAGGCTTTTGGCACATCTGAAAGAAGACAAGCAAGGACAGAGGCAGGCAGGGCAGGGGGATGTGGCGGGGATGCGGGTGGTGGTTGGAGGGTTTGGGGGGATGGGCGGTGAGCCCTTGCTAGCTGAACCCCTGAAGACACTCTGTTCCTCCACCCAGGCCAGTTGGAGGCAGTTAGGGAGGGGATGGAGAAGCACTCCCCTCCCATGAACTGGGGTCCAGGAGGGTTTAGAGCCCCCTCCAGCCCCACTGTCAACACAACCCAGCGTCCCAAACGGGCCCAAGGAGCAGCCGCATTCTGCTGCCTGACCCCCGACCTCACCGGCCCCGCCACTCCCAGCCTCAGAAGGAGCAGGAAATAAGAGGTTAAGCATCCATCCAAAGTGAACCTGTCTTGGACAGGGGACAGGGGTTCAGTTCCTGGTCCGGGAAGATTCCACATGCCACGGAGCACTGAAAGCCCTGGCGCCACAACTCCTGAGCCAGTGCTCTGGAGCTTGTGGGCCGCAGTGACCGAAACCCGAGTGCCTGTGTGAGGCACAGAGAAGCCTCCGCAAGGAGAAGCCCACACCCCGTAGCCACGCACGGCGCCTAGGCGTCTCAACCGGAGAAAGTCAGCACTTGGCAATGAAGACCCAGCACAGGCTCTTCAAATCTGGCCTCGTGATTCTTGGTTCTGGGGTATTCCTTGTGCCCTGCGGGTCCTCTCCGTTTCGTATTAAGCCCGTCAGCTGGTCTGTGCTCATTCCTCAGGGACGAGATATGACACGAGCAGGAAAAAAAGAAAGAAAGCCAAGCGTCTCGGCCTGGCTTCTGAGTTTCAAAAGCAGTCCTTGGTCTGGACATGACATTCAGGTTCCATCCTCCCCCACAGAGGAAGAGGAGCGGGTGTTTGGTGGGGACAGGAGGAGACTGGGCTGAAGGAGCTGGCCTGTCTGATCCCCGCCCAGGAGCTCCTGCCCCTCTGACCTCTGGGCTCCTCCCTGGGGGGCCGAGGGCCTGCCCTCCCCCACCTCCCCCTCCACGCCCCGCTGCAGCACCCCATCAGCCACAGCCACACGCCTCCATGGACAGCCAGCCAGAGGGCCGCCCCTGTGCCCCGGGCTCCTCTCAGGGTCAGGTCTTCTTCTTGCCCAGGGGACAGCCCTCCTTCCAGCACCCAGGACAGTAGCTGGAGGGTGTGCCATTAGAGGCTGGGGCCAGGTCTGGAGGGGAGAGTAGGGCTGTACGGCCCCCACTGTGGTTGAGGGGGCTGGGAGAAAGGGCCCCACAGCCCGAGTCAGGTGGGTGCTCAGTAGACCCTGCCCTGGAATGTGGGCACTGCTCTCATGCCCAGTGTCCACGAGTGCTCTGAGGGCCTGGGAGCCCCCCTGCGAAGGTGGCAAGAGGGAGGGAGCAGCGCCCATCCCCTGAAGGTGGGCAGACTCGGGGGTTTGTCCACAGGAGGCGCAGTTTCTGAATGGTCTGGGGCACCACTCCAGGTCTCTCCTTCCTGGTGCTCGGTGGGGTTCCTGGGGTCCTCGCCAGCTCTGCTACCCTGAGATGCTGTGTTGCCCCCTCCCAGGGGCTGAAGGATCCTCAGACGAAGCTCAGCCTCAGGACTCGGGGGCCCCCTCTCTGGCTGAAGCTCAGTTGACTGATGCTTTCATTTCCGCTTGACGCAGGAGGGTCCTGAGCCCCCTCGGCAGGGTCCCCACTTTCCCGTCAGACTATTCCCTACGAGCCTTTGTATAAAGAGTTCGGCTGGGATCCAGGGAACTTTGGGAAAGTATGTATGGCCTAAGCCAAGCTGTACTAACCTGTCTTCCTCCCGAGCTGAAAGGGGCCAGGTTGTTCCCAGACAAATGCAGGGGTGGGGGGTAGGAAGGAGGCTTGTACACACATCACACACTGCAGAGTAGAAGGCAGGGGTGGGGGGTAGGAAGGAGGCTTGTACACACATCACACACTGCAGAGTAGAAGACGGGGGTGGGGTACAGGTGGGGAGGCTTGGCCAGGGGCAGCGGAGGTGGGGGGCCTGCTACCAGGTGTCTGGTGTACACACACACACGCAGGAAACACACAGACACACACACCAGAAAGAGCCTGGGTACCAACTCAGTTATGCAGCAACGTGGGCGTGCAAACACCGACAGGTGTGTGTTGTGTACACAGAAAGACACAGAGGCTGCAGAGACATGCTTACACGTGTTCACACACACACACACGGACCCACACAAACACGTCCCCATGCACATGCCTCCACACACAAAGGATTCAGATTCAAATGTGCCAGGCCAAACCCAGGAGGCAGAGAGAGGGTCTGACCTCCTGGAGGACCCAGCTCCCTAGGACTTAGCATATGTGCGTGCATGCGCGTGCACACGCGCACACACACACACACACACTCAAATACACACACACACACACACACTCACACACGCCCTGGGAGAGAAGCACTTCCGTCATAGGAGCTTTTGGATTCAGGGGACCTCGTGGTGCTGGGAAAGAAAGCGCCTTTGTGTGCTGGGATGGGGGGGTGGGGATGCGAGAGCAGCTGCCGTTCCTCCAGGATTAGGGCCAGGCCCATTCCGTTCCTCCCTTGCCCTGGGGGAGGAAGGTCAGGCAGGGCCAGGGATGCAGGCGGGAGTGGGGGACCCGCCAGCCCTGCACCAACCAGCCCTGGGGCGCTGTCTCTGGCAGGCTGCCCAGAACCCAGAAAGCCACGCTGACCCTCGGCCTTGGTCTGGCCCTGTCCCCAGAATGTCCCCACGGCCCCGCCCAAGGCTTGCTTCAACCCTGACCCAGACGGAAACCTGGCTCTGGCCTAGGGTGCCATGCCTGGTTTGTGCCTACGGCCTTGCCTTTTATTTATTTTTAACAAAGTGATAAAAGGTCAGTCTCTTGAATTAGAAAGATGTGAGCTTGAGTCCTGCTTCTGTCGCCTGTCAACAGGGTGACTTTGAGAGGAGCCTAATTTTTTTTGAGCCCTTATTTGAGTTCCATTACAGTGCTCAGAAAGTGAAAGTGTTAGTCACTCGGTCATGTCCAAGTCTTTGTGACCCCACAAGCTGTACCCCACCAGGCTCCTCTGTCCCTGGAATTCTCCAGGCAAGAATATTGGAGTGGGTAGCCATATCCTTCTCCAGGGGATCTTCCTGACCCAGGAATCAAACTGGGGTCTCCTGCATTGCGGGCAGACTCTTTCTGGACTGAGCCACCGGGGAAGATGCAGTGCTCAGAGGCAGGAGGCAAATCGTCTTATCTATCAACCCCTTGGAGCACGGCCC
This sequence comes from Antilocapra americana, assembly GCA_007570785.1. NCBI lineage: Eukaryota > Metazoa > Chordata > Mammalia > Artiodactyla > Antilocapridae > Antilocapra > Antilocapra americana. The sequence goes on from ML660203.1 coordinate 3,626,260, forward strand.
CTTCTTGGTGTGTTTTATCACCTGCCCTTGTGATTGTTGCCTCCACCTTCAGGTCCCCCCGGGGAGTCCTCTCTGAGCCTCCTGCTCACACTCTGGAGGTGCCGCCCCCACCTCTCTGCTCTGTGGCCCCAGACCCAGCCTTCCCTCTGCTCCCTCCGAGTCGGGTCCTCTGCAGGCTCAGCCTGCAGCAAAAAGAGCCCTGTATTCTAACTCAAGAGGACTCAGCCGAGGGACACCCACCAGAGATGACCTCAGCAGCCCCTCCAGGCACTCAGTCAACAAGCATTTATCGAAGGTCTTTTCTGTGCCAGATGCTGTTTCAGATGCTGGATATTCAGCAGTGAACAAACAGACAAAAACCTCTGCCCCTGTGGGCTCGCATCCCAGTACTGTTACCATAGTAACAGGCCTTGGGCATCACTTGGTTCTCCCACATCTGTCCCGAGAGTTGGAAGCATCCTGGGGGCACAGACAGCACTTCCCTCCTGGGTCTCCATGAAGCTTGGGCCTGTCGCAAACACAGCTCTTTCTCTCCCCTCGACCCCCGCTCCCCCGAGGCCACAGGTACCACAAGGGCAAGGGTGCAGCTGGCACAGCGCTGGTGAGGCCAGGATTGTCAGACTCAGCAGGGGCTTTCTGTAGTTCAAGCACCTTCGGCTACCACTGCCATTTGGTATGTTTCTGTTTTGCTCTAACTGAAACTTAGTGCTTCTCTTTCAATGTATTTTCAATCTGTTATGTAATTGCATATCATTATATAATAGTAAAAAAAATTTGTGTCCCTATTGTTCACAAAACTGTCCTGTTTTAGGAAATAACTTACCTGGAAGCTTGACTCACCTAGAGTGCGGCACATCAGGTCAAGTGCTCTGTGATACGATTCATCTGTTCAGGTAGTGTTAGTTGAACATCTGCCCCCATGGCAGAGTGGGAGTGGGAGACCCCTGTTTAGAGAGGCCTGTTTTCTAGCAGGAGGACCAGGACAGGTAAGCAGAAAAGTGCAGTTAGGAGAATGGAATGATGGGCTGTTGCTGAGGGAGCCTGGCTGGATCAAAATGACAATTTTAGAACCCGGGACATTGAGCTGAGCCCTCATGACATAGTTGGGTGTATTTTTCTGGTAGAGATGAGAGAAGGGTGAGCCAGAAAGAGGGACCAACATTTGCAAAAGTCGTATACCGGAAAAGTGTCTGATGTGTGTGAGGCAATGGGGAAATGTTAGATGTGCGGGCGGGGCGGGTGTGCATCAGGCTGGGCTGGAGAAGAAGCTGGCAGCAGACAGGACTGCGGATGCCAGGGAGAGTGGGGAACCCCTGCCACATGGAGGGCGCCCAACCTGGCCCTGGAGTTGCCCCAGAGCGCTCTTCCCGCTCCTCTTGGAACTCTGGCTCAGCTTCGTGGTCCCCACCTCCAACCTGCTCTAGGAAACTTTAGTTTCACTGTGGTCAGATTCCCTCTATACTTGGCTTAGATTTAAAAATATATATATATGGGCAAGAATTTTGTAAAAGCTCTTTATATATATTGACATTCTGGATTCTTTGTTACATGGCCATCTTGTCTTTTTTTATTTTTTTCAGTTTGACCTTTATGTGATTCTGTTTTGGTGGAAAGGAACCTTACATACTTTTGTTGTCCAGCTCATTAATCTGTTCATTTGACATTGTCTTAGAAAATTATTGCCTGTCCTAAAATTGTATATGGATTAGGATTCTTTCATGGTTTAACTTCCAACATTTAAATCTTTAAGCCATCTGAGGTTTATTTTGGTGTAAGGTAGGAATCTAACTTTATTTTTTCCAAATTGTGAGCCAGTTGTCCAGTCCCGTTTCGTGAGTAATCCATCATTTCTGCACTGGTTTGTTTGTTTTGTTCAAAATTCATTTCCCCTCTTCTCAATTTTTAAAGTCACACTTACAATCTAAAAGTTGGGAATTTTTTTTTTTTTCAAATTTTAAAAGAAGAGGAGGAAGAGGAGGCCGAGGAGTCCAAATGTCATAGAAACATATGACATAGAAGATGAGAGCCTTCCCCTGGGCTTAACAGCTTGCTATATATCATTTTATTATTAGTTTTATAACACTTATTAGATTTCCTTTTAGTACAAAGGATAAAACCCAAGAGGAATCAAAATCTCTAGATAACATATATTGACATAAAATTATGTTGACATTTAAAAAAAAGAGGGATTTGCCTGGTGACCCAGTGGTTTCGACTCTGTGCTTCCACTGCAAGGGGTGTGGGTTCAATCCTTGATGAGGGAATTAGAATCCTGCATGCTGAGTGGTACAGCCCCCCAAAAAATTTTAATTTAATAAATTAAATAAGAAAAATACATACTAATATAGAAAGTTGGAAAAGTCAGGCAATTCTGAAAGATACAAAATGAAAAATTATGGAACTCCCTGATGATCCAGGGGTTAGGCCTTGAGCCCTCATTGCCAAGGGCCCGGGGTCTATGTCTGGTCTGGGAACTAAGATTGCAAGCCTCGCAGCGCAGCCAAAAAAAAGAAAGAAAAATCAATACTTCTCTCGATTACCATCCACCTACCTCAAGTCCCTTGCCCCAAAGGTAAGCAACTACATTTCCTCTTTGCTTTAGTTTGCGATGCGCTTCTTTTCCACATTCCAGTTCATTTGTGGATGAGTCTATTTCTGGACTTTCAATTTTCCCTGCTGTTTATCTCTTTGTTCTTCTGGGGCTGGTACCATACCGTGTAGGGCTTCCCAGGTGACTCAGTGGGTAAAGAATCCACCTGCAATGCAGGAGACACAGGAGGTATGGGTTTCATCCCTGGATCAGGAAGATTCCCTGGAAGGGAGCATGGCGACCCACTCCAGTACTTTTGCCTGGAGAATCCCATGGACAGAGGAGCCTGGCGGGCTACAGTCTATAGGGTCCCAAAGAGTCAGACACGACTGAAGCAACCTAGTATACAGGCATGCACCAGAATGTTTAAGGTGTTAGAGTTTCACCCGACGTTTTAACAGCAAGACGGGGAAGGCCCCCTTATTGATCACGCAGGAGTGTCATGATTGTCTTGTCCGTGGGGGCTGCGCTAACAAAGCACCATCGATGGGACAACTTAGACAGCAGACGTTTATCTCTCGTGGGTCTGGAGGCTGGAAGACTGAGATCAGGGTGGTAGCAAGATGGGGTTCTGATGAGGACCCTCTTCCCGGCGGCAGTTTGCCAACTTCTCACTGTGTCCTCACAAAGCAGAAAAAGGAGAAAGGGGCTTGTGAGGGCATTAATCCCGTTCATGAGGGCTCTGACCTCTGTTCTAATCATCTCCCAAAGTCCCCGCCACCTCCTACCTTTACACTGGGGGTAGTTCAACACGTGAATTTTAGGATGAGGGGGATACAAATTGCTATTCAATCCATAGCAATAGCTATTCGACACTCATTTTCCATGTCAACTTTGTATTGTAAGCCCCCCATTTGATTAAACATTTGTTGGCCTTGCATTTTTATGGGTTAATTTGGAGCTGGTTATCTTCTCTGCGGGACTGAATGTTCCCGCTGTGTGTAAGGGCATGACTGTCTCCCTGAACTGCATTGAGGTTCTCTGCTCTTTCTTGTTCAGCATCTTGAACATTCCTCCTCAGGGCACCTTACTCTTCATCCTTGGGTTGCTCTAATTACTGCCCCCAGAGAGTAAGAGGACGGGGGTGAGGGTAGGGGGGGCTGGGTCCCAGTCCTCCCCCACCTGAGGACCCTCAGGTAGAAGATGGAGTGGACGTACTCAACAGGGGCTCCAGGGACAGACCTCAGACCTCTGGGGGTCATGCAGAGGCCGCCTGTGGTTCCACAGAGGGAAGAATGTCCTGTCTGTTGGAGCGGTAGGGCCACAGAACAAGGAACAAGCCGACAGGGGAGGTGGGGAGAGCTCCACAGATGGCGCCTTTCCAGTGTTCCAGGGAGAAGGTCACCTGCACTGCCCACGGGCTTCCCAGCTTGTGGGGGGAGTTGGGGGACGCTGGTCAGTGCCCGGCCCTTGCACTCTGAGCAAGCGGGAAAGTCGAGGCTTCCCAACACTCACCCTGTGCCTCTCACCTCGCTTCCCTCTCCACAAGGACACTTCGTAATGGGATGGTGTTAATCCACTTCACTTCTGAGAACAGTGAGGCTCAGCAAAGTTAAGAGAACTACCCAAGGTCACCCACAGCCCTGATGCAACTCGGGTTCCCAAACACGTGATTCCCCAGGCTGCCTTTCTGTGACTGTCGCCTGGGGGGCCCTGCTCCGTGTCAGCGCGGACCAGTAGAAAGCCGATCACCCTCCCCACCCACCCCCGGCCAGGCACAGCTGCCAGGCAGGTGAGTGGCCCAGTGGGCCGTGGGAGGCGCTGCCAGCTCCTCTCCCGGGCCTGGTCCCACAAGTACGTCTGCCTGCCTCCCCTGGGCAGCCCTTGACTTGGCTCATGGTGTTCTCCGGGGGCCAATGGGCTTCTTGATTCCAGGCTGCACATCTGGAAGTTGATGCTATTAAAACAAACCCCATTATATAACAAACGGACATCTGGAACCCGTTAACGCCGAGTTTTTAGAAAAAGAAATTGTTTTGGATGTGCTTGCTCCTAAGAATGTGGCAAAGAGCCCTCAGCCTGGCTCTCCAGGAACCTTGAAGCCTGGCAGCCCCTCCCAGGCCCAGTTCTCAAGGTATCTCAGGCCAGGCTAGAGGTGGGCCCCGGGCAGAGGCGGGGACAGACACCCCCACCAGACAGGCAGCTCTGCCATCTCCTGAGGATCTTGGGAGGCCCCTTTCCAATTTTATTCAGCATTGTGTGCCTACTATGTGCTGCTAACTCTGTATCATTCACACGCCCACTCCAACATGCCCTACTGAGCCTGATTTCTCCTTCATGGCTCATGAAAACAGATTATGGGGTCTCCCTGGTGGTCTAGCGGTTAAGAATCCGCCTGCCAATGCAGGGGACATGGCTTCGACCCCTGGTCCAGGAAGATCCCACATGCCTAGGGGCAACTAAGCTCATGCTCCACAACTACTGAGCCTGCATTATAGCCCATGAGCCCTAGAGCCTGTACTCAGCAACAAGAGAAGCCAGTGCAATGAGAAACCCGTGCCCCACAAGTAGAGAGTAACCCCTGCTGGCTGCAGCTAGAGAAAGCCCGTGTGCAACAATGAAGACCCAGCACAGCCAAAAATAAATATTAAAAATTTTCAAAATAATAATAAGAAGAAAGAAAACAGATCATGGACTGCCCTGGGTGCTACAGAGCCATACTTACAACTCTGTACCTCGGTATCCTTGGACAAGGAGCCTGAACACCTAAGCTAGCCCCCAGAACTCCCTAGCATCCTCAAGCCTCTCCCTGGGTTTTCTTCCTCTCCTTTCTCCCTGGACCAAGCAGAAAAGTGAAAGTGAAAGTTGCTCAGTCGTGTTGTCCAACTCTTTGTGACCCCATGGAATTCTCCAGGCCAGAACAGTGGAGTGAGTAGCCTTTCCCTTCTCCAGGGGATCTTCCCGACCCAGAGACGGAACCCAGGTCTCCCACATTTCAGGTGGATTCTTTACCAGCTGAGCCACAAGGGAAGCCCAAGAACACTGAAGTGGGTAGCCTATCCCTTCTCCAGGGGATTGTCCCAACCCAGGAATCGATCCGGGGTCTCCTGCATTGCAGGTGGATTCTTTACCACCTGAGCTATCAGGGAAGCCCCTGGACCAGGCAGACTGGGGTTAAAACACTGTGGGGCACTCACCCACAAATGACTGGCATGGAGTCATTCTGGTTCCCTCTATGAGTGGACCTTGACCTAACCAGTGAGGACAATTTCTGAGTGATGTCTGGCTAACATTTTCAAGTGGAAATTTTAAATCTTCCCACCCCCCAGCCTTTTGTGATGAAAAATTTCAAATGTACAGAAAAGTTGAAAGAAGTGTACAAGGAACACCCACCTGAAACCACCAGCGAGATTCCGCGATTGTTAACAACACACTGGTGTATCTTTCCAGCTCTTCACTCAGCGGATTCACAAGCTATCTGCAAGTACCCTTACACTTCTTCCCTAAACACTATGCTTGCGTATCATTAACCAGAGATCAATATCTGTTTTTTAAATTTTCTTTTATTTTTAAATTTTCTTTATTTTGTTTTTACTTTCATTGACATACAATGAAACGAACAAGTCTTAAGTGTAAGATTCTAGTAAGTTTGACAAACACAAATACCTGTGTAATCCAAACCCATCTAACCGTGTATAAGTCACCATCAACCTCAGAACATTTACCATGGCCCTTTCCAGTCAACCCCCACCAGCCCACTCTTCTCTGAGACAATCACTATTCAGGGTATTTTCACCACAGATTAGATGTTATGTGCTGAACAGTGCTCTCCCCAAATTCACATGTTGAAGTCCTGGCCCCAGGACCTTTGAAATGTGACTGTATTTGGAGGTAGGACCTTTAAACAGGTGACGAAGGGGAAATGAGGTCATATGGGTGGGCCCTGATCCAGTATAACTGGTGTCCTTATAAGAAGGGGTTAGGACACAGATATGCAGGAGGAAAGACCATCTGAGGGCACATGGCCATCTCCAAGCCAAGGAGAGAAGCCTCAGAAGAAACCAACCCTGCCCACACCTTGATCTTGTACTCCTAGTCTCGAGAACTGTAAGAAAATAAACTGTTGTCTAAGCCTCCTGGCCTATAGCAGTCCTAGCAAGCTAATACACCAGGTTTACCTCTTCTAGAGTTTTATAGACTAAGTATGTGCTTGTGGTCTTCCTTACTTTACCCAGCATTAGGCCTCTGGGATTTATCTATGTTGCTACGTAAGTCAGTACTGGTTTTCCTTTTTTGTAGCTGAATAGTATTCCATTACACATTCTACAGTTTGTCTAGCTAGGGCAATTTATTATTTAATGACAGAGGAATCATTTCATAACATGTCATTCTAATGTATGTTCTGTTTGTCATCTCAGCAACAGAGAAAATGTTCCACAGCTAGCCTGTCTCAGCAGGGAGCTTTAGAACTGTATGCAGTTATCTAATTATCCTGAAATGTATATAAAAGCATTATACTTCCTGCAGTGAAAAATTCTTAGAGATTAAAGAAGTACATCATTTTATCTCAGTGAATGTAGACGAATCCACTCAGAATGCAGTTCACCTGTTTGGTTAATGACGCAACTTTTGGTGTCAGGGTCTTCGGGTTTGAGTCCTACTTGCTGTGTGACTTTGGGAGAGTCACTGAACCTCTCTGAGCCTCCTCTTATTCACCCAAGAAATGAGGCTAATGACCCATCCCTAAGGGTTGCTTGAAGACTGACAAACTAACGAGTTCAGGGTGTTCCCAGTGGCTGGAGGGCTTAAGGACTCAGGAAGTGTTCCTTCTTTGACCCATTCGGCTACCATCAGAGCCAGAACTCTCCCATGGTAGGGCAGCAGAAGTAGACTTCTAGGCCACAAAGGGTAGAAAATGAGCTTCCTGGAGTGCCATACATAATAACTGAGACCCAGGAGCAGGGTGGTGAAGACCATGTCAAATCAGCAAGCTGCCAGGATCGATTCAGCTGATGCAATCACCCCAGGAGTGATGCTTTCGGAGTTTTGTAAAACACACTCTGAATTATGGGGTCCAAAGTGCTTCCAGTCCACACAAGTCTTACACATGTTTGGCCATTTCTATTTCTTATTTTGTTCCCTCTGAATGGGGCAGTTCAAAAATGTGTTTTACTTGGTTACGATTCTTTCTAGGAAAGTGTCAATTTAAATCTGATAATCTAGAAGCCCATCGTTTATAACAGATTTTAATTGAATATTTTCCTTCTGACCCAGCAGGAAATATGCATAATCCAAAGGGCCGTCATTTTCTCTCATTTCAGAAGTTCTTTTTCCTCCTGAAAAAAATTATTTTTCAACTTTAAAATCCTCAGGAATTATTTTTTTGGCATAATGTATCCACTCTGTCCCAAGTGGTTTTGAAATGTTCATAATTCCTCTCAGATGATGATCTTTTTTTGGCTTTTAAAGACAAAGAAAACATCCATGGTTTCACTTTGAAGCTCTTGAGAAAAAGTTCCTGGGACGCTTACCATGTGGTAAAGAAATTGGAAATAAGAAAGATAAATTCAGATTTGGAAATGGGGTTATCAGTTGGACCCACCAATCACCTGCAGGACGAAAAGGATCATCTACTATAACTTCCCATGGCTTAACAGCATCTCAGTGTTGTCTATTACCCAGCATCACTGCAGGTGTGTTAAAGAAACCCCACTCCTCCTGCATGTTTCATTGTTACCCTGCTTCCAAAGATTTGGAGAACTCTTGGCAGGCGCATCCTTTTGTGCCAAAAACAGGCCTGAGAACCTCTGCCAGCCTTTCCTTTCCTCACAACACTTCGCTATCACCAGACCCCCACCGCCGCCCCGCCAAATATAAAGAACAACCAAACCTCTTCCCATACCACTCAATACCTACAGTCAGACGTGCTCTCATAGACCTCATAGTGCCTTTTACTCAAGTCAGTTCCACTCGGTTGCCTCTTTTTTCCTGATATATTTTTATAACCCTGCACAAGATGATTGATCCCAGTTATCTCTCTCACAGCCTTGAAACCCGAGAACCTCTCTTTAATTAAACCTCCTGGACTATGACCTTCCTTCCCAACACCAAATGTACTACTACAGCAGAGCTCAAGGTCAGCCAGCAGCCAGGCCTGGCCTGTCGGGCAGGGCCTTTGCCCTATGAGGGTTGGCTCCCTCCAGGTCTGATGGTAGGACCCGCGGCAGAGAGAGCCTGGGGAGAGAGTCTGCTCAGTTCCAGGAGAGGGCTTGGCTCAGGGATCCATCACAGAGCCGAGGCCAGCAGCCTTGGTGGTCCTGCAGAATCCCTCCCTGTCCCTGATGGCACAGATCCCCCCTCCTGGGGCAACCACAAAGCACAGTCCAGCTATCTATTGGACCCCAGCCCCGGGGGTGATTAGATTGTTGGCAAGGGGATAAACTTCCTTCTTGGTACAGCTTTAGCAACATCACATATGTTTTGGTATGTTGTGTTTTCATTTTTGTTAGTCTCAAGATATTTTTAAAAATTCCCTCTTGATTTCCTGTTTGACCCAATAGTTGTTCAAAAATGTGTTGTTTAGTTTCCGCTTATTAGTGAATTTTTGTTTTCTTACTGTTACTGACTTCAAGTTTCATTTGATTGTGGTCGGAAAAGACGCTTAGGATCATTTCAGATGAATGGATAAAGAAAATGTGGTCTGCTCATACCATGGAATATTATGCAGTCTTTTAAACAAGAAGGAAGCGTTGCTATTTGAGACTTGGCTGAACCTGGTGACACAAGCCAGACAGAGAAAGACAAATACAGTATGATCTCACTTACATGAGGAATCTAAAAAAGTTGAACTTAGAAAAACAGAGAATAGAATGGTGGTTGCCATGGGCTTTGAGAAGATCTGCTGGAGAAGGGATGGGCTACCCACTCCAGTATTCTTGGGCTTCCCTTGTGGCTCAGCTGGTAAAGAATCTGCCTGAAATAAGAGAAACCTGGATTCCATCCCTGGATTGCGAAGATCCCCTGGAGAAGGGAAAGGCTACCAGCTCTAGCATTCTGGCCTAGAGAATTCCATGCGATCGCAAAGAGTCGGACACGACTGAGCAGCTTTCACTTTCATTGCCTTGGGCTGGAGGGCGAGGGGAAGATGTTGGTGGAGGGGTCCACAGTTTCGGTTATGTGGAATAACTGAATAAGTTCTGGAGACCAAATGACAGAAATATTAATATAATGAATAATACTGCGTTATGTACTTGAAATTGACTGAGTTGCTCTTTTTTTAATAGTGTTATTTATCTAATTTATTTTTGGCTGTGCTGGGTCTTCGCTGCTGTGCAGGCGTTTCTCTAGTTGTGGAAAGTAGGGGCTACTCTCTAGTTGCGGTGCACGGGCTTCTCACTGCAGTAGCTTCTCCTGTAGCAGAGCACAGGTTGAGGTGCCCTGGCTTTGTTGCTCCGAGGTACGTGGGCTCTCCCCTGATCAGGGATCCTGTATTGGCAGGCAGATCCTTTAACCACTGAGCCACCAAGGAAGTCCAGAGGGTCATTCTTAAGTGTTCTCACCACCACCACCACCAAAAAGCTATGTGAGGTGATGAATGTGTTAATTAGCTTGATTGTGATCAGTTTCATGAGGAATCTATATATCAAAACATCACGCTGTACACCTTAACTGTACATAGTTTCTATCTGTCAATTATATCTCAATAAAGCTGGGGAAGATGTGGAACTTAATAAAATGTAGATTGAAGTTCGGGGTCAGGGGAGACAAATGGAAAACAGTAAGCACCCAAAGAAAACCAACAGCCAGGAGTAAGAGCCTGCAATTCACTCAGAACCACGGGAGGGTCAAACCACAACCTGTACAGCAACAGGAAGAAGAAAAAAACAATGCAAGCATTTGGGGAAAAAAAATCAAATATGAAAGAAAATGCTTTCCTAAAGTAGGAAACATGATTTGAAATTTCAAATGAATTGGATGGAGACCTGGGAAACCGAATGGAAGAGAGAATGCAAAACACAAAGCAAAAATAGCATCAGAAATCATGCAAGGAAAACCCAAGCCCTAGGCGGAGGAAGACCCAGGAGACATCATATGGGAATAATACAAAGCCTAGAAGGAAAAAAGCAACACATGGAGGAGAAGCCATAATTTTAAAACAAGAAAAATTTTTCCGTGGTTTGAAGAAAGACTTGGGTTTGAAAGGGCTTATGGAGTTCCAGGCAAGAATGATGGAAAAAATCAGACATCTAGGCATAGCCTGGGAAGATTCCTGAATTCCATGATTAAAGGGAAAACTCTTCCGAGCTTCCTAAATGAGACACCAAGTTAAGAGAGTCGGCCTGAAACCACATATATGTAAAGTTAGAGGAGAGAAAAGCATCCTCTGCCAGTTGAGGTGCCCTTCACATACCTGGAATAGAGAAGTTCAAAAGTCCAGAGACTCTCCCTGGGCCCTATGGAAAATGCCAGAGAAAGGAATCTAATCAAGTAATAAAGGACTCAGTTTGGAGACAAGGGAAGTGAAGAAAAGAGGAAGCCATCAACGGTAGCCAAGAACCTACAGTTTCTGTACAGTTAGCTCCAATGGATCATGATAGATAAGATGATATTTGTAACATAAGCACTAAATAATTAAAAAAAAAAATAACAGAAGAGAGATGCGCTAAGACCCGATGCTAGTTTGCAAGTAAAACTACTAAATTATCTTGGCAAAAAGTAGGAGTTGAGGAGAGGGGAAAGGGCCAGCAAAAGCATTTCAAATATTTCCTATTGGGTGGAGGAGAAGGAAAGGAAAAAGAGACCCTGGAGGGGAGGAACTGATTGATAGTTTGTTGACACATAATAGGAAGTGGTTTTGTTTGTTTGTTTTTTATGAAAACCAGAAAAGGAAAAGTCAGCTCCGTGGAAGGTAACATATAGTAAAGCTTCCAAATTGAGAAGGCAAAAGAGGAAAGACCAGCATCTCTTGTCAACTGTTCCATCCTTTCCTTTTTTTTTTAAATTAAAAAAAATTTTATTGTGGAAGCTTCTAAACACACACTACAAGAGACAGAATAAGACCAGGACTCTCTGTGGACCTACTCCTGGGTTCAATACTCATTGTTTTTTAAGTTGGGGAAATATTGGTTGTCACACACCCTGCAACATTCAGTTTTTAATTTTCCCAGCAATTGACTTAGAATTTGCACACTTTTGTTGAAACTGGCGCTCCTCTTTACTGATCAAACGATTTTTTTTCTCCTTGAATTCTTATTCTGATCTCCAATGATTCCAAAAAAACACCATCAGAACAAGACAAGGCACAATCTTTTCCTGGTAAACATGTTAGCTTCTCCAAGATTGACTTTTTCTATGGCTAACAACTGGCAAATACAAAATGCTAAATCCTTCTGATTACCAAGACTCTTAAAAATCCTACAGTTTGCACAAAACTTATGGATTTTTTTTTTTTTTGGACAGGCTATATCCACCAGTGTTTACCTTCATGAACTAAATAAGCGTCACAGGGCTTCGAATAGTATTAATACCCTGATTTTGGTGCCAGGTGTTAATGATTTGAGAAAACTGTATCATCACTCAGCTCCCTGGATAACCTCTAGATCCTTGGTGGAAAATGACAACAGAGTGTACACAGGTGTGTGTGCTTAGTCGTGCAGTCATAGGCAACTCTCTGCGACCCCATGGACTATCACCCACCAGCACCTCTGTCTATGGGGATTCTCCAGGCAAGAAGACTGGGAGAAGGGGCTTCCCAAGGTGACGCTAATGGTAAAGAATCTGCCTGCTAATGCAGGAGAGGCAGGAGACCTGGGTTTGATCCCTGGGTCGGGAAGATTCCCTGGAGTAGGAAATGGCAACCCGCTCCATTATTCTTACCAGGATAATCCCACGGACGGGGGAGCCTGGCAGGCTACAGTCCACGGGGTTGCAAAGAGTCGGCCACAACTGAGCGACTGAGCACTTATGCATACGCACCCTCCTTCTACCAAGTCACCCCTTCGCCCTGTTTCAGCCCAACTTGGTCCAGGCCGAGGGCCCCACCTGCTCCCTCACTTGGTCAGGAAATCCAGCTCCTCACTTGGACTTCTCTGAGTCTCCTTTTGGGAGGTACCAGGCTCGCGGAACAAGGGGAGGCTCAGGGCTTCAGCCAGCTGCTTGGGTAGAACTCTCACGACCTCAGACCTGGTGCCCCCTCCCCCATATCTTGGAGGAATGAGGTCCCCAAGACCACAGATAGGCCATTTCTTGGTGGCTCCCACAGGAATCCTAGACACCAGTGAACTGGTGGAGGGGGGTGGGCCTCTGACCTTGCCCTAGAGGCCCACACCAAGAACTCAACCCCCACCATAGCTGGGAAGGAGCAAGGCACAGAGAGGACACCCATCTCCTCCAGGGCACCTGCAGGCATCCCCGACTCAATGCGAGTACCCTCTGCACTCGAGTCTCCCCTCTTTCCTTGTCACAGCACAAAGGACCCTGGAGCTAGAAACCTGGAGTCATCCTGGAGCCCCTTAAAAGTCACTGAGACTCCCCAGTTCTTCTCATCTTCCCAGATGCTTTCCATTCCCATCCGCCACTCTGGCTGCTCCCTTGGCACCAACTGCCCGCAGCCCTGCCCTCTCCCATCACCACGGGTGGGAGGGAGACAGGAAGGACTCCATGGCCAGTAGCTGAGGGGACAGAGGGCGGCAGGGGAGGAGGAGGAGGTGCAAGGGAAGGGGCCTGCCATTGCAGAGGCGCTCAGTGGTGGTTGGATAATGCGGGCAGTGATGAGACGCAGCGGGTGGGGGAAGGGTGCCCTAATCCCAGCACAGCCCCCCAGGGCGGGGCAGGGGACAGAGGGATAAAGTCCCACCGTGGGAGCCTCCTGCCTAGTCTTTCCCAAAGGAACTGGGGCTGCCAGCCAACACCAGTGCAGCCAGGAATGTGGGATCCCCTGTCTGCAGTGGCTCGACCTGGGGAAGGCCCCACTGATCCCATAGTGGGTGGCAAAAGCAGGTGGGTGGGCCACGCTGTCTGGGGGTCAGAGAGGTCAGACCCTGGCTGGCAGCCCTTTGAATGGATACCAGATGCACTGTCTAGCACTGAGTGTTAAACAGACAGGAAGACAGAGCTTGGGACCCCGCCAGGGTGCAGACCCACGACTCTGACCTTGGCCCTGACCCATCTCTCCAGCCAGCTCTTGGAAGTCTGGCAGCCCTCCCTTCAAATGCCTGTCCTCTCTCATCCTCAGCATCTCTTGCCTGGGACACCAGCTTCCCCAGGGCGCCCTCCTCATGGCTACAGTGGGACCCGTAGTTCGTCCATTCAGCACACCCAGGCAGGAGGTGGCCCTTGCATCAAGGACTGTCTCCTGGGAGGGGAGCTTGATGCAGAAAGACAATGACTATGGAAGTGGCAGTGGGGAGTGGACCCACAGAGTGAAGACCGAGCAACTCCCTGCATCACCCCAAAGTCCTCAGCCTGGACCTGGCTCTCCTCATTCCAGAAGTATCCCCTGCCCCGAGAGAGCTCCACTCTCATTGGAGCACACCCCCTACCAGGGTTCTCTTGCCCCCTCTCCTTCTCCAGGTCCCTTTCCCGACCCCTTCTGGGGCTTCTCCCAGCTCCCAGCCACCTCTGCCTCCCAATCTGGGTGTCCTGAGCACAGAGTTTGGGGCCCACCTGTCTGCTTCCAGCAGGAAGCGGGTGCCCAGCAAACGGCCAGAGAATTAAGGAATTAAGGCAGAGCGGGTCTGAGATCAGGGCAGTGTTTGGGTAGAGGTCAGGTTCTGCCTATCCAAGCGTGAGTTTTCCATGGCAACGACCACCTCTCCCATCCCCCTGCCTGGTGAGACAGCCCCCTCCTCCCTGGCCTGGCTCTGCACCCGTCCACCCCACGCCTGCCTCCTCTGTCACCAGCGGTAATCCTGTGTGGTTTTTACTCTGGTGCCCCTGAAAAGAGGAGAGAGGAAAGGAGGCGAGTCCTTCCCAGGGCCTTGCACCCAGCCCTCCAGCGGGAGCAGCTCCCAGGCTGCCGGCTGGAACCGGGCCAGCTGGCCACCCACTCACGTCAGCACCCGCCTTCACGGGGCCTCCTGCTCTGGACGGGCTGGCTGTGGCTGCCCGGTGGCCAACACGGGGAAGGCAGACCCTTTCCCGGGACAGCTCATTACATTGTCCATTCTCCCCACACTTCAACACACGTGGTCACCCAGCCCCATCTGGATGTGTTGGCTGACAATTTGTCTGCCTGGCACCTTCTAGAATCTTCCCCACACCCATAGTCTGCACAGCAGCTACCAAGGCCTGTCAGCTCTCTGTCCTGGAGGCCTCTGGGAGTCACCCCTTGCCCCCACCCAATGCCCCTCCCTGTCCTAGTCAACCTGGTGGTTGAATGTCGCAGGCACCCCTCCCTGGCCCCCGGCCTGCTCCAAGCAGTGGCAGCAAAGGGGTGTTTTTATCTGGAGACAGATCTGTATGTGTCTTTCTCCAGGTGTCAAGTTCAGACTCCTCAGGGGGCATCCAAGGCCCCTCTGTTCTGGCCCCTGCCAGTCTCTCTTGGGGCCTGCCCCCCAACAGAGCTCTGCAGGGCTCCCCAAACCCACAGGCTGTCTCCTTCCCCCACCCCTTGCACATGCTTCTCCCCACAGGTGAACTCTAGAGGCGCCTGCATGGAGAGACGTCTCTGAGCCTTTCTCCCAATTCCGGTCACCTCTTCCTCTGTGACCCTCCTGCCTCCCCATGATCTTTGATATAATGAGCATCCTGTTCATTATCCCTCTCGGATTGCAGGGCTCTCTCCCGGTCTCCGGTGGGGTTTCCCAGAAGCAGAGGTGGAAACAGGGATTCAGCAACATGCAGTCGATGGAGAAAGGACTCTCAGGAGGAGCACATACGAGAGGGAAGGAGAAAAGCAGGAAGAGACAGAGCAGGAAGGGGTCTCAGGAAGAGTCTACATGTGTCCTGGTTGAATAGGGGGTGGGCTCTGGGAGATAATAGCCGCACTGCTGGGCTGTCCCCTTGATGTGAGGAGGCCAGGGGCCGTATGTATCCTCGTATCAGGCAGTCACTGGCTGTGGGATGGGAGAGGCTGACACTCCCCAGGGATGCCCCTTTCATCAGGTAGTAATCCTCAAGGAGGGGAAGCTGTGGACATTAGGCATTGGCGGCAGGGGTTGTGGGGGGTGGGGACTGGGTACCAGGGGTCTGGTAGGTACCACCAGCATCCACCGCACCCCCTGTCAAGTAGGACCTTTGACAGACTGAATAAATGAGGAGTATGTGCATTCTTGGTCCATCTGGCTCTGACCTTTTCCAAGCCCACAGCTGTGATGTTGTCCTTGAATGTCCCCACATTACAGTGAGTGAAAGAAGCCCAGACATCCACCGCCCAGGGAAGGACTCTGAGCTCAGCCCCAGGTATCTCTTATGTGCCTGGCTGTGCAGACAGTATCTTCGGTCAGTGTTCTCTCTTTTTTTTTTTCGGTCAGTGTTCTCAATGAGTCCTTGCAGTGAACCATTTTACAGATGGGAAGACAGAGGCTCGGAGGGGTGAAGTGACTCTGTGAAGGTTATGGAACTTGTGCTTGGAGGTCTGATCAATGCCCCATCTGGTTCCTTCCCCCAGGTGTGTGCAGGGCCACGGACCTGAGTCCCTCCCATCCACCACAAGAGACTAGCAAAGTCCTGGGTCACCTCTGAGCTCCACAGCATGGCTCAGCTAAACTCAGGGTCCCCAAGGGCCACATCTGGCATTTGCAGTGGTTGGGAGGCTCACGCATGTATTTTGCATGTGATTTGCATAATAATTGCATCTGGTTTGCATGTGTCCCTGCTGAGGACCCATTAGCACGGCGCAATTTTTAAGTTGCTTCTAGGCAATCCTCAGAAGTCCGTCACCCAGGCTTTACAGAGTCCGGTTTCCCTTATCTCTGGACGCTCTCTCAGACCCTCACCTTGGGGCTGCACACCAACCCACCCCAGGTCCCAGAGAGGCCACACTTCTGCCCAGCCAGAAGGGGTCACTCCCAATCCTTGCCCCTGAATGTGTGTGGATTTGACAGCAACCCCTACTGATGGTGTGAGTGCCATCACAGTGTCAACTGGGCTTGGAGTGCACTGATGTTTACATTGACAAGCGGGCTGGATCCAGGCAGAGCCTTGCTACAAAGGCACCCCATGTGCGAGGAAGCTGAGGTGGGCCAGGTGGCTGAAGGTGGGGGGATGCACTTCTCCCAGTGGCAGGGGCTCATCTGTGACGGGAAGGGCTTGTGCCAGCCAGCCAGAAAGTTTCAGTCCTATTTCTGTCTCTTTCAGGGGCGCTATGGGGTTAGCCAAAAACTCATTCGGGTTTTTGTGTAGCATCTTATGGAAAACCCCATATGAACTTTTTAGCCAACCCAACACATTCCTGAAAGCTTTATAAGGCTTTCAAGAAGCTTATTTGGTGGAGCCTCAATAAAAAAAAAGTGGGGAGCACGTCCTGGGGCAGGTGGATGGAGCCCAAAAAAGGGAGAGGAATTGCCTCTGATTCCGAGACCTGCGTGGAGGCGGCAAAGGATGCCAAGCACCCATGGAACTCCGCGTGAAGAGACACCATCTGTCAGACTGCAGCTTCTTGGGATCCGTTCTCTCGTCTTCTCTGCTCCCAGGAGCTGGTTTTTCCTTCTGCCCCAGGGAGCCCATGGAGGAAGGAGGGGAAACTCCGGAGTCTGGTAGAGGTGCCCGCTCATGATCGCCCCCTGGACCCTCAATGCAAGACTACATGCATCCCTCTCCAGGTTTATCTTGTCATCCTGATGGCATTCTCATTTTTCCGAAGAGGTGACCCATCTGTCACCAGGGGCTAATGAAAGTTGGCAAAAATCTTCTTCCGTCCACGTGTCTGGAGGTGGACTGGGGTAGACAGGGTGCATCTGGATATGGCCGAGCACGTCCCAGGCAACAGAAAGCCTGATCCTGTGTGGCCCCTCCGCCCGCCTCCACCCAGGTGTGGAAACTCCAGTCAGAGTGGGGCGGACAAGACCAGACCGTCTGCCTTCCTCCCTGGCCTCTGGCCTCCCTAAGCTTCCTGTCTGGCAGATGTAAAGGGGCCTCCTCATCCACTGGGGAGACCCCAGCCTCTGGCTGGGTACAGCCAAGACCCTGAACATCTCTCCCACCCATGTCTTCCTGGCCTTCCAGGATGCGGCCCAGTGCTGGCTCCCGAAACCGGTCCAGTTAGTTAGAGAGGGAGCGCGGTGTTTGATATCAGCCACCTGGGGAAGGGGGAAGCGGGGGTTCCGTCTGTCCTTTCAGCCCTGTGTTATGAAGGCTTTCTGAGTTCAGACAAGGTCTACCTCCTCCCTCTGAGTTGTGGATCCCACATCTGGGCTTAGGGAGGGAGTGAGAGGAAGGAGGCGGGACCCCTTGGAAAAGGACCACAGCTTCAGGGCCAGGGAGGTGGGGAGTTTTTCCCGGAGTGAGATGGGAAGTGCTGCCAGGTGGTCTGAACCCAGCCTAGGGTTCTGT
Source organism: Antilocapra americana (assembly GCA_007570785.1). Lineage (NCBI taxonomy): Eukaryota > Metazoa > Chordata > Mammalia > Artiodactyla > Antilocapridae > Antilocapra > Antilocapra americana. The sequence goes on from ML660203.1 coordinate 3,644,282, forward strand.
TCATCTCCTACTCAGATGTCTCTCACTTTCTGAGAAGTGGACATTTAGTGGCTACAAAATCAAGACCATATTCTGGATCCTGTGTATCTTGCCCAGCGGCATGGACATCTTTGTTAAAGGCTGGAGCACCTTCGGTGGATTTGTGGTGGAGGAAGAAAGGCTGTCTCAGACAAGCATCATTTGCTCGGATCAGAAACCCACTGGAATGGGCTCAAGTGAGGCGGATTACTGGAAGCAGACAGGGGAGGCCGTGACAATGGCAGCTCACCTCACTTCTCCCTGAATACATAGCCGCTCCACTCCACCCCCTTCTCCTCCTGCAAACTCTCCTCCTCAGTTTCCCCGTAACTCCTGCCCAGCTACGGCTACAGGATGCCCAGGGCCGTGCTCTTACTCCCCCTCAGGGAATCACAGTGGGTCGAATAGCATCCCTCCCCCGCAATTCATGTCCATTTAGAAGCTTAGAATGGGACCTTATTTGGAAATAGGGTCTTTGCAGATGTAAGTATTTAAGAAGAGGTCAGACTGGATGTGACTGGGCGCTAAATTCAATGACAGGTGTCCTCTAAGGAAAGAACACCTAGAGACAGAGAGAGGCAGAAGCCATGTGAAGAAGGCCATGCAGAGACACAGGAGAGAAGGCCAAGGGAAGACAAGAACAGACATTGAGAGATGCAGCCACAAGCCAAAGGTGCCAAGGATGCCAGGAGCCATCAGAAGCTGCGAGAGGCAAGAAAGCATGCTTCCCTGTGGCCCTGCTGACGCCTTGACTTCAGACTTCCACCCTCTAGGATTGTAGGAGAACAACTTTCTGTTGTTTGAAGACACTTCAGTTCAGTTCAGTCGCTCAGTCGCACGCCAGGCCTCCCTGTCCATCATCACCTCCCGGAGTCCACCCAAACCCATGTCCATTGAGTCGGTGATGCCATCCAGCCATCTCATTCTCTGTTGTCCCCTTTCTCCTCTTGCCCTCAATTTTTCCCAGCATCAGGGTCTTTTCAAATGAGTCAGCTCTTTGCATCAGGTGGCCAAAGTATTGGAGTTTCAGTTTCAACATCAGTCCTTCCAATGAACACCCAGGACTGATTACCTTAAGGATGGACTGGTTGGATCTCCTTGCAGTCCAAGGGACTCTCAAGATTCTTCTCCAACACTACAGTTAACCTGTGGTTAATTCAGTACAGCAGCCCTGGGATACAAACAGAGCCTCTACTTGGAAGCCGGATCGCCCTCAGCCTCTGTGTTTCTGCAGTCTCAAAGCCCAGGAGAGAGAACAGTTGGCCTGCCTGGCTCAGGTGTGTGCCACTCGGCCCCAGGACCAGCAAGCTGGTATGGCTGGAAGAGGGAAGGGGCGCCCATATGGGGCTTCAGAGCTGCCCTAGTCCAGCATCCTTGATTGCATCGCTTTTCCCATAGGGTGTGAATTCACATCTCAAAGGTGAATTCACCTCTCCAGGTGTGCCTTAGAGTTCTGCAGCTTCTGCACACCCAGCTTCACTTGGGGAAAGGCAGAGATGGTGAGGGTCACCTGGGCGGATGAAACAAAGCCAAGAATAAGTGGCACTCTGTTGGAAGACAGAATCAGGACTCAAAAGGCTTCTTGCAGCTTAGCAAGCCAGCAGGATGATGCCGAATGAGGATGACTATCAAGGTCAACTCCTGAGTTCCAAGAGTCAGTTTCACAAGGGAAATTTGGAGGAAGCCTAACAACAGCTCCTTGTGAGAAAGACCTAAAGGTTTTCTTTGACTTGTCACTGGAGATGAGTCAGTGCTGCGGGCTATCCGGCTAAGAGCACAAAGAGAAGCAGAGCTTCTTTGGCTGGGCTGGAGTGGTGATGGGCGTTTGGGACTTCCTGCAGCCAGAGACCAGCAGGAAAGGAGCAGGACAGCCTGACCACTGGGCTGGGTTGCGGACGGTTAGGGAGCAGAGAGGGCTTAAGATGCCTGGGGAGGGGTCAGCAGAGATATCAGATGTCCTGGGCACCTCGGGACAATGAGGCTTCGGGGAGGCAGAACAAGCCAACAGGGACGGTCTGGGGCCTATTCCAAGGAGGTGGCTGCAGAGGTTGCTGGCGCGTCATCTCGGCTTTAGAGCCCTAGGCCGCGGGTCCCCGGGCGCGCACGGGCTTTCAAGATGGGTGTGTCCCGCGGGTGGACGGCTTTAAGCCCCGCGCCCAGGCTGGTCCCAGGGGTCTGGCTGGACTTCTCACCGCCACCGGGTGCACGCGGACGACGATGGTGGCAGATGGGTGTGTTTGGGGGGTTCCCCCGGGGCGTCGACGACCTGCGCCCCTGCCATCCCGGGGCTGCTCCCTGCTTAACCTCTCGCTCGCGGGCGTCAGCCGGGAGCTGGGGCGGGGGGCTGGCGGCGGAGAGGGGGCCGGCGGAGGAGAGCGACGCGGCCCCAAGTTTATGCTAATCCGCGCAGAGCCCGCCTCCCGCCTCCCCTCGGCGGCCCCAGGCGCGAGCAGCGCCGGCCACTCGGCGGGACGCAGCCGCCTCGAAGCGCCAGGCGCCCGGGCCAGCGAGCTCCGGGGCCCGCGACCGGCGGCGGGACCCGGACGGGCGAGCAGCGGGGCGGCGGGCGGACACCCGGCGGGGGCCCCGCGCGGGGCCAGGTGGAGACCCCGGGGGCCGCGATGGGCCGCCGCCGCCTGCCGGTCTGGCTGTGCGCCGTGGCGGCGCTGCTCTCGGGGGCGCAGGCCAAGGGCACCCCTCTCCTGGCGCGGCCCGCGCCGCCGGGTGCTTCCCGCTACAGCCTCTACACGACGGGATGGCGCCCGCGGCTGCGCCCGGGGCCGCACAAGTAAGCGCGGGCCGCGCCGCGGGCGGGAAGCGGGAGGGCTGGGCCCCGGGCGGCGCTCCCACCTGCCCCGGGCCGCGCGCGCGGGGCCGCCGGGCACCCCAGGGCGAGCCCCCGCCCTGCCGGGCGCCCCACGCTCCGGGGGGCTGCGGGGCTGGTGAAGGAAAATAAGCCGAGGGGGCCTGGCGCGGCGGCTGGGGTCCTGGCAGTGCCCGCGGAAACCTTTCCAGCGAAGTAACATTTTCCAGCTGCGCTGTGTGCAGACTCCGGGCGCAGCGGACCAGGTGGAGGGAGGGTGGACGGTCCGCGCGCGCGGAGCACGCGGGGCCACCCCCATCCCGCACCGGGGCCTCTCCTCTCTCGGGCTGCCCCGCTAGATAGGAGATGCAGCCGTGCGCCCTGCGGCTCGCCCCCTCCCGCGGTCAGCCTGGACCCGCGCAGCCCTTGAAGAGCCCCCATGTGGCTGGGCCGCAGAGCTGGTCAGGGGGCGCCTGGGTCCTGGGCCCGCGTTGTGGCTCCAGAGCTCTATGGGGTCCAGTCCGCAGGTGGTTGGCTTCTGCCAGGCAGCGGCCTCCTCTGCCGCAGCGTCAGGTCTTGAGTAGTTTCAGGTGATTTAGGGGCTCTGCCTGGGGATGCTAGCTGAATGTGAGCTCCCGCTGAGTTTGAGCGGTATTATAGGAGGAGCAAAGCCAGCCATCCCATGGCTGACACTCGGTAGGCCTGGGGGCATCAGTGCTGGCTTCCTGGAGGAGGTGGTACGAAAAGTGATCTGAGAGCAAGGAACCAGGAGCTAAGGTAGGGGCGGGAAAATTCCAAGGTGGGATGTATTTCCCCAGGAGTCAGTCAGGGGAGGAAAGATTCGAAGTGTGGTCTCAAAGGCACCAAGTTGGGACCTCAGAAGCTCCAATGCCAAGATACGGAGCGAAGAGCCAGTGAAGGAGTTGGAGAAGGGTGGGGAGTGTGGCATGGGAAACCTAGGGTGGGCCTCTTCCCCAGGCCAGGAGGGTGGCTGCACCGGAACCTGGTTCAGTATTGTACTTACATAGCCCAGTGATCAACCCAAACCGGCAGTGGGGCTGGACCCAGGCCCAGACCCAGGCTGGATCCCAGGAACAAGGAGGGGCACAGAAGGGAATTCTCTGGTGGTCCAGTGGTTAGGACTTGGTGGTCTCACTGTCCTGGCCCAGGTCTGATCCCTGGTCAGGGAACTATGATCCTCCAAGATGCTCCATGGATCAGGAAAAAAAAAGAGGCAGAGAGATGAGAGTCTGGTCTCTTGCCAAGACCCACAGTGGGGGAGGGGAGGAAGAGAAGCCTCAGGGGGCCTGGCACACACCAGGTAGTCCAAGGATGCCCTTTCCCCCTGCAGGGCCCTCTGTGCCTATGTTGTGCACAGGAATGTAACCTGCGTCCTACAGGAGGGAGCGGAGAGCTACCTAAAGGCTGAATACCGGCAGTGCGGCTGGGGGCCCAAGTGCCCCGGGACAGTCACGTGAGTGCACCCCCATCCCGCCCACTCAGGATCCCTGGGCACAAGCTCCAGGCCTGTCTTCAGCAGAGGGCAGCAGCTGGCTCCACCAGGGCTGCGACTCCTGGGACTCCAAAGGGCCTTCCCCTGCGCCCACACAGGCGAAAAAGAGGAGGCCTGCGGGGAACAGGGCAGGCTCAGGCTGGAGCCCACAGAGGGTCCCCAGCGGAGGGTCCCAGGGGAGCAGCAGCACAAGGTAGAGGGGGTGGTGACAGAGGAGAGCAGAGAGTCACACTGGCAATGGGTGATCCCAGAGGGGGCCCCTGGGCAGACCCAGGGAAGGTGGTGCTGACCGTGGAGAAGGCAGGCCAAGGGTAAGAGGCTGGGAGCCCTAGTCTGGGGCTTCAGCCGGATAGGTGGGCCAAGGACATGCTGCACGCAGGCGTGACACACAGGTCTCTACTTGGAGATGTTCAAACGTGTCTGAAAACAAGCCTGTTTGCTCCCACGTGTCAGAGGGTAATCAGGAGAGAGTCCCCATAGGGCGCACTCCTCTGCATCACTGGGCCTCTCCACTGTGCTCAGCATCAGAGGTGCCCTTCCGCCAGCCTCCTGGGCCAGAGCTGAATTCTCAGAGCAGGCCAGGGGGGAGGGGAAGGAACTAAGAGGCCCCCCAGGTAGGGAGTGGCCTCCAGGCAGTGTGAAGGGCTGTCTGCCCCTGGTTCTCTGCCCTGCCTCTCACCTATCCAGAGGGGAGGGGCTGGGTTTTGTCAGAAGTTTTCCTGATGCCTCCAAAGCCAGAGTTGGAATTTCTGATGGCAGGGTGAGCCAGAGGGGGTCCAAGTGCTCTGGGGAGTCTTGAGGCTAAATTCCCACTAGTCTTTGGCCCCAGCAAAACAGCCCCAGCATCTCAGAGCCTCTAGAAGGCCTGCTGCCACCCCTCTGCCCTGTTAGCACAGAAGAGGGGAAGATACTGGTGGGGCAGTGAAGCTGGGAGACTTCCAGCCCTTCTGCCAGTGTCTTGAGAGCAGCCCTGGGTCCCAGCAGGGGGCAGAGTCCCCTGCCCAGACACAGAGCTCTGCCCTCTCCCACCCCTGGCCCAGGTACCGCTCGGTGCTCAGACCCAAATACAAGGTGGGCTACAAGACGGTGACGGATCTCGCCTGGCGTTGTTGCCCTGGCCTCGCTGGAGAAGGCTGTCCTGAACACCTCACGGACCACGGGCCCATACCACCTCAGCCGGAGCCTGAGACCCAGAGTCCCTCGGGACAGGTGGGCCCAGGCCCCAGGCCCCTTCCTTCCAGCAGAGTGGCCCCAAGCCCCCACGGTGAGTCTGCCCACGGAGACCCCCACCAAGGTGATCAGGCTTCTGGGGACTGATCCAGGCTGGCGGAGCCCAAGCTGGGCAGGGGAGGGTGCATCTCACTCTGGGCGTGAGGCTGAGCCCCCCAGAGACCCCCCTCCCACAGCTGGGGGCGGGAGCCATGCCCAGCAAGGTTGGCTTAGAACAGAAAATCTCTCGGATGTCTGGGCCATGGGACAAGCTGAGTGAGCCAGGCCAGTGACACTCCTGGGGTTTTCGCCTCCTCTTTCCCAGGAAGGAAAGGCCTAGGGCTGTTTGGTGAACGGCTGGAACGCCTGGAGGGTGACGTCCAGCGCCTGGCACAAGCATATGGTACCCTCAGCGGCCTGGTGGCCAGGCGTGAAGACCCCAGTAGGATGACTGGTGGCCCCCGGACTCCTGCCACCCCTGTGGGTTTTGGGGTCATCCCCGAGGGCTTTGTGAGCTCCCGAGACAGAGCTGGAAGACCGCTCAGCCCGCCCCTGGATGAGATCCTAAGTAAGGTGACCGAGGTGAGCAACACACTCCAGACCAAGGTGCAGCTGCTGGACAAGGTGCATGGGCTGGCCCTCGGCCACGAGGCTCACCTGCAGCAGCTGCGGGAGGCGCCCCCGTCCCCCCTCACCTCCCTGGTGCTGTTGGACGAGTACGTGGACCGACGGCTGCACCGGCTCTGGGGCAGCCTGCTGGATGGCTTCGAGCAGAAGCTGCAGGGCGTGCAGAGTGCATGCGACCTGCGTGTGCAGGAGGTGCGGCAGCAGTGTGAAGAGGGTCAGGCGGCCAGCCGGAGGCTGCACCAGAGCCTCGACGGCCGAGAACTGGCCCTGCGCCGGGAACTCTCACAGCTGGGTACCCGGCTGCAGGGCCTAAGTGTGGCCGGCGGGGGAAGCTGCTGCGGGCAGCTGGCCTTCATCAGGGCCCGTGTGGAGAGCCTCGAGAGGAACCTGCAGGCCGTGATTGAGGCCTACCGGGGCCGCAGCGCCCCCAATGGGGATGACCTCACACGGCTATCTGCCGCCATGCTCGAGGGGGGCATGGATGGGCTGCTGGAGGGCATGGAGACCGCCAATGGGACAGGAGGTGGAGCCAGGGGCTGCTGTCTGGGGACGGAGGAGGGGGGCTGGGGCGCGCGCAGCTTCCACACCACACTGGAGGAGCGTGTGCAGAGGCTGGAGGAACGCCTGGTGACTCTGGCCGGGGAGGCAAGCCACGACCGCGCCCCTCCAGGCAGGCCGGCTCGGCCCCTCGTGCAGACAGAGCTGGCTGTGCTGGAGCAGAGGCTGGTTTCGCTGGAGACCTCATGTACCCCCAGTACCACCTCCGCCGTCCTGGACAAGCTCGGGGCCGAGCTGAAGGCCTGGCAGAGCCGGAGCGAGGCCCTCCTGCGCCAGGTGGCCAGCCACGCAGTCCTGCTCCAGCAGCTCAATGGCACCGTGGCCGAGGTCCAGGGGCAGCTGGCGGAAGCAACGGGCAGCTCCCTCCAAGGCGAGATCACCCTACTCAAGGTCAACCTGAACTCTGTGAGCAAGTCGCTCACGGGCCTCAGCGACTCTGTCAGCCAGTATTCTGATGCCTTCTTGGCCGCCAACACATCCCTGGACGAGCGGGAACGCAAGGTGGAGGCTGAGGTCCATGCCATCCAGGAGCAGGTCAGCAGCCAAGGCTCGCGGCTTCGGGCCGATCACAGGCAGGTCCTGAGCCTGCGGGGGGAGCTGGAGCAGCTCAGGGCCAGCATGGCCGAGGTGGCTGGCGGGCTGAGTCGCTGCCAGGACACGGCCCAGGAGCTCCGGCACGCGGTGGGCCACTTCGATCAGAGGGTGGCCCAAGTGGAAGGTGCCTGCAGGAGGCTGGGCCTGTTGGCTGTGGGCCTGGACAGCTTGCCAGCCGAGTCACCGTGGCCCAGGGAGGGCCTGTGGGACCATGTGGACCAGCTGAATCGCACGCTGGCCCAGCACGCCAAGGACATCGCCCGCCTCCGGGATGACCTGCTGGACTGCCGCGCCCAGCTGGCTGAGCGGGTGCGGCCAGGGCAAGCCAATTAGATGGGCTGGCCGGGACCAAAGCCCCTCAGATTCTGCCAACCCTGGGAGCAGACCCTCCCCACCCCACCCCTAACACACACACATACCAGAGCCCAGCCTTGCCCAGAGGTGTCTCCCAGCCTTCCCTGGCCAGTGCAGATGCCATTTCGGAACGGCCTGAAAGAACAGTCTTGGTCCAGCTTCACCTGACTGTCCAGGCACCAAAACCCACGCTTGGTGTTGCACCGGCTGGACAATTCGGGATCACAGTCAAGGCTGGTACTTCATGCTTCGAGACCGGGGTGGCCCTAAAAGACCTCACCACCTAGTCTGCAAAGTGTTGTTCTGCAGATACCCCAGCCGGCGCCTGTGCAGACCTCCAGGTCCCTGCTCAGACCAGTCTCTGCAGCTCCCTTGGCTCAGTGACGATAGCTCCAGGCCCGCAGAGGCTTCTGGCCACCCTGTCCCTTTGGCTTCTCTTCTCGGCCATCTGGGCTCAGTTTCTTCAGGAAGGCGGTGCCTGTTGGCACGGTCCTCCTACCTGGCAGCTTCACGGACACTGTTTCTGAACCGAGGATGAGAGGTTTCCACCGCTCACCCCCTGGCTTCTTCAGGACAGAATGGAAACACAAGGCCTCGGCGAGGACACTCTTTATTCCTTCTGATCCTCCCCCAAGGTGAGGGCTTAGGCAGCTGTGTTTTCCTGGCGGAAAGGATGTTTGGAGGCCCCTCCCACTGTAATTTATCCTTTTTTTCCTTCCCTCCCCCAAAGACGTTTCTAGCGTACTCTGGTCCCCGCTTGGTCCCCTGCTTTCCATTTGGGGGAAAACCCAGCCCCCACCCCAGGTTAGAGCCTCCCTCCGGAGGGCGGCCCTCATGTACGTCATGCCCGAATGAGGCCAGACCCTGGGCAGGAGGCCACGGCTGGAGAGCAAGGGCTCCAGGCCTAGTTTCCGACATCCCTGGAAAACCCCAGCCCTGTGCGGATGTTCACCACGGGGTGAGAAATTCAGGTATGACGACATGAGAACGCGAGCTCTCTGGCTCACACACCCCGCGGAGACCCACCCCTGCTGAGGCTTCCAGCCTCGGTTTCCCCACGGGGGCCCGGGCGCCCCTGTGTTAGCTCGCAGCCCTGCCTTCTGCGTTCCTGACATTTAGGATTCTGCCCTCCTCTTTGGTGCTGGGGGTGGTGGGGGTGGGTGGGTAGGGCAGGCCTGGATTAAAGCTTTTAGCCCATCTAAAGGTCCTTTCTTCCCCAAGGGCGATGGGAGGGATGGCGGCAGTGGAGTGTCGGCCCTGCTTCCCATAGCGCCTCAGATAGAAACTCATGCTGCAGCTATGTGGGTGGTGAGATGACCAGCAAGGGCTAGGAGAGCCCAGTCAGGTCATCCCCTGCCTGCCCTGGCAGAGTCTGGAGCTGTGTCCTCGTGGAGGTGCGGGGAGGGGCCGGGTGCGTGGCATCGTGGAGGTGTGGAGAGGGGCCGGGCGCGTGGCATCTCCCTTCCCAGGGGTTGGTGGGTCCTAGTGCCACTGGGGTCTGGATGGGCTGAGATACCAGGGCACCAGCGGGGGACCACGGTGATGTCTGGCTGGCTCCAGAGCTGTGGCAAGGGGCCGGGGCTATGGAGGATCTGGCTTCAGAGGGCACAGTGCAAGCTCCCCCAAGAGGGTTGGAAGACAATTTCTTCCCTGGATGGTTGGCCGCCATCACCCTCTCCTGGGCGTACAGGCCTCAAGGCTCAGTGGGGCCTCTCTCTCATCTCTGTCTGGTCAGGAGTTGAGGCCAGGTCCCGGGTGAGAGGGACAGAGACATTAAGGGTGTAGAGAACCCCCGCAAGGACCCAATCATTTCCTGGCTACAGGGCAGGGCCACGCCAAGGCCAGGAGCAGCAGCCCCCTGGCCCCCTGACTGTAGCTCAGCTGGCCAAGACCCGGGAGAGGCCACGGCCAGCGCGCAGCCCCTTCCTCCCCTTCAGTGGGTTGGCCAAGTGGCACCCGGCTTTCCGACCCCCATGCCCTGGGACACATGCTCAGTTTTGGGCTGGGCCAGGGTCGGTGGGCAGCCGGAGGCCTCAGGCCAAGGCATCGAGGTCCACTGGGGCCAGTGGCTCCCGCCAGTAGCAGAAATTGCTATATTCAGGGTGGGCCAGGTCTGTGCTGGGGCCGCGGGCCACGGGCGGGAAGAGGAGTTCAACCACCTCGCTGAGCCGCTCGTACCTACGGGCAGAGACGCAGGTAGAGATGCAGGTCTCCATCACGGCAGGTGGAGACCTCATGTTCTGCCTGGGAGCCCTGGACCCAGGGTGGGGGTACAGCGGTGGTCCCCAGGGGCAGGTACGTAGGTGGCACTGGGCCCCGGGGAGAGGGCTGGGGCACGGGGGCATGTGGCAGGGCCTCACGTGGACTTGTGATTCTTCATCAGCTCCTGGCTGAGCTCTCCCCGGGGGTTGACCGTGAAGATGCGGCCGGCAGGCAGGCCAACCTGTCGGTAGGCAGTGACATCCTACAGAGGACAAGGCGAGATCAGGGGGTCATGGGGCCGGGAGGGGTAGAGCCGGTGGCTCAGGGCCCCCCACCCCTGCATCCCAAGGAGGGGACACTCACATTGGGCCTGTTTCCAAAGGCAGCATAAAAGGGCTGTTCCTGGGGCAGAAAGAGCTGCTGGACATCACTCAGGCAGGCGATCTTGAACACCTCCGGCTTCCTCTCTATCACCTCCCTGCGGCAGCAAGGGCCATGGGCAGGGAGGGGGTTAGCGCGTGACCTGATGAGCAGGCTCAGGAGACGGCTGCGGGGTCTGACCCAGCGGACGCCCGAGCGAGGCCTGATGCGGGCCCAGCCCAACCTCCCCGGCCCGCCCCCGCAGTGGGCTCGCATCCCGCGGGGCAGTTACCTGTGCAGGGCGGAGAAGAGGCTACTGGGGGACAGCAGGATGGGGCCCTTGGGGAGGCCGCAGCCCCCCTCGCTCACCCACTGCAGGTACCCCTTGGTGAGGTTGGCCATGCCAATGGCCCGTGCCGAGCAGTACAGGAACTTGTACCCATTTCTGGGGGTGAGATGCAGAATCAAAAGACCAGCTGAACCCATCTTGTCTTCGATCAGCTTAAGCACAACCCTGGTGCCTCTACTGGATGGGGCTTAAGATGGCAGCTGAGCCAGGCCCAAGAGGGAAAAGGGACACACACAGAGTCCCGAGGCCCAGGTAGACCCAGGCCCAAGGTGAGGACTCGGGCCAGTTTGTAGTCTACGGCAGGAAGGCCAGACTCAGGCCCCAACCCCGGCCCCACTGGAGGAGCCTTTCACAGAACTGAGGGCCAGGAGGTCTCCCCACTCCAGGGACCTGCTCCAGGCTCCTCCGCTGTGGGCCCCTGAGCCTGGCTTCTGGGGGCCAAGGCCTCAGACACCTCGTCGCTCCGCCCCTGGGGCCCCGCCCAGCCCAGGCACTCACAGGTGGATTTTGTGGTAGAGACTGGTGATGCCCTGATGTGTCCAGTCTTTCCCCAGCTGGGGCAGAATGTGGCCCAGAGCATCCGACCTAGACCCACAGAGTAAGTACCTGGTTACTCGGAGACAGCCCCACAGGGCCCTCCAGCTCTGTGGCGGTGGCCCAGTGGCCCCCAGCCCTCCAGTAGCCCACTGGGAGGGCGGGCCTCTCTCTCCCTCGCCCCCTGCCCTAGCACAGAGGGAGGCGAGTCCCCAGGCCCCCTGGCTCACTTGGTGATGGTGCCGTCGATGTCAGAGATGACCACCTTGTCGTCCCACTTCCACAGGTAGATGGTGGCCCTGCAGCGGCAGGTGCCCTGGTACTGGGTGGTCACACTGAAGACCACGTCGTTGGCACCTTCTTGCAGGTTCAGGCGCTGCTGGGGTCCGACGGTGGGGAAGGGGGCCGTGGCTCAGCCAGACGCTGTCCTTCTACCACCCACCCCGACACACCCACCCACCCCCACACCATGGCCTTGCCTCTCCACAGGCCTCTTTCTCCTGTCAAGAGCCTTCCTGAATGCATCAGAGGCAGCCATGTGGGCAGAAGGTGGCCACAAGGAGGATGCGAGGGGCTGCTGGTGGGGCCCATACAGCACCGGGCACGGGAGCTTTGAGATGAAGCTCATGGACCAAGCCTGGCCCGTGACCCCCGTCCAGGTTTCTCAGGTCAGCCTTGAGGCCGATACTGCTCTGGGCAGAGACACCCCACTCCGCAGAGGGAGCCCTGAGGGGATCTTTCTGCCCCAGGAACAGCCCTTTTATGCTGCCTTTGGGAACAGGCCCAATGTGAGTGTCCCCTCCTTGGCTAGCCTGAGGCTAGGGTACTTGTGACATCTCTCCCTGAAGAGAGACCTAGGCCTGCCCTTGGTCCAAAGAGAAGTATCAGGGTCACAGCTTGTGACCTGGCTGATCCCCGAGCTGGGTGTGTGCTCCTGAGAACCATACAGATGTCAGCTACTCTGTACCAGGCTGGCCAGACCCTCCTGGGCACCTCCCTGGCCAGACTCACACTCAGGAAGAAAACATTCTTGTTATAGGAGATATGGTGACTCCAGGGTGTGACCTGTGGGCCTGGGGTTGCCAGAATCTGAGAGGCTGTCATCAGTATTTGATTTCCTATAGCTTCCAAAGGCAGACCTGGAGCCAGCCAACCCACTACAGGGACATTTTTTTTTTTTAATTGCTTTTGGCCACGCTGCAGGGTATGTGGAATGTTAGTTCCCCTACCAGGGATCAAACCCGTGCCTTCTGCATTGGAAGTGCGAAGCCTTAACCCTTGGAGCACTACCAGGGAAGTCCCTGCAAGTAGATATTTTAAGATTCCATACATAAGAGGGGGCTTTTCTAGCCAGAGTGTCCACCAAAGAATGGGCTTGTCTTCTCCCCACCTTTGGCCAGGGGTGGCAAGCAGTCCTGGCTGAGATGCCCCTGCGAGATGGCTGCCACAGAATTGTGTTGCTAACCTACCAGGTTCTTGTCCTTCTGGGGAGATCAAGGCCAGGCCCCCACTTGGCTTGAAAAGGGACATTTTCAGAGTTTTCTGAATGTCAACTGGGGTGTCTTTACCTGTTATAGTTCCCTAATAAACTCAACTTGAAAAAAAAAAAGGCTGGCACATGAAGAAGTGGCACCAGGAGGTTTCCCCGGAGGAGGGATGCAGGGCCTGGCAGGGTGGCAGCCACTGGGTGATGCAGTCCGGGCTGTGGCGAATACAAGCTGTTTCGCAGTCAGGCCCCGAGGGCCCTGGGAACACAGTTCTCGCAGCCCCGCCACCCCCACACCTGCACACACTTACGATCTGACTGGAGGAGAGGCGGAGGGACTTCTTGTAGGCAGGGGCATGGGCTGGGGGCGAGGGGGGCGGGGAGGGGGCTTCCAGGATGACGGGGCTGTCCAGGGTGTCGTCCTCGCTGCTCAGGGCTTCTGTCTTCTCCCTGCGGGCGGACCAGCTCTCAAGCCACTTCCCCCAGGCCAGGCCTTCACTCCCGTAGGTGCCCACCCCTCACCCAGGTCACGGGGAGCCTGTCGCGTATCCCTGAACCTCTAGGGACCCCTCCCTCTAGGGGCTGCCCCATTTAGGGGGTGGTGGCAGTCAGCAGGATGCAGGCTGGGGTGGGTCTTCACCCATAAAGGTGACTCCAGCAGAGCTGGAGCGAAGATGCAGGGCGCCCAGCCCCCAGGGTGCTCTCCATGGTCAGGATGCTGGTACCGGCTTCGGAGGCGGTGAACCGAGCACTCCATCCTAGCCAATCCCACCTGCCGCGGGAGCAGTCAGCCCATCCTCAATTAACTGCACCCCCAACCCCCAGCCTTGGACACTCTGGGCCACTTCAGACATGAGAAAAGGAAGCAAGCCGGCCCCTGGGGGAGAGGGGATGCCCTATTCCTTCATAAGGTAGCCCCTTGTCCGGACCAGGAGTCTGGGTACTCCTTCCAGCTCTGCCACTTCCTGGCTGTGAGACCTTTGGTGTATGCAGGTTTTCCCATCTGTGAAATGGGGACATGTCCCAGGAAAAAGAAGGGGTGTAGAAGTGATTGCGGAAAGACCCATGGCAGGGGAAAGGTGCTAGCTCCATCCGCCCCGGCATGGCCATCCTCCCGAGCTCCTGCTCCAGCTGCAGAGCCCCAGCCACAAGATCCGACTTACCCCCGCTGCTCCTGTGCTATGGTTTTCTCCCTCTGGGCACTGCCCTGTGGGGGAAATATCCATCGAGTGAACCCCCACCCCTGCCCACGTGGGCCCTGCCCTAGGACCATGATCACCCACCTCCTTGGCCGGGAAATCCCTGCGTCGCCAGGAAAACCACCACCGGCCTCCCTTCCGCGGCATCTTCTCCTTCTCCAACTTGTCCACAGTGCTCTGCGGGCAGAGGAAGGCCACTGACATTTGCTCCTGCCCCACACAAACCCACTTTACCTTGCCCTTGGGACCCCCATGAACCCGGAGTCTGGGGCTGACCTTGGAGCAAGGTCCGATCAACATGTGGAGGCTAAGGAAGCCTACTCACCCCCATCTTGGGATTTTGAGCAATGATTCTAGGAGAGATTCTAGCGTGGGAGAACAAAGGCTGCTTCTGCCAGCCTCCACCCAACCCCAGCTAGAGCTGATCCCCCAGCTCTAGCCTTGGCCTGGCCTCCAGATCTCTTCTACTATCAGCCCTACTCTAGTGGCTGAAGGCAGTGCTTTGGGAGTTTCTCAAGATCCGGTTCTCTCTGCATTATGTCACCAAGTGTTGGTCAGTACCATCCTCACCCTCCAAGACCAACATGGGCAATTCCTAAGGTCAGTGACCTATCCCCTGAGCAGCCTCCTTCTCTGCACACATGACCTTCGCTGTCTGGTGGGGATAGGATTTCACACTGTTGTGAAAAATTCTGATTATGTTTGTGCTAGGTAATCCCAGGGAGAGCTCAGCCCAGGCCCGCCTAGGAGAATTATCAGCTTCCTGCAAATACAGAATGGAGAAACCAAGTCAGGAGGACGAGAGCCAGGGAAGAGGCTGGGCTTCCCAGGTGCCGCTAGTGGAAAAGAACCGGCAGCCAATACAGGAGACGGAAGAGGTGCGGGTTCAATCCCTGGATTGGGGAGATCCCCTGGAGGAGGGCATGACAACCCACTCCAGTATTCTTGCCTGGAGAACCCCACGGACAGAGGAGCCTGGCGGGTTATAGTCCCCGGGGTTGCGCAGAGTCAGACACTGCTAAAGGGACTTAGCGCCCACCACTTGGGCTTGTGGAATTTCTCCTAAGTTTGTCCGGATTAAGGTGAGGAGAGCCAAGCCAGGCGCCAGGGGAGACCCTCTCCCTTCCCACAGGCTCTGGGGTCCCAGCTTAGCCCTAGAGCCAACCAGAGGACAGAGCTGAGTGGCACTGATGGGAGGCACCAGCTGTCAACATCAGGTCATTCGGGCAAGCCTAACCAAGCCAATAAGGATGGGCCAGAGAGGGTGGGGCCCTGGAGGGCCCCCAGAGGGGCAGCAGCGGTGGGTGCAGGGCAGCCCTGTGGGGGGGGTTCTGGGAGGGACTACAGAGGCTGGACCTTCCAACTCTGAGCATCCGCACAGGCTGTCCCCATCCCTCGCTTACTCACCCTTCAGACCTCAGCAGACCCCCTGCTGGAGGCTCTCAAAGGACCCCAGACCACTCCTTCCCTCTACTGGCAGTTGAACTGTATACTCATTTGACTGCTGCTGCTGCTAAGTCGCTTCAGTCTGTGCGACCCCTTAGATGGCAGCCCACCAGGCTCCCCCGACCCTGGGATTCTCCAGGCAAGAACACTGGAGTGGGTTGCCATTTCCTTCTCCAATGAGTGAAAGTGAAAAGTGAAGTCGCTCAGTCGCATCCCACTCTTAGCGACCCCACAGACTGCAGCGTACCGGGCTCCTCGGGCCATGGGATTTTCCAGGCAAGAGTACTGGAGTGGGGTCATTTGACTGAGTCTCTGGTTAACTATCTCCCTATGAGGGTGTGACTCTCCCCAGTCCGGGCCTGGCACATAGTAGGTACTCAACAACTGTGTGCTGATAAAGCAACACCCCAACCTCAGTCTGGAGAGGATCTCTGGGGAAGGTGAGAGGTGGGACCTCCACCTCCCAACTCATCTCTCAGATCCAAAAAGCTCCTGCTGCAGGCACATCCCTGTTGCCTCTGGTTTGCCCTGAATTCCTCTGAAGTCCAGATCTTTTCCAAATGGACTTAGCCATGGCAGGAAGCCAGGGAAAGGGGGGTACTTTGCCCATACAGCCTGAGGCAAGGCTTCAGGGAGCCTGGGTCTCTCCTCCCAGAGTGGGTCCTGCCGCCCCTCAGCCCCAGGCCCATCTCTGCCCACCCTCCCCTTCCTTGCCAAGGGGCCCCTACCCCAAGGCCATGGCCACTTCCCCCAGGAGACCCGGGGGTGCTCTAACCATTACCTTGGGCAAGTTTTTCTGAAAGGCTTGCAGGGACAGGATCATGGGGGCAGCTACAGCCCAGTTATAATGCCTGCAGAGACAGATGGGGTGTCAGGACCATGGAGGAAGGGTCGACCCAGCGACCCAGTCCCAGTACCCACTGCTTGTTGATCTTCACCACCAGGTTCGGGTCGTCCAGGAGGCCGGGGTTTCGGGCGAGGTCCTGGTAGGAGACCATGTGCTGGTTGAACTTTTCTGGGTGCAGAGGCAGAAAGCGAGGGGTGACACTGCCGTCCCGTGTGACCCACTGTCCCCGCGCCCCCCGGCTGCCCCATCTCTGCCCCTGGGGCCTCCTGCAGCCCAACAAGAGCAGGGTTCCCAGCTCCCCAGGGCTCTGGCATCTGCTGGTCCCACCCCAGGCCATCCTGGAGTCACGGCTCGGCGTCACTTAGCATTGGCTTCAGGGGGCCTTGGGGACGCCCAGCACGTGCTGGCCGAGGGTGGGCTCCACGGAGCCTCACGCACACCTCCGCTGCCCACCCTTGAGGGTCTTCCCCCCCTTCTCCCGTCCCCTGGGCTCAGTGACAGTCCTTGGGAGGGCAGGGACCACCGCCAAGCATACCCACGGAGACGTCCCTGCTGTCGGCCAGGCCCCCACAGAGGGACAGCACCACTGTGTCTGCTGTGTCCAGAGTGGGCACTGGCTCCTGCTCGGGGCTGCAGTCCCCCAGGGGCTTCAGGCTGTCAGGTTCACTCCACTTCCTGGCCCCCAGCCCACCGTTGCTGGGGACGAAAGGACCAACAGGAACATGAATAGGAGGAGGAGGCTGGGAGGAGGGCCTGGCCCCTGCTAGCCGACCCCTGGCCCCACGGGTCTGGATCCCAAGACACCCTGGAGTCCAGAACCCAGGCACCTCTGGGGGAAGTAAAGGGCTGCGTTCTCAGAGTCCAGGGAGGGCAGGTCATCCAGGTAGATGTCACTGGGGCCCAGGTGCTGGCTTCTCTTCAGGGAACCTGGCAGGAGAGGAGAGGGCATCTGTCAGCCTAACCCAGCAAGGTGGACGCTTGGGAGCACTCGGCGTCCCCTACCCCTGAGCACCACAAGGTGGCTCTGTCCGGCCCAGGCGTTAACTGTCTGCAAGGTTAGGAAGGTGCCAGGTCTGCACTGTGCAGTATGGTAGCTGCTGGCCACACGAGGCTCTGGGGTATACTTAAACGTGGCATGATGAAGAAATGGAATTTTAAGTCTTATTTAAAAAAAAATTTTTTTTTGGCCGCGCCACAGGGCATGTGGGATCTTAGTTCCCCAACCAGGGACTGGGTCCTCGCCCCTGCAGTGGAAGTGGGGAGTCTGTACCACTGGAGCGCCAGGGAAGTCCTCCAAGTGTTACTTAATTTTAATTAATTTTAATTTGGGGATTCCCTGGTTGCTCAGATGGTAAAGAATCTGTCTGCAGTGCAGGAGAACAGGGTTCAATCCCTGGGTCGGGAAGATCCCCTGGAGAAGGGAATGGGTTACACACTCCAGTGTTCTTGCCTGGAGAACCCCATGGACAGAGGAGCCTGGCGGGTTGCAAAGAGTCGGACACAACTGAGCGACTAACACTTTTACTTTCACTTTAAATTTAATTTTTAAACAGCCACATGTAGCTAGTGACTACCCATGTGGACAGCTCAGGAGCCAATTTCCTCTTTCAACACTCTCCCTGGCCTCACTTAAGACACACCATCTGCCTCGGTTCCTAGACATGAAACCTCTCTCCCTCCTCATCGCCATGCTGTTCCCTCTACCTAGAATTCTCTTCCCCTGGTCCTTACTTAGCTGGATCTTTATGGCCCACATCTCAGCTCAGGCATCACCCGCTCAGAGAGGCCTTCCCTGGTCCCATGATTTAAAAGCCCCCGTCCCAACCAATGATTCTGTCTGGTTTACGCCTGTGTCATCTGTCTGCTCCACGGGACTGTGAGTCCCACGAGGAGGGCTAGGCCAGATACAGTGCACACAGAAGGTGCTTTAAGTCCTGGAGTCCACCCAGGGGATAACCTGAGGCCAGGGAAGCAGTGGGAGGGGTCCGGCCGTCACTCACCTTTCCTCTGGGAGACCCCCTCTGGCTTCCGGGTGTGAGCGGGGTCTTCCAAAGCAGCCCAGCTCCAGGATTTGGAAGGAGGAGGGGGCCCCGCGTCCCCTGAACTCTGAGTCTTGGTTTCCTCCCTCTCAAGGGCAGACAGCGGGGCACCCGCCAGAGCGGACGCCTCTGTGTCAGGCTGAAGGTGGTCAGTGCCAGCCCCTGTCTGCAGGATTGGGGGTCCCGAAGGGTCCATGCCAATCACAGAGGCGGAGGGGGTGCTGGGCCCCCCCTTAGGCGGAGAGGCTGTCCTGGAGTTGGCATCAGCGACCACTGACGACTCGGGCCACTCAGCTTTGCCCACCTTTAACCAAACAGACGGGGGACAATGGGGACGGGGCAGGGCCTGCTTCCCACACCTCGCAAGGCCTCAAGAAGGTGGACCAAGTCTGTCACTCTGGTCCTGACCCGCAGGGGCCATGGAGCCCCTAAGAGGTAAGGCTGGGGGACTGACACAGGGGGGACTCACCTTCGGCAGCCTCCCCCAGGCCCACTGCATGTGGGACTCCACTCTCAGGGGGCTGGATTCGGGGGTCCGCAGTTCCAGTTCCGAGTCACTCTTGGGAGATGTTAGCTCATCCGGCGAGAGGCTGCAGGAAGCAAGAACTCAGGGGCCCCCAAGTCAGCCGGCCGCCCCCTGCCGCCCTCTCCAGCCTAGGAACTTTTTTTTTTTCGCAACATGTATTTATACCTGTGTTGGATCTAGGATATATAAAGAATATATAAATGTATAAAGAACTCCTGTAAATCAGCAAGAAAGTGGCAATTCAGTTTAAAAAAGAGAAAACAATAACGGGCAAAGTTGTGATGTCCTTTTTGTTTTTGGCTGTGTGCCATGTGAGATCTTAGTTCCCCAACCAGGGATTGAACCCATACTCCCTGCATTGGATGTTTGGAGTCTTGACCACTGGGTCACCAGGGAAGACCCAGGTTATGATTTCTTAATGGGTTTAGGGGTTCCATTAAGGGTGTGAAAAGGCTTTAGAACTAGACAAGGGGGGTGATGGTTCTACAACATCATGAGTATACCAAATGCCACTGAACTGTGTCCCTTAAAATGGCTGATGATGAGTTAGTCCTCAGTCGCGTCCGACCCCATGTACTTTAGTCTGCCAGGCTCCTCTGTCCGTGGGATTCTTCAGGCAAGAATACTAGAGTGGGTGGCCATTCCCTTCTCTGGGATCTTCCTGACACAGGGATCGAATCCGGGTCTCCTGCATTGCAGGCAGATTCTTTACCGCTTGAGCCACCAGGGAATTATTTAAAATGGTTAAAATAATAAATTTTATATGTTTTTTCTTTCAACTTTTTGGCTGCACTGTGCAGCAGGTGGGATCCTAGTTCCCCAACCCTGGATCAAACCTGTACCCCAGCCTTGGAAGTGTGGAGTCTTAACTACTAGACCACCAGGGGAAGTCCCATGTGTACTTCACTGCAATAAAAAGAAATGGGCCAGACAGTTGAAGATCAACACTTTATACAAAAGATATACAGGCTGGTAAATGCAATAAGTATGTTCTGTGTCATTATTCATCAGCAAAATGTAAATGGAGACCTCACTGAGACCTTGGCTTTGAGTCTCTGCCTGTAGCCCACCTGGATGCTCACCTGGCCTGGGGGTGCCACTCGCCATCAGAGTAAGGGTAGATGTCTTTAGGCTCCGGTGAGGACTCCCCTTCTGGCTGGATGCTGCTGAGGGGGCCACAGGGAAATAAATGGTCATTGACAGGACAGGTACCCCGGGCAGGGCACGGAAGCCTGGACATCACTGAGGAAGTAAAGCAACTAAAGCCCAGAGAGGTCAAGGACCTTGCCCAGGGTCACACAGCATTGGCAGAGGAAACTGAGCTTGAACCCCAGGTGGTGTGCCCACAGCCTCAGACCCCTACATACCCTGGAGGCTCGGGCCTTGGCTTTTCTAGCAGGGATGGCTCACTCTCAGCGCCTGCCTCCAGCTCCTCTGAACTAGAATCAGCTGCCACTGCGTCCTCCTTCCGCTTGGTTTTCCTCCTGCGACGTTTCTTCTTCCGCCCAGTGGAGGCCATGCCTGCGATGCTGGCATCAGGCTCACTGGTGGTGCCCAGCTGGGAGTCCGAAGGGAACCCCGCCAGCCCCCCCCAAGGGATGGGTGACGTGCACAGGCGGGGAGGCACGTCTTCCTGTGGAGCAAACCGGGGGCAGGGCTGAGGGGGCGGGAAAACAGGCCCGGAGGCTGGACAGGGGCGGCAGTAGCATGGGCTTGTGACTTGCTGGCCTCCGAGTTCCCTCATGGAGGTAGAGCAGCCCCAGTCCCAGGGGTGCATGGCTCCTGACAGCCCACTGCAACCACACGGTCCAGGGAGGAACCTGGGCACCGGCCTCTCATCTGCCCTGCCCACACCTACCACAGCAGACACCCACTTCCCCTCTGAGACTCAGCCAGGTGTCACCTCCTCCAGGAAGCTTGCCCTGACTTTCCTCAGCCTCTGTTCCAACCCGCTTCGCCTCCTTGTTGTTCTTTCATCTGTTGTTCATATGTCTGTCTCCCAGGCTAGTCTGGGGACCTTCTTTTCAGGCAGGGGTCACCCCTCATCGAAGTCCACTGCAGTGTCCGGTGCATAGCTGGGGCTCAACTGAAGTTTGTCAGACACTGTAAACACCTCCGATGGCTTCTGCTGGGCCCTGCCTCCCTTCTGCAAACGCCCTTCTGCTCCTCCCTTGCCCCCACACGTCCATGTCCCAGCTGCCCCCAGCCAGCACCAGACCTGGAAGAAGCCATCATCTTATGCTGTCCAGTCCCGGCCACTGCTCAGCACCCTCCTCCTCTCCAAGGCTGCCTGGGGAGGGCCACCTTCCCGCCCTTCGGGGCCCAGCTCAAGTGTCCTCTTCTGAGAAAACTTCCCGGGAAGTAGCATAGCCCTTCCTGGCCCCCTCCCCCATCCCTCCCCCACCCCCATCCCTCCCCAGGCTCCACCAGCACATCCTGATGCCTCAGACCCTCACCCACAGTGTCCTCCCCACAGTGGAGACAGTGACAAATCCCCAGGCCTCACCCAGAGGTAACACCAATGAAGACGCCCTCACCTCATCGCTCTCCAGTTCCTGGACGAAGAAGGCCTCCCCGCTGTCCCCCAGCTTCATGTGCAGGTCCACTGGCTCCCCGTTGATCTCGATGTCCACCTGTAACAGGGCATGCTGGGGTGGGGGTCCCCACTGTCATCCTCCACTCCCACCTCCAGTCCACTGGCCTCCAGTCCACTGGCCTATCGATGCCCCCTGCTGGCCCAGCACACTGCACTTTCTGGATCTCTCTCTTCCCTCCGTCACCTTGGGGCGCCCCCTGCTCCCCACTCTGAGAGTCGAGAGTCACTGCTCACCATCTCAATATTCTTTTTTATGCCTTGGTTTCTGTGTTCCTCTCTCTCCCATAGTCCATAAGCAGAAGAACATGATGCACTTTTTTTTAACTTTTCGGCCACCCCATGTGGCATGTGGGCTATTAGTTCCCTGACCAGGGACTGAACCCATGACCCTGCACTGGAAGGATGGAGTCTTAACCGCTGGACCACCAGAGAAGTCCCAGAACACGATCCATCTTGTCACTGGTGGCCCCCAACACCCAGGAGCACACCTGAACAGTTGTGCATGACGTGAACAGTGGTAAGAATAACCCTTTCCCGGGCACTCTCTAGAGTGTGTTATATAGACCATCTCGTTTAATCTTCACAACAACCCCTGGCCATAGCTCCCACCATCATCCCCACTTTACAGATGAGGAAAATGAAGCTCAGAGGGGTTAAGCAATTTTCTGGGAAGTAGCCAAGTGAGGCTATGAATCCAGAAAGTCTGAGTCCACAACCCAAGCCCTTAACCAGTCAGCTACACTATCTCCCAAAAGGTTACACTCTCCTATTAGGATTTGGGAAAGTCAGCCCATTGTGAAGGGGGTTTGGGCTCACCGGACCAGAACTCAGTGTTAACAAAAATCTGTCATGTTCGCCTGAGCCCTGCAAAGATGGAGCCGGTCTCCTGGGGGAGGGAACTAACTTGTGAGTAACTCCCCCCACCTCGCCCCAGTGAGCTCTGAGTTCATCATCAGCAAGATGAGAATGTACCCATTCGCACAGGTGAAGTGACTTACCAGGAACACACAGGTAAGGTCTTAGGGAGCTGAAGCCGGGTCTGATGGCCCCAGTATGGAAGCCTGCCCTGATATGCTGCTTCCAGGGGAAAACAGGGACCTTTCTGGACCCGAAGCCCCAGTCCAATCCCAGGAAAATACAAAAAAAGGGAAGCCTGCCCAAAGGACGCATCGCCACCCCAGGGAGGTCTGGGTCCTGTCCTGGGACCGCAGTGGCCATCCTGGCCTCCAGAGCCCACCCCCCGCCCCTCGGGGGCCCCTCTCCCGGCCAACACTCACCACCTTCTCCCGTGAGCGCAGGACGCCCAGCTTGCCAAAGCGCACGTGGAAGGGTGAGCATCGGAAGGAGCCGTCCACCTGCCTCACCACCAGCACATCGATGCCCCCGCTCAGCGTGGCCAGGTTCAGGCCCCGGTACAGGCCCTTCACGGTGCCAAACACGGTCTCCGCCAGCTGCCCCATGTAGTTCATGGCTGCGCCGGTGAAAGAGTGGAGATGCTGGGCCCACCGCCCTTCTGGGGAAGGCCCCGCAGCCTGACCCCCCGGGACCTACCTCAGGCCTCCGGCGTGTGGTCCTGGTGGTCCTCGGAGCACCTCCGCAGACAGGCAGCCGTGATGGGCTGGGAGGTGCGCCTGAAGACGTGGGCTCTGATCCCAACCAGCCGTGGGGCCACCTCCCTTCTCCAAGTGTTCACTTCTGTCAAATCAGGGGACTGGGTAAGGCCATCCAGGGCACCACAAGCCTCTAAATGCCATGAGTAATCATGACCACAGTGCTCAGTGGCAGGGCTCCTGTCGTCTTTACGACAACCTGCTAGCCTGGCCAAGCGGGTCATTATCCTTGTTTACAGACAAGCCACGCTGAGGCTCAGAGAGGTGGAGTGACTTGCCCACGATCTCACCACTGGTCAGGAGAGGAGCCAGGATTCGCTCCCAGGCCTGGGTGATTGCAGAGCCCTTGGTGTGAACCCCTGGGATGGGCTGACTGTGGGGGTAGGGAGAGGGTGGGCACCTCACATTTGGGTATAGTGAGGGGCCAGCCTCATGGTAGATCAGGCCCAGGGTCCCCATGGGTCTCATGGGACAGTCCCAGGCAGAGGGGAGAAGGGGGCCTCAGTTTTCCCATATGAGAAATGGGTTCAGCTGTCTTGGGGCCTCCTGGTCCTAGGAGTTGAAAGGGACCTTGCCGGGCCATTGTGGCTAATGGGACCAAGGGTGGAGGTAATCCTGGTACCCAAAGCTTTGCTCAGTTCTCAGATGCTTGTAGTAAAGCATCCCCCACAGCTAGGCCCAAACTACAAAATTTAAAGCCCAAACTCCCAAATTCTTCCTAGTTTCCCTGGGACATGTGGGAAGCCCATCCATAGCCACAACCTGATCCCAGTGTCTCTAAGTCATAGTTCTCAACCCTGACCCCACTCCTCAGACCCACATTCAGGCCTTGGGCTGGCCCCTGGCCCATCACAGCTATTCCTTCTTCTCCCAGCTAAACTGGTCCCTCCGGCTCTCACACCAGGCAGAGCTGGGTCAGCCAGAGGCAGGAGCCGTAGCACCTGCAGAGAAGAGCCAGGCCACAATGAGAGCCACCTCCACGCTGGCCTGGAGCCCGCCCCCACCAGCTTCAGCTCATCACCCCTTCCCTGCTGGCCAATGGCAGTGGGCTATACCCTTCTGGTTGCTGGGACCCAAACCATCCCACCTTCACAGGGCACTTCCCTCTGATCCCTCATCCTCCAGGCAGACCTGCCATGCAAGTTCACCAGTCAAACAAGTGAAGTGACTTATCTGAGCCCTATGAAGCTAGCAGGCATAGATGGGGGGAGGGAGTGATGACTCATATCCTGGTTTCCTGATGCCATACCATGGTCCCTTCCCCTCAGTGGTCCCCAAACCACGCCACAGTCATCTACAAGGAGGGCCACCCTCTCTGCACAGCCCTATGTCTCACCAAAATCCAAAATGTGCTGCTCCAGAGCCCAGCATCACCTGGGAGCTGGTTAGAAACAGAGAGCTTCACAAATATAAGGTCCCATGAGAATTGCTAAAGTGAAAAATTGGGATAAAAATGAAACTCTTTGGACCCCTATAATATCACTCAAATCGAACACATCTTTTACCTGCAAGGCATTCCTGCCATGTGGTAGGTGAAAACTCCCACTTTGGTTTCTCCATCCTTAACACTAAAGTACGAATATGGGAGACCCACTGACAAAGAGAGACAGGTGGTGGGCAGGGCTCTAGATCACTGAGCCCAGGAAAAGCAGAGACGACTCCAGAAGCTTCTAGGAATATAAAGGAGCAAGCATCAGCCTGCCTGGTGGCAAACGGTCCAGCCGTTAAGAATCCTGCATTCATTGTCACCTGGCAATGCAGGGGACACGGGTTCGATCCCTCCCTGGTCTGGTGAGATTTCACATGCCGTGGAGCAACTAGGCCCATGTATCACTATGACTCAGTCAGTGCCCTACAGCCCGGGCACTGCAACGAGAGAAGCCACCGCTGTGAGAAGCCCACGCACCACAATGAAGAGTAGAGCCCACTCAAAACTAGAGAAAGCCTTCGCAGCAAGTAAGACCCAGCACAGCCAAAAATAAACAAATAAGTATATATATATATATTTTTTGTTTTGTTTTTTTTAAAGGAGCAAGCAGAGGAGGGGCACCCTGGGAGAGAAGGCAACATTCTGCCCTGCACAGAGCAGAAGAGCCGGTGGTGGGTGTGCGGGGAGAGGGTGGAGGAGACAGGCTCAGCTCCACCTGCTACTGGGTTTCTCAACTTTACCACCACTGCTGTTTGGGGCTGGGATAATTCTTTGTTGTGGGGTTGGCGGGCGGCGTGTAAGACGTTTAGCAGCATTCCTGGTCTACCCACTAGATGACAAGTGGCACCCTCCCTCCTGACAACCAAACTGTCTCCAAACTTTGTCAGATGTCCCCTGGGGGACAAAACTGCCCCCAGTTGAGAGCCACTGAGAGAGGAGAAAGCTGAGTGGCAGAGGGGGCACCCAGGTCCTACTCTGATCCACTCATGGGATGTGGTCTGGCAAGTAACTTGCTGGCCTCAGTTTCCCCTTCTAGGAAACTCGGCCTGGATTTCTCAGACCTTCTCAGCTCTAATGTCATGCGCACCTAGAATTCATTCCTCTCCTTGCCCCCCCACTCACGAGTGGATGCCCCATCTCTGTCTGCTCAGTATTTTGGAGGGGAGGGGGAGAGTCAAGCCCTGGGCTCCCTCCCCTCTACTTGAACCCATTCCTGAAGACATCTCCTGTCTCCGGGACCAGCTCTGCCTTCTTGCTCTGCTCTGGACGGAGGAGAGGTCGGCTCAGCTCCCCTATACTCCCCTTTACCCCCAAACTCACAGGTCTAAAAGCAAACATGTCCCCTTCCCCTGGGAACTTGGTCAGCTGAATTCCTCTAAGGACTCACGGCTACCCCTCCCTCCCAAGGCCTCTGAATCCTATTCCCCAATTTCCTGCTCATCTGGTCCCCCCTTTCCTGCTGTCCTAGATCAAGGCTTTATGACCAGTGCTCAGATCCTGGGGGGCAGCAGGCAGTGTGGTTAAGGCACCAGACTGTCTCTCTGACCCTTACTAGCTGTGACCCTGGGCAAGTCATTTCACCTCTCTGAGCCTCAGCTGCAGCCTCCTAAATGGGAGTAACACAGGGATGCCCAAGTAACTCATGACATAATCGGTATAAAGTAGCGGCAGGTGCTGAATGCCCACCCACACCACCTATCAGTGGCAGCATCATTTTTGGAATCGTGACAGTCCTCATTCACTCAGGCTGGTGCTGAGGGCAGGACAGGTCGGACTCCAATGCACTGCTCCTGCCCTGAGCTGACAGTTCAGACTTAACTTGGCATTCAACGCCCTGCACAATGGTGGCCTCGCTCTTCGGTCCAGGCAGGCCTCCCAGGGTGCCCAGGTCTGAGTCCACAAACATGTACACCCCACCCCACCCCACTAGGCCTGCATACAACCCCACCACAGGGAAGCCAGAACAAGCTGCCCTGGGTGTCAGCCCTGAGCCTTTCTGCTCCCAGATTCAGGGATGGTGGCATGTAGTGCTCTGTCTAGACCAGAGGGTGTCGGAGGGTCAGCCCTGCTTCAGGCGTGCAAGAGAGACAGTTCCACCCAGGATCCCTAGCTGCCTTCACAGCTGCTGCCTCTGACCTGCCCAGTCTCAGGGCCAGAGGGGCAAGGGTCAGACCCTGTCTTGCAACTGAGGACACTCAGTACCAGAGAGGGTGGGTATCTTCCCCAGCGCCACACAGTCTGCCTGAGGGGTGAAGCTGGGGCAGGTGGTGGTGGTGAAACTTTTCCCCAGAAAGGTTTTTATATCTCATTCTCTCCCGATCCCCCATTCTGGATGTCCGGGAATCCCAGAGGCGCTGAGTCGGGGAGAGGGATGAAGTGAGGCCCAGTTCCACCACCCTAGAGTTCCCTTCGGATATCCCTTCGGATCCCGGACTCCGGCCCGGGATCGGGGAGGAATGAGGGCCAGATGGCAGCGCAGATGGGCGGCGCCGGGTGGGGCGGGGGACGGGGACCTCATCTCCGGCCCTGGTTGGGCCCTACCTGGGGAGCTGCCCACTGGACTCTGGGCTCCCGGAGCCGCCGCTTCTACCTGAGGGCACAGGGTCAGCAGGTAAGTGTCTCCGGCCCCGCACTCCCTAGGCACTTCCGGCTCCTCTAGGACTGGGCGAGATCCCGGTTCCGCCCCTTCCACGAGCTAAGGGCGGCCTCTGCGGGTCCCAATCCGCCTAGACTCCACCCACCAGGGGGGCCCCGCCCCGCCCTGTCCCCACGCCCAAGGGCGCCCTTTCACCTACAGTGTCCGGGGCGGGGCCGAGCCCAGGCCCCGCCCCTGCCTCCGGTCCGTCCCGCCCCCGAGCCCCAGGCCCCGCCCCTGCCTCCGGTCCGTCCCGCCCCCGAGCTCCAGGCCACGCCCCCGAGCTCCAGCCCGCCCCGCCCCCCGAGCCCCAGCGCTCACAGAGGGATCATCCCATGGCCCGCCACCACCCCAGCCCCGGTAACGGCAGAAAAGCCAGGACTTTGGAATCGAGCCGACCTAAGCCTGCCTGGCTTTGCTCCTAGCTCGCTGTGTGACTTTGGTCAATTCTTTCCCCCATCTGACCCCACTTTCTGTTTTATGGGGATAGCGCGCCGCCCCCCTGCAGGGTTTTCGAGATGACCTGAAATGACTTTGTGAAGCATCAGGCGCTCGAAAGTCCCCTCTTAGGGGCAGCTTGGACTTCCTAATCCTACCCCCAACATCCCCCCCGCTCCCCCTCCAAGGCTGGATCGGACCCTCGTATTATTCAGTCACATGGCCTACAGCTATAATTTCATATTCGCTTGAATTTGATGATTATGGCCTGCCTCTTGGAATTCCGTGAGAGCAGGTCGCGTTCATGCTTACGCCCCAGCGTCCAGTTCAGTCCTGAAATACAGCAGGAACTCCTTAAATGCCCACTCTTCATTCCATCCTGACGATGCAACCCTGGTGGAGCGGAAGTGGGGTCAATACCTCCACTGGCCAGCAGAGGGCAGGTGATGACCAGCCTTCTCGCAGGGCTGGCGCCCTGAGAACAGGGAAGTCCAGGTGCGCGAAGATTGGAAGGATCCACGGACCTGGCATGGAGACGGAAATGGCAACCCACTCCAGTGTTCTTGCCTGGAGAATCCCAGGGACAGAGGAGCTTGGTGGGCTGCCGTCCATGGGGTCGCACAGAGTCGGACACGACTGAAGCGACTTAGCAGCAGCAGCATCATGGACCTGGCAAGCCGTGGGCCGGGGCTTGGGCATCTGTGGTTTGTGACTTGTCCTGGACCAAAGACGTCTCCGACAACCCATGAGGATGGACGGCCCCTGAAGATGCTCTGAGAAAGGCCAGCGGGTGAGGGAGTTTGCTGTAAAGACGGAGGAAACCCAGGAAAAGCTGTAAGGAGTGGGCTTAGTCAGGCTTAGAAAGTACTCGGCGGTGGGGAGCGAGAGGTGGCCGCTGTTCTGTGACTCTAGATGGCAGAACCTGGATGGAAGTGACTGGCCTCAGCTGTCCTAGACTTAGCAAAAGTCGTTTGGTGTCAGTCTTAAAACCGGGCTGTGTCTGCTGGTATCTCAGAAGAGCCCAGATGGGAGCAGAGCTATTTCCGGTGGCCAGAGGGCAGAGCCATGCCACCAACATGTCCGTGGAAGCATTGTATATAAACACTATATTCAGCAGGGAAACCCTAGAAACTTCAGAAATCCTTCAAGGGAGCCTGGGAGGGAAAAGAGGAGAGACAACAGGGGTTATGGCTACAGATAGCACAGTAATTCTACCTCTGGGAGGCTCAATTTCCTCATCTGCAAGATGGAGATAAAAATCTACCTTGTAGGATTGCATAGGATTAAACAGGATGAACTGAATCAGTGGTTCTCAACCTCAGTCGGACACTGAAATCACTGTGCCCTTGGCAAATACTGATGTCTGGGGTGTGAGAATTAAAAAACAATCTCCAGGTGATTGTAATGTGCTGCCAAGGCTGAGAACTACGAAGCTAAATAAAACACTGAACACAGAGCAGGGCATATACTAGGGGTTCAACAGTGTTTAGCACATTTTTTAAAAAAATGGAGCACACATTGTTTTCATTGTTCTTTGTTAGAGAAAAAAGTTGATACAAAGGTTGTTGCAGAAATTGGATTTCCGACAGGCTTGTTTCCAGAAGGATGAATCATCTGGGATTTGATGCTTCTGGAGGTGGAGGAAGATAGAGGCAGCCTCGGGTTGTATGACTTGTCCTAACACTCAACTGAGCTGAACAAGGCAGGGACCACCCTGTTCTAGCTTGTGGTTTGCATCACTGTCTCCGAGGTATCCTTTGAGCATGCAAGCAGCATGAATGCTTGTGTTTGTCCATTTCTGGGGTTAAGGATAGAGGCAGTTTTCTCCTCTCCCTCAGTATCCTTGAGTGGTGGTGGTGAGTGGGGGTACGCCACTGTTTGTTTTTGAGTAACCCATCAGTCAGGGGGGCACTTCCTTCTCTATGGATCTTGTTAGCCCTATGTGCTGTCACAGACCCAGTGATTATTCACTGTACCCCACTGCTTTCTTGCTGGGTGAACCCAGCCTGAAGTGCCATGAGGACCCACTCACCCAGGCCTGCAGCTGTAACCCCTTGCCATGGGCAGCAAGACTGGCTGCAGGAGCGGGCTCCTCAACCACTCCTGGTGGTCTGGCCCCGCTGAAGGTGGAAAGGGAGGCAGAGAAACCCGTACTGACTCCCTCCAGATGCGGGCTTGTGAGTTGGGTGGCAGACAGTTGGTGTCTGGCCAGGGTGATCAGGTTTAGCAAATAAAAATACAGGATGACCAATTAGATTTGAGGGGCTTCCCTGGTGGCTCAGATGCTAAAGAATCTGCCTGCAATGTGGGAGAACTGGGTTCAATCCCTGGATTGGGAAAATCCTCTGGGGAAAGGAATGGCTCCCCACTCCAGTATTCTTACCTGGAGAATTCCATGGACATGGGAGTCTGGCGGGGTACAGTTGGGGTCCCAAAGAGTCAGACATGACTGAGCAACTAACACATTATACTAAAAAGTTATTCATCAACGTCTGAAATTCAAATTTAATGGTATCTCCTTGATTTTTACTTGCTAAATCTGACTGGTTAAACAGCTAAGGCGTGCTCAGCACATGGAGCTTGCAATGGCCTCTTGCTCAGTGCTTCCACATGCAGCTTCCACCTGTCACTGCCCTGCTCCAGAACTATGTGTGGCTCCCAACTGCTTCCAGAGACAAGCTTGGACTCCCGGGCTACTGTGCTGGGCCTGGCTCTCCTGCCAGGCCAGCTGCCCTGCTTGGGCTCTTTCCCATCTCTGCCCCTGCTCATGTTTTCCCTGCCTGGCATGTCTCCTGTCCATTCCCCATAGCAGTTGACAACACTTATTGAGCACCTACTGGGTGCAGGCAACATGCTGAGTTTTTCATTTGCATTATCTCAATTTGATTGTCACAAAGTCTAGTAGGGTAGACAGTAGTTATCCTGTTTTACCAGTGAAGAAAGTGATGCTCTCAGACGTGATTTTTTTTTAAAGCTGAAGTATAGTTGATTTACGATATTGTGTTTCAGGTGTACAGCAAAGTGATTTGGTTATATATATATATATATGAAGATACTTTTCTTCAGATTCTTTTCCATTAGAGGTTATTACAAGATTTTGAATATAGTTCCTTGTGCTACACAGTAAATCTTTGTTGTTTATCTATTTATATATAGTAGTGTGTATCTGTTAATCCCAACCTCCTAGTTTATCCCTTCCCTCCTTTTCCCCTTTGGTAACCATAAGTTTGTTTTCTATGTCTGTGAGTCTGTTTCTATTTTATAAATAAGTTCATTCTATTTTATAAATAATTTCATCTTTTAGATTCCATGTATAAGTGATATATAATATTAATATTTATCTCTGTCTAACTGCCTTCACTTAGCATGATAATCTCGAGGTCCATCTATGTTGCTGCAATTGGCAATATTTCATTCTTTTCTATGGCTGAGTAATATTCCACTGTATGTGTGTATGTATATATATATATATATATACAACATATTTATCCATTCATCGGTTGATGGACACTTAGGTTGCTCCCATATCTTGGCTAAAATAGGCTGCTATGAACACTGGGGTGCATGTATCTTTTCAAATTAGAGTTTTCACCTTTTCTGGATATATGCCCAGGAATGGGATTGCTAGATAACTCTATCCAACAATATCTATTGCTGGATAGCTCTATCTAATGGAAACTCTATTTTTATTTTTTAAATGAACTTCTATCCTGTTTTTAAGAGTGGCTGCACTGGTTTAAATTCCCACCAGCAGTGTAGGAGGGGGTCCCTTTTCTTCACACCCTCTCCAGCATTTGTTATTTGTAGACTTTTTGATGATGGTGTGAGGTGATACCTCTTTGTAGTTTTGATTTGCATTTCTCTCATAATTAGTGATGTGAAGCATCTTTTCATGCGCCTATTGGCTCTGTGCATGTCTTCTTTGGAAAAATATCTATTTAGGTCTTCTAACCATTTTTTTATTATTATTTTTTTCTTTTATAACTGAGATTTTATTGATTGTTTTGAGGATCACTACACAGACATTTCAATTTGTACACAATTCTTCACATACGTACCAGAAATCTAAAATATCATGTAGTTGTGATTCTTAACAGTTATTCCAGTGCCTTTCCAGCTTAAAATTTGGAGCAAACTTTTCTTAACAGGATCTCAAGTACCAATATCTTCAAATATTGATATGCTGTTGCATCATAAGTCCCACTGATTCACAATCTAATATCATATACACTACTTACCCAAACTGTCAATAGTTCACAGCACATTAAAAAAGTTACTAGGAAAACTGGACTACCATGATCAAAGATGTTATAGAGTGCACAAAATTTTGACCAGGAGAGCCAAGATCAAAAAGTGGTTTGCTGTAGGAAATAATTCTACCAAAACAATATGGGAAGAGAAGTAATTTAAAGTGTTCCAGACATTAAATGCACAACTGACTCCAAACTGCCATTTAGTATGCTTTTGTATTATAGAATATAAAAGCTACCCCCCATCTATGGAATGTTAAGCTGACACCCAAGACAATCAAAGCTTCCTGTATCCAATATCCCACTACCAAAAAATAAACAACCAGCAAATGATTTCACCTCTTAAAAACAAGCATTTACACTTAAAATGGGATGAGATGGGATTCCCTCCTTTTTAAAAATGTTTCTAGAGCTACTAAAAAACTTGCATTTACAAAATAGTTGATAAAAATATTCCTCTGGATTGTACAAGAAGGCAAACAGGGACCACTGGGTGTGTGGTTATTATTAATCAGACTTGGCTTCTTTCTCTTCTGCTTCATCAGAGTCTGGGCTCTCCTTGTTTTTAGTCTCTCCACTTTCTGCAGGTAAGTCTTCTTTAGTCTCTTTGTTGGCCACTTTCGCCTGTTTTCCCTTTGCTCCTCTTTTCCCTTTTGTTTGCACTTTTTTGTCTGAAGATTTATCCTTTCCCGCCGCCTGTTTTGGCTTCGTTTCCACTTTTGCAGAAGCCGGTTTAACTGACAACCTCGCCGATCTTCTCTTGGGCTCCTCCTTCGCCGCCCCCTCAGCGGAGCTGACCTTTCTCTTGAGCATCGTGGCGGCGGGGCGGGCGAGAGCCGGGTACCCGAGGGTCGCGGCGCTCGGAGAACCTTGGAGAACCTGAGTTTCCTGACCGCTGCCGCTCCTCCCACCGCCCCCATTTTTAAAATTTTTTTATTGAGTTGTATGAGCTGTTTGTATATTTTGGAAATTAAGCCCTGCATCATTTGCAAATATTTTCTCCCAGTCCGTAGGTTGTCAGACATGATTCTTAAACTATGGTCCCTGGGCCAGCAGCTGCAATATCATGCACACTCTCAGGCCCTACTCCAGACCTACTGAATCAGAAACTCTGAGGGTGGGGCCCAACAATCTGTATTTTAATTAGCTCCCTTCAGCCACCCCAAAGTGTTTCTGGTGCCTGTTCTAGTTTGCAACTTGCTGCTCTAAGAGATGAAGTAACTGCAGGAACCTCTCATTCAGGCAGAGGTTGAGAGAGGATGGTAGAAGACCCCCAGGCAAGGTGTTTATGATCATTCTGAGCATCATGCCTGGGCTAGACTCTGGAGATGCTGCAGTGACCCAGCAGTCCTGGGGGGAGGGGAGGGAAGAAGGGAAAGAAGCAGAACTGACAGGCAGTCAGGCAGTTATGATGGATGGCAGCAGGATGGGAGGGTCAAGGAAAGCTTTCCTCAAGCAGACATCTAAGTCTCAAAAATCAGTTGGAATTAGATATAAAGGGTGGGAGGGCTTCCCAGGTGGCTCAGTGGTAAAGAATCTGCCTCCCAATGCAAGAGAGGAGGGTTCAGTCCCTGCGTTGGCAAGATCCCCTGGAGAAGGAAATGGCAACTCACTTCAGTAATTTTGCGGAGAAATCCCATTGACAGAGGAGCCTGGCAGGGCTATAGTCCACTGGGTCGCAAAGAGTGGGACAGGACTTAGTGACTAAACAACAGCAGAAGGGTGGGAATGCTATTCCAAGTGTACTGACTAGTTTATAGCAAGGCCATGCAGATGTACCCGGGGTTACTTCAGTCTTGATGATGGAAGGTGAAACAGCTGAGTAGGGAGCAGGGGAGGAATCAGATTGTGTGCGGTGGGGAGAGGAAGAAGTGGGAGGCGAAGTCCTCTGCCTTCAAAGCAAAGGAAGAAGCTTTAATGGCAGTTTTGAAAAAGCCCTCTGGCTTCCGTGTGGAGTGGGCACTAGAGAAGATAGTTGTGGAAGGGGCTAGCAGAGACCCAGGGGTGTCAGGCCTTCCCTCGCCCCTAGACCCAGCCTGCTTCTGACCTTAAAGGCAGCTGCAGAGATTCAGATCCCAATCACAGTTTTGGGTAGGTGCGGTTCCAAGGCCGGAGTTGCAGCCTCCGAGGCCAAGGGGTGGGGCTGGGAAAGGGACCGCCCCCACCGTCTTCCGCTACTGGCCCGCCCCCACCGCCGGCGCCGCCCCGATGGCCCCGCCCCGCCGGCCCCGCCCCAGCCCCGCTTCTCCCCTGCTGCTGGCCGGAGGAAGCCAGGCTCTGGGCTGCGATCCTGGGCTGCTCTTCCCTTCCTTGCTGCCTTTCCCTGCCGATGTGGCTGAGGCTGCGGGGCTCCTGGGGCCTCTCCTCCCAGCCTTTCAGGGACAGGCTCTGGATGTTGTCAGGGATCCCCTAGGCTGGAGGGCAGGAGATTTCCGTTGCTGTCCCCTGTTCCTGCCAACCAGTCTGTCGGCGGTAGCCGAGCACTGCCCCAGCCTGGCCAGGTTGCCTGGCAGTGTGGGCTGTGGCTGCGCAGTTTCCGGCTCCAGCTGTCCTTCCCAGAATTGGGATTTCTACTTGGCGGAAGAACGCTGAAAGATCATTAACCGCCTGTGAAGAGGAGCTTTTGGTGTGTTCTGAAACCTCCGCACGACTTACCAGCTATCCTATGCGCTGAACCTTCAGCAAGGGTACCTCTTATTCTTCCTCTTTTTAGTTAGATGTACTTTCTGACCCCGTTCTCCTCCATCTGGTATCCAGACTCACGTCTCACTATGCTTTGCAATTCAAGGAGAGTATCGAATGGATGGGCTTCCCCAGTGGCTCAGCGGTGGTTTGATTCTTGGGTCAGAAGATCCCCTGGAGGAAGGCATGACAACCCACTCCAGTGTTCTTGCCTGGAGAATCCCAAGGACAGAGGAACCCGGCCGGCTACAGTCCATAGGGTCACAAAGGGTTGGACAGGACAGAAGTGACTGAGTGCGCACACACGCTAGAATGGATGGTCAATATTTTTAAATTTTGTTCAGAAATAGAATAAGATATGTTAAAAAAAAAATACTGTTTAGGGCTTCCCTGGTGGCTCAATGGTAAAGAATCTGTATCTCAATGCAGAGGACACAGGTTTGATCCCTAATCCGAGAAGATCCCACATGCAAAACAACTAAGCCCATGTACCACAACTATTGAATCCGCACTCTAGAGCCTGCAAGCTGCAAACTGATTCCATGTGTCTCAAGTACTGAAGCCTGTACCCCAGAGCCCTGCTCCACAAGAGAAGCCACAGCAACTGGAAGCCCACACACCGCAACTAGAGAGTAGCTCCCATTCGCTGCGACTAGACAAAGTCAGTGCAGCAATGAAGACCCAGCTTAGCCAAAAACAAATAAGTAGAAAATTTGTAAAAATATTGTTGAGAGATCAATTATATAGGGATGGCGTATATACAGGAGGGTCAAGGACAGCGTAAGTGGGTGGAAGAGGTGAACGAAGCCATGGTTAGTGGAGAAAGTGAGCACCAGGAGGTGGCCCATCTGGCCTTGAATATGGGGTAAAACCATGGGCACTGAGGAGCCATTGATGGTTGTTGAGCAGGAGAGTGACACAATATTGCTAGTCACTGTACCAGTGTAAATGTTAAATGCTCCATAGGGGTCCTGCTCGATTACATCAACAAATCATCATCATTGGGCTTCCTAAAAGAAAAGCAGTACGTATTCCTGAATTGAAAGCAATCACTTCTGCTTTATGCATAATTTTTTCTACCTGTTTAGCATCTTTGGTGGGCCTTCCCAGGTGGTGCTGGTGAAATCCACCTGCCAATGCAGGAGACCCTAGAGACACAGGTTCAATCCCTGGATTGGGAAGATCCCCTGGAGGAGGGCATAGCAACTCCTTTCAGTATTCTTACCTGGAGAACCCCATGGACAGAGGAGCCTGGCGGGCTACAGTCCATACGGTCGCAAAGAGTGACGTGACTGAGCATACACGCACATGTCTCTGCCAAGCTCCCTGCTGGTGTGAAATATTAAATTCCAGATTTTTAAAATTCATTTGGGGCAAGAGAATTAAAATTTAGGGCTTCCCTGGTGGCTTGGATGGTAAAGAATCTGCCTGCAATGCAGGAGACCCAGATTTGATCCCTGGGTCAGTAAGGTCCCTGGAGAGGGGAATGGCCACTGGCTCTAGTATTCTTGGAGAATTCCATGGACAGAGGAGCCTGGCTGGGTGACAGTCAATGGGTTCACAAAGATTCGGATATGACTGAGTGACAAACTCTTTCTAACACAAAAGAACTAAAGAGGAAAGAGCAAGGAGAAAAGAGATGATACAGGTAGCAATGGGACAGGGTGGAAGAAAGAAGACTGTCATGGATTTTCCTGGGGTCCCCACCCAGTCAGTTTTCCAAGCAGCTTGAGGAGCAGCCAGGAGTGAATGAGGGCTGTGTGCCACATATGCTGAGCTTGGTGCCACATATTATGAGCTG
This sequence comes from Antilocapra americana, assembly GCA_007570785.1. NCBI lineage: Eukaryota > Metazoa > Chordata > Mammalia > Artiodactyla > Antilocapridae > Antilocapra > Antilocapra americana. The sequence goes on from ML660203.1 coordinate 3,680,387, forward strand.
GGGGCCACATATTGTGGGCTGGGGGGCCATGTGGCAGGAACAGTCCCACTGAGTCACGGGACGCACAGCCACACTGCTTCATAAAGCTTGGTGTGAGGAGTATTTTTGTTTTTTACAGCCCAGCTGTTTGTGTAACGACTTCCTTCCCTCAGTCTTGTTCACTGAGGTGTCCCTGGGTGACCAGCTGAGTCACCACATTCCTTGCAGCTTAAAACACTGGCCCAAGCACAGGGGCCTGGCTCCTTCATGTAGGTGGGAACTTTGAAGGCTGCTGGGGAGTGCTGTGGAAAGACAGGCTACAGAGCTCCCATCTCTCACCTGTACCTGTCCCCCAAAACATGGTTTAAGTAAAAAGCAAGTGAAAATAGGAAGTCCATTTGTTAAACACTACAGAATGGCCACAGCCTGAAAAAAAATTATTTATCAGCAACCATGAAGTCATATAGGACTTCCCCTATTGCCCAGCAGGTAAAGAATCCACCTGCAACTCAGGAGACAAAGGAGACGTGGTGTCGATCACTGGGTCGGGAAGATCCCTTGGAGGAGGAAATGGCAACTCATTCCAGTACTCTTGCCTGGGAAATCCCATGGACAGAGGAGCCTGGTGGGCTGCAGTCCAAGGGGTTGCAAAGAGTCAGACATGACTGAGTGACTAAGCACACTGCAAATGAAGTCAATGTCAAATAAAATGCAGGTAAGTGGGGAGATGGGGGGTGATCGAGAACTGACATCTCCACCCTCTGTCCTGTTTCAGTGTGAAGGGTCTGAAATCCAAATGAAGAGACTGGGAACTCTCCTACCCAAGCTGAAATGAAATGGAAACTTGCTCAACTCTTCCATAACATAAACAATAAGCAGGCAGTTTTCAGTAAAAATAAGGATGCATTGGCAGAAAGTGCAGCAATCTTACTCCTTGAGATATGTTTTAAAGAAAGCTTAGGTCAAGGTATATAAGAAGACAAGGTGGAGATTATTTATGATAGCCTTGTTCATGGCATAGGTGAGCAGGAAGCAAAAATGAGTTAGTAAACTGTGGTGGAGGCTGACCTTGGAATTCTACACAGCACTGAGAAACTATGCGTTAGATGTACATACAGCAGCATGGATGGAACCTATCGTGTTAAGTAGGGGAAATCAGTAAAAGAGACTTCAGGCATAATACTTTCCCAGTTTTATTGAAGTATGACTGATGTACAGTAAACCACATGTATTTCAAGAGTACGATTTGAGTTTTGACATGTGTAGATGCCCATGAAACCATTACCACTATCAAGCTAATGAGTAGATCTATATGTATTAAAATGAACAAATGTTGTATTCCGTTTAAGATAGGAAAAAAGTTCAGCAGTGTGTGCAATATAATCCCACAGTTAAAACCAAAAATATGTAGGCACCCTGAAAAACCTGGAATAACATATACCAAAATAAATTGTATTCGTTATTGCTATTTAGTCACTTAGTCATGTTCGACTCTTTGAGATCCCCATGGACTGTAGTCCACTAGGTTCCTCTGTCTCTGGAATTCTCCAGGCAAGAATACTGGAGTGGATTGCCATTTCCTTCTCCAGGAGATCTTCCGACCTAGGGATCAAACCCAGGTCTTCTGCACTGAAGGCAGATTCTTTACCATCTGAGCCAGCAGGGCAGCCCCTGGTGGTTACGATAGGTTTTATATAAAGGTTATCATTAAGGGTGTAATGTAACACACTTAATGTGTTACATTCTTTTGTGTCTGGCTTCTTTCACTCCATGTGATTTACTAGAGTCTTCCACGTTGTGGGAAGCCGTAGTTCGTTAACCTTTAGTGCAGCATATAGCAGCATTCCATTGGGTGAATATACCAAAATGTACTTATCCCTTCAACTACTAACTGACATTTGGGTTGTTTCCAGTTTAGGGCTGCTACAGATAATGTTGCTGTGAGCATTTTGGTACATTCGTGCTGCTCTGCTTTGGCATGTCTTACAGTACAGTTCCAAGTCATTTACATCAGTCATCTTGTTATTTCTCTTCTATTTGGCCTACTTGGATTTTGTTCCTGTTTTCCTTTTTTTTCTTCTTTTGGATCAGTCAAGTGTTTTTGATTATTGCGTTTTATCTTCTGTATTAGATTTTTAAAAGTGTGTTAAAACATGCATAACCCCAAATTTACCATTATAACTATATTTAAATGTGCAGTTCATTAGTTTTAAGTACATTCACATTTTTGTGTGGCCTATCTCCAGAACCATTTTCATCTCACAAAACTGATATGCTCCATCTATTATGCAATAGTTTCCCATTCATTCTTTTGCTGCTTCCCTAGCAACCATCATTCTACTTTCTATCACTGTGTATTTCACCATTCTAGGTATTTCATATAAACAGAGTCATGTAGTATTTGTCTTTTTGTGACTGGCTTATTTTCTTTTTTAAAAAAATTATTTTTGACTGTGCTGGATCTTTGTTGCTGCATGAGATTTTCTCTGGCTCACTGTGTCATTGACTCAATGGACATGAGCTTTGAGCAAACTCTGGGAGACAGTGAAGGACAGGGAAGCCTGGCATCCTGCAGTCCATGGGGTCACAAAGAGTCAGACATGACTGAGCAACTGAACAACAAATCAGGGAAGCCAAATGATAATTAAAATTATTTATTGTATCATTATGCACCTTGATGGAAAGCATTATAGACAGAAGTTTCTCTCCCACCATAAGATTATTTACATCCATTTATCTAGCTCCAAAATCATGCAGATGGTGATTGCAGCCATGAAATTAAGACGCTTACTCCTTGGAAAGAAAGTTATGACCAACCGAGATAGCGTATTAAAAAGCAGAGACATTACTTTGCCAACAGGGTTTTTCCAGTAGTCATGTATGGATGTGAGACTTGGATGGTGAAGAAATCTGAGTGCCAAAGAATTGATGCTTTTAAACTTTGGTGTTGGAGAAGACTCTTGAGAGTCCCTTGGACTGCAGGGAGATCCAACCAGTCCATCCTAAAGGAGATCAGTCCTGGGTGTTCATTGGAAGGACTGATGTTGAAGCTGAAACTCCAATACTTTGGCCACCTCATGCAAAGAGTTGACTCATTGGAGAAGACCCTGATGCTGGGAAGGATTGGGGGCAGGAGGAGAAGGGGATGACAAAGGATGAGATGGCTGGATGACATCACTGACTTGATGGATATGCTGCTGCTGCTGCTGCTAAGTTGCTTAAGTCGTGTCCGACTCTGTGCGAACCCAGAGACGGCAGCCCATAAGTTTGGGTAAACTCCAGGAGTTGGTGATGGACAGGGAGGCCTGGCGTGCTGCAATTCATGGGGTCGCAAAGAGTTGGACACGACTGAGCGACTGAACTGAACTGATTTAGCTAGGAATGCTAGCTTGAAGATGTACTGGTATATTCTATTTGAAATTATTTCTCTAGAGCAAACCATTGTCTTACAGTTGGAGCATATTGAAGAAGAAATTTTTTCCAGAGATTAAAAAATTTTTTTTTTACTAGCCCCTTGAAGTGAAAACAGTTCAGGACCCCTTTAATCTGTATTCAGAGTTTCACATACTCTAGGTGACTCCGATGACTTGAAGCAAGGCTGCATCTTTGGAAGGAATGGATCACTTCCAGTTCACATCTTAAAGTTTTTCAGGATCCTAGATTAAAGTGTAAAGAGTTTTGTTGGCTGGGAACTTGCATATCACACTAAGGAGTCTAAAAAGGGGTAGGCAGTTGTGGATTTGTCAAGTCTGATTGACAAATCAGAGGGCAGCATTTTGTTAATATTTTTTAATGGAAGTATAGCTGATTTACAATGTGTTAATTTCTGCTGTACAGCAAAGTGATTCAGTTGTGCATATACATATGTACATTCCTCTTTAAAAATATTCTTTTCCATTAATGTTTATCATAGGATATTGACTATCCTTTGATATACCTTGTTGTTTATCCATTCTATATTTAAAAGCTTACATCTGCTAACACAACCTCCCATTCCATCCCTCTCCTAAGTCCTCCCCCTTGGCAACCACCAGTCTGTTCTCTATGCCTGTGATTCTATTTCTATTTTCATGGGTTCATTTCTGTCATATTTTAGATTCTATAGATAAGTGATATCGTACATACTATTTGTCTTTCTGACTTAACATCACTTAGTATGATAATCTCTAGCTGCATCCATGTTGCTGCAAATGGCATTATATTGTTCTTTTTATGGCTGAGTAGTATTCCATTGTACATATCTACCATATCTTCTTTATCCATCCCTCTGTTGATGGATATTTAGGTTGTTTCCATGTCTTGACTATTGTGAATAGTGCTGCTATGAACATAGAGGTGCATGCATCTTTTCAAATAATAGTTTTGTCTGGAGCTATGTCCAGGAGTCAGATTGGTAGTTCTATTTTTAGTTTTCTGAGGAACTTCCATTCTGTTCTCCACAGTGGTTGTACCAACTTACATTGAAGGGCAGCTTGTTGAATGCTAGTGCTGTGGCCCATTGTGGGAAAAGGAGGAAGGCAGGCTGGGCTAGACTAGGGCTAGGGAAACACAACCAGCCAGAGATGGGTGGTCATGGCTGAGGTATGCACAGGGTCTACCAGGTGAGGAGGGGAGGCGAGAAGCCAGGACTGTAGAGAAGCTGCGGATGTGACTAGGGTGACTCTATAATCCGAGGCCTCTGTTCACCAGGGCCAGAAGCAAGTTCCCTTCCCTGACTCTGGACAGCTTGGCTGGCCAGCGTCTCTGCCAGGCCAACCAGCAGACACCTGTATAGCTTGGGCTGGGTCTGGGCACTCTGGACAGCTTCATTATTGTTCTGTCTACATCCATTGTGAGCCCTCCATTCTGAACTGCACCCAGCAGTTGCCCCTGCCTCTTTATTGACGGGTTCCTAGAATACAGCTCAAATTATTACCACCACCTTCAAGGCCCTGCATAATCTGGCTGGCCCCTGTCCAACTCTCCAGCCTGACCTCCTCCCTCTCTCCGCCTCATTGTCCATGTGCCTTCTTCCTCTTTGTTTAAACCACCATGTACCCTGGATGGCTGCAGGGTCTATGCATGAGCAGTTCCCTCTACAAGGAGCACTCCTCTCCCATATTTCCCTACTGTGATGGGCTAAAGTGTATCTACCTGCAAAATTCATACATCGGAGCCCTAACTCCCAGTGTGGCAATATTGGGAGTAAGGAAATAATTAAAGTTGAATGAGATCATGAGAGTGGGATCCTGATCCAGGACGGTTAGTGTCCTTATAAGAAGAGATACCAGAAAGTTCACTCTCCTTCTCTCTCCATGCTCATATATGAGGACACAGCAAGAAAGCAGCCACGTGCTAGTCAGGAAGAGAGTCCTCACCAGAAACTGCATGTGCTGGAAACTTGGTCTTGGAATTCCAGCCTCAAGAACTTGAAGAATATTATTTTCTGCTGTTTTAAATCATCTGGTCAAAGGTATTTTGTTATGGCAGCCCAAGCACACCAATACATCCAGTTTAATTAGATGTCACACCAACTATTTCCCTAAATTTTTTTTTTGTCATATTGGGTCTTTGTTGCTGGGCACAGGCTTTAGGGCTTAGTTTGCCCTGGGCATGTGAGACCTTAGTTCTCCAACCAGAGATCGAACCCGCCTCTACTGCATTGGCAGGTGGATTCTTAACCACTGGACCACCAGGGAACTCTCCTTCTAAGCATCTTTGGTCCAAAGTCTCCTATTTCTGGGATCTTGTGGTACTAGGAACCATGTAAGATTTCTATTTTTGATTATTTGATCAACGTCTGCCTGACATACTAGACTGTAAATTCCATGAAGGTTTCTGGTTTTATTCAAAGCTACATACCCAGAACCCAGTACACAGTCAGGTACGTAGTAGGTACACAATACATATTTACTGGGAAAGAGAGTGGTGGGGGGAACAGACAATGCCTCGGTTGGGAGGGTTTTATGGACATTCAAGTTCATCTCTGGTCCAGCAGCACCCCTCTAGCCCTCTCTACTGACAAAGCCTAACATTGCGCCACTGACAAAAGAGACATGTTAGCAGAATTCAGCTCCAGCATCACAAAGCATGACAAGGAAAGATAGATTGCAAGGAAGGATGGATTTAGAGCAGAGAGACAATAAATTGGCACAGCTGGATTCAGAACTTTACTTAATACGATGGATGGGACTTTCTTTTTAACCTTTGAGTTCTCATCATGCATCAGACACCATGTTAATAGCAACATGTGGATTATCTCATCCAGTTCTCACAAAAACATTAGGGGGTTAAGTCAGTTACTTGAGCTCATACAGCAAGTAAGTGGGGAAGACAGGATTCAAACTCAGGAGTTCTGGGTTTAAATCCTAACTTACACACTACACTAACTGCCTCTAGGGGATGGGAATGCCTCTGGGATTTTTAAATTCCAGCAACATAAGGATTAACTATGAAATGAACTATGAAATGAACTATGGGGCTTCCCTGATGGTCCAGTGGTTAAGATTATTCCTTGCAATGCAGGGGACACTGGTTCGATTTCTGGTTCAGGAAGATTCCACATGCCACAGGGCAAATAAGCCTGTGCACCACAACTACTGAGCCTGCGCTCTGGAGCCTGTGCTCCACAATAAGAGGAGCCACAGCAATGAGAAGCCCGAGCACCGCAACTAGAGGACAGCCTCTGCTCACACAGCTAAAGAAAGCCGGCATGCAGCAACGAAGACCCAGGACAACCAAAAATAAATAAATAGAATTTTTTTTAAGAAAAGAAATGAACCATGGATTGTTGGTTAATCAACCATGTACCGTTGATTAAGCTAAGGGGTCTCTCACTACCCTGGTTCTATAGCAGTGTTTTCCTCAGTTCATGGCTAGTGACTGCCTTCTCTGTGCTCTGCGGCACCGTGATAACCTCATTCTTGACAAGGAGCCGGCATAGAAATCATGGAGAATGTTTTACCTTCTCTTCCTGCAATTGTTTACAGCTCAGACTCCCACTTGTGATTCTGTGGCATTGGCTACTGTTCAGAGCTGAGCAGTGAACGTAGCATCCGAATAGCCATTGTTAGAATGCTTTTGGTTTCAACTAATAAAAAAATTCCAGCTGAAGTTAGAGTGAATAATAGAGGGAATGCATTGATTTATGTGACTTGATTGGTAAATGGGATTCAGGTAAGCTTTGGTTGGCATTCCAACAGTCTTTGTCTTCAGTTCTTTCCACTTTTCCTGATTTCATGGGTTGGCTTCATCTTTAGGCTGGCTCTTCTCATTGTCACAGAACAGCTGAAATGGTTCCTTACTGACACCCAGGGCGGGAGTGAAGGCTTTTACCCAATTGTTGTGAAGAGGTAAATACTGAATACTGATAGATGTAATCCTGGGTAAAAGGTCTGTCTTTGCAACAATCAGTACAAGGTATATTGTGCGATGGACTGTAGTCCGTCAGGCTCCTCTGTCAATGGAGATTTTCCAGGCAAGATTACTGGAATGGGTTGCCATTTCCTTCTCCAGGGAATCTTCTCAAGCCAGGGATCGAACGTGCATCTCTTGAATACTCCTATATTGGCAGGCGGATTCTTTGCCACTATCACCACCTGGGAAGACCAACAGTCAATTGAATTGAAGCTCTACACTTGCATGCAGGAGATGGGGATCCAGGCCACCCAAACTGCCTCAGGGCTGTACAGTGGGAAGTGGGGTACACTGGATGTTAGGAAGATGCATCTGTCAGGATAGGCTAGGTTTTGCTTTGTTAGCAAACTAGCCCTGGCCTTGCTTTTCAAACAGCAAAGGTTTGTTTGTTGCTCATACTACATGTCTGCTTGGCTCATTATGCCATGTTTTCTCACTCCAGGACCCAGACTTATGGAGCTGTCACTTCCTCAAGCATGGTCTATGGCTGTGGCTGAGGGAAAGAGAGCATAAAAAAACTGCTTTCTAGCTCTTAAAGTTTGGGCTGAGAGTGATGTGCTTCTACTTGCAATGTATGGACCAAAACAAGTCCCATGGCCACTCCTGACTCCAAGCTGTGAGGAAGTATAATCCTATTATGTGCCTGGAAAACAAACCAGAATTATCTGGTGGAGTAACATTAATGTCAACAATCACAAAGGGCTTACAGAGACCACTCCAGCTTTTCCCTATTTTTTATTGGGAAAAAAGAAAAACTTTGTTTTGATTGCTACATTTAAAAAAAGAGAACTTCATACTGTGCAGAAATCAGGTGTTTTCCTGATTTCTGATCAAATGTCTCTCAGTTACTTCGCCATTAAGCTGAATCAATGGACCTGTGAGGGACTTCTCTTAAGATACCTCCTCAACTCAAAATAATGCTCTTTTTGTGGTCTTGATCAACACAAGTGGATTCCTAGTGAACCTCATGACTTGTAAGCTGACCCCCATTGTTTTGGGGGAGGGGGACACCTGACTCAAATTGGGCTAATTAGGGCCTCTTTTCTGGGATTTTGGAATCAGAATGATCAGGGATTTATAATGTCTCTCATGTCTCTCCAGGTCATTGGCAGTGGCTGGGAGATAAATTTCCCATTGGAAGCAGAGGAAACAAGTTTGCTAAGAGTCTTACTGGCAACTTTTGCTATACTTCCATTTCATCTAAAAGCCCAGCTGGGTTCTTGCTGCTGGCCTAAGAATCCACTCCCACCTCCCCCTGTCCCCACTTCCAAAGTCTTTAAGATCAGTTCCCCTCTTGTTTTTCTTAAACTGGGTTGATAGGTTACTGGTAACTTGCAGCCAGAAAACTCCTAATCGATACATGTCCTTTGCCTCTGGAACGGGACACAAAGAAGTCACAGATGTAGCCCATTCCAGTAAAATAGAGGTCAGGTTGTAGTTCTATTGCATCAGCTGTATTTCTGGCAACTTTTCTGACTGAGATAGTTCATCCTAATGTGAGTGAGTGCAGCTGACATTATTATATGGATCACCTGGAATTAAACTTTTTTTTTTTAAAGGAAAATGATTTGTCTCCCTGGGTAAACATTATTTGCCACATACCTCCCAATACAGATATTAAGTGCACACTATTTCCTCTGCCTGAGGTCTTCTCCTCTTCACTCTTTAGACCCAGCCTCAACGTCACCTCCTCTGGGAAGCCTTTCCATGCTCTCCTATATAGAAAAAATGTTCTCTTTGCTTTCCAAAGTAGTTGACACATACATCTAGTGTTACATATTTTCTTCCAGAACTATTTCTTTCCACATCTGGCTCCTCTGAAATATCAAGTTCTTCGATGGTTGGAAGAGTACCTTGTTTATCTCTGCATCCCACAGTATTGGGGTGGAATATATGCTCGAAAAGTTTGTTGACTCAATGGGAGTTTTAAATGAGAGGACCATATCCATGTACAGTCATCCCTCAGTATCTGTGAGGGGCTGGTTCCAGCATCTGTTGCGGATACCAATATCCATGGATTCTCAAGCCCCATAGCTGGCCTTCCATACCCTTGGTTCTGCATCCTGGGATCCAACCATGGATTGTGTAATATGGTGGTTTGTCTTTATTGAAAAAGATCCACAACCTGCACAGTTCAAATCCATGCTGTTCAAGGGTCAACTGTATATATATTTAACTCATTAAAGAAATATTTATTGAATATCTCAGCATGTCAGGCCATGTTCCAGGTGCTGCAGATGGATAACACAAATTTCCTGCTCTCAGAACGTTTCAGATGTTATTCAGCTCATTAGAACATAAGGAAAAGTAAAGATGATGGGAGATAGTGATGGAGGTTAGGACTTGCTGTTTAAGTAGACTATTCTGGGAAAGTTTCTGGGGAAGTGACTTCTGAGTAGAAGTTTGGATGAAGGGCACATGTCTTTCTGGTATCTTGGGGGAAGGAACAACAAGTACAGAGGTCCTGAGGTAGAAGTGAGCCTGCAGGTTTTAGGAGGTGGGAGAGTGTAAGGAGAGAGGGGAGGAGATCACTTAGGATCTTGGAAGCCCTTGAAAAAACAAATTTTAGTTTTTGTTTTGAGTGAGATGGGAAGCCATTGAAGGCTTTAGAAGAGGGAAGTAGGTTTTGACTTAGGATTTAATATAATCCCTCTGGCTGCCTGTGACAGCAGAGTGGAATCACCAAGAGTGGTTTGGAAGTTATTGCAACATTCCAGGACAGAGAAGATGAGAGCTCAGATGAGGATATTTTAAAGGCAGAGCTGACAGAATTTGCTACTGCATTACGTGTGAGATATGATAGGCAGGGGCTTTCGAGGTGGCTCAGTGGTAAAGAATCTGCCTGCCAAAGCAGGAGACGTGGGTTCAATTCCTGGGTGAGGAAGATCCCAAAACGGCAACCCACTTCAGTATTCTTGCCTGGAAAATCCCATGAACAGAGTAGCCTGGTGGGCTACAGTCCACGGGGTTGCAAAAGAGTCAGACAGCACTGAACAGCTAATAACAACAGGATAAGGAGTCAAGGATGACTTCCAGGTTTGGCCTAAGCCACCAGAAGGATGCCCTTGACCTTAACAGAGGTGGGGAAGACTGTGAAAGGAGCAGGGTGAGGGGTGAGTTCCACAGTTTGACTTTGGCCATATCACATTAGATCTACTGCTCATCGCTTATGTTTATGTTCACTCGTTTTCAGGATCTGAAGGTTATGATGCAACCTGAAGTTAAAGTCAGTTTTGTTTACTGAACACTAGGCACTGTGCAGGAAGCTGCCCATGTGCTGTCATTTAATCCTTTCAGTCATTTCTACTGGCTTGATTATTGATATTTTCAATGTTCTTTTATGGATGAGAGATTAAATAGCAAAGTCATTCAGCCAATTATTAATCTGTCGTATAAGGCAGATGTGAGATTCCAACTCTGGTATGTCATACTGGATAGTGCTCGCTGTTTATCGACCCCTAGATTCTAAAGGTGGGGACCACTTTCTGAGCATATTTGCTACAGACTTAGGACTCCATAACAAAAAAGGTGCCTGGAACGTCTGACAGAAACTGAGAAAAGGGGTCACCTTTACCCCAGGTGTCACAGGTTACACAACAGAAGCTATGAAAAAAGAGCTTGACTGTACCTGAGGGGGCTAACTAATGGGCTTGAAAGTTCTCAAGTACCTGAAGATTTAACGGAAAGCAGTCATCAGAAGTCGTCCTTCTTGTTAGGAAACAGAAGAGAGAAAAAAAACTGCGGTAAAGTTTTGGTGGGATAAAAGGAAAACCAACACCCTGGCGATGCTTGTTGGGAAATACTGGACTGAGAAGAGAGTGGCGGGGAAAGGGTCAGGGTTCCCAATCCAGCGAGCATCCTTTTCAAAGTGCAGCCTGGCGTGGCCTTTCTTTGGTGGTTCTCTAGAAAGCCCAGGACATGGAGTACAAAAGCCGGGAACCTCCGGGGAAGCAGCATCCGCCCCCGGTGCCCCCTCCATCCCCGCCTGGTTCAGCCTCCGCGCGGAGAAAAACGGGAGCGACGCCCGCGCATGCGCCCGAGGTAAGGTCCTCTCGGCGACGTCAGGGGGCTTGCGCCCTCACGAAAGCCCCGCCCCTCCAGGCGCCAGAGGCGACCTGGGCGGGGGGCCTGGGGCCACGCCCCCAGCCGAGCCGAGAGGGGCCGAGCGGAGCCGAGCGCCTCCGAGTGCGGCCGGGCCGAGCCGAGCGGCCCGGAGTCGGTTGGTGCAGCTGCGTCCCCGCCGCCCAGCCGTCCGCGGCTCCCGCGTCGCCGCCGCCGCCGCCGCCGCCGCCGCCACCGCCGCCTCCGCCTCCGCCTCCGCGGGGTCTGCGCCGGCCGGCCGGCCGGCCGCCCGCCCGCCGGGAGGGAGGCCCGGAGCTCGGGGAGAGCGGCCCGGCCGCAGGCGCCGCCGCCGCCACCGCTGCCAGGTGAGCGCCCGCCGACCCCGCGCGCCCCGCGGCTGTCAGTCCCCGTGTGTGTGTGTGTCTCCCCGCCTGTCAGCGCCCCGGCCGCGCGCGCCCCTCCCGCCACGCCTGGCCCCGGCCGGCCCGCAGCGCCGCCGCGCCCGCCCGCCGGCCCGGGTCTTTCTGTCAGCCGCCAGCACCCCCTGGCCGGGAGGCCCCGCCCCTTCCCCCCGAGGCCCCGCCCCGCCCCATCTGTCATCGCCCGCCCCCTCCCCCCGACCGCGCTCCCGGCTCGGGCGCCCTGCAGGCGTGAGGGTGCCGCTGCTCCGGGGGTCCTGCAGACCCCCGTGGCCCCACGGCTGCAGCTGGAGGATCGCGGCGGGGCGGTGGGGGAGTCCGCAGATACCCGCCGGACCACGCGAGGGTGCGTGTTGGTGTGAGCGCCGGCTGTGCGCGCCGCGTGTGCGCCCTGGAGCCGGGAGGGGAGCGCGGCGGGGTTGGGGGGGGCGGCCTGACCGACGTGGGCCAGGAGATGCCAGGGGAGCGAGAGCCACTTGCCCCAGCGCCCGCGGGCCCGCTGCGTCCACCGGGGACCGGACAACCCCGGGCCTCTGGTCCGCTCTGCCGGGGAGGCAGCTGGACCGGGGCTCGAGCCACTTGGGGTTACAGTAGACTCCTCCCTCCTGGGACCCCCCCACCCCACCTGCCCACGCGAAGTCAGCGGAGCTGGGCTCGGGCACCCCGGATGCCGCGAGGGGCACGTGAGCGGAGTTTGGGGGCTTGTGAAACCCTGCGGGTTTGGGATTTCCATTCAGAGATGCCTGTCGGAAGTGATTGAGGGGTGGGTGGGATGTGGAGCTTAGGTGGAAAGTGTTTTGAGAGCTTGAGTCATTCTGAGTTGCGTGGTTTGCATTTCTGAGCAGTGATTGCCCTGGGCTTGTGCCCTGTGAGAAACTGTTATGTGATGTAGGGCGGGGGCGGGGGGGTGGCTAGTGTAAAAGAGGAGGGAGGGCACACTCCTTTCTGTTTTTATCTGTGTCATGTGGACATATAGTATATTTATTCATAAGACCTCCGTACAGCCTCTGTTTTAAAAAGGGTTACAATAGTTTCCATTTACCGATTCTCTTGTATGCTGTTATCTTGATGTGCTTTATTTGCAGTAACTTCGTATTGCGATATTTCAAAACTAAGAGAAAACGCGTCCTAAAACAATTGGTATTTTGCCGGATAATTCTCAACCACGGGGAAAGAGCCAAGCGCGCACTTCATTAGCTGGAACAACTTATTCGGGCTTAATTTGTTTCTAAGAGACACACAGTGGAAAAATCCAGAAGCGGCGTAGTAGTAGAAGAGTGTTAGGAAATTAATGAAAAGAACCCTTCTATTGCTGCCTTGGAAAGATGGTATCAAAGTTGCTGTAGAGCTCAGTGCTTCTATGTAATGATAAACATATTAACCAAGTTGGTTTTGTGACCTTGATATGTGGCATGGTGCTTGATTTGTGTAGTGCTTTGTAACAGGGAAACATTGCATGAGAAGCAGAGTAATTTGGGGAGAAAATTGTCCTCTTTTTTGGGGGGGGTCATATTTAAGATTTCAGACCAGGGCATTCTGCTGGTGGTGGTGAGTTTTTAAATATTCTATGATGACATCAAAAATTACAAAAGTAGCTCATGTTTAAGGCAGAAAACTAGAAGAAGAAGAAAAAAAAACTAAGAAAAGCTTAAAAAAGCCATCATCCCACAAACCATAGTAAACCACCCTTTGGTATTTATCCCTTTAGTTTTTTTGTTCCCATATATAAGTGTGTTTTTTCTTTTTTTAAATTATTTTTATTTATTTATTTGGCTGCGTTGGGTCTTAGTTGGGGCATGTGGGGTCTAGTTCCCTGACCAGTAATCAAACCTGGCTCCCTTGCATTGGGAGCTCAGAGTCTTAGCCACTGGGCCACCAGGGAAGTCCCTATAAGTGTGTTTTTTCTTACAGAACTGCTGCTGTACTGTATCTGCTTGTCAACACTTACAAATAGATTGTGAGCTGTATGTCTTGTTTTTGTAAGAACTTATTCCTTTTCTGATTCTTTTAAAAAAGAGATTAGAATCTTTGCTTAGAGTGCTCCAACAGCTTCCCTATCTTAAAGTAAAATCTGAAGTCCCTGCCATGGTCTTTGAGGCTGCCTCCCTGTCCTCACTTCCAGCCTTGCCCGACATATCTCTTTGCTCTTGCCTAAAAACTTCAAGCAAACACCAGCCTTGGTGCCTTTGCATTTGCTCTTGTGTCGGCTAGGAACCCTGTTCCCTGGATACTGTGGTTCTTGCCTCAGGTCTCTGCTCCAGTATAACCTTTTAGTGCCTTTCCCTGGCCAGTCTGTGGAAGACCCACCTCATCTCCCTGTCCTCCTTAATCAACCTTACTTTTTTCTCATGGTACTTACCACTACTTGGTAAATACCAATTTATTTATTGGTTTAGTGTCTCTTTCCCCCCATTAATCTGTAAGTGTGAGATTTTTTTCACTGATGTATCTTCAGAATCTGACACATAATGGGTGCTTAATCAGTATTTGCTAAATGAACGAGTGAATGGATGCTTGCTATCCACCGATTCATGAGACCTTCCTGGAAGCCTCTTAGATAGCCATATCATGAAGTGGGATAACAATCCTTTAAAAGTCAAGATAGACCTCTCCTTTACATATCTGAGGTGAAGAATTTCATGGTGTGAGGCTTATAATCTTAAAAAGAATTACAGTCTAGATTTAACTTGAACAATTGAGGGAAGGAAGAGTTTTGGCCACTGTTACAGACTCTTCTTCTTATGCGTTATCCCTTATGTTACACTGGAAATCTTTGAAACATTTCAAATATTCCACTGGTGTTGACAGCTATGATTTTGGTTTGGTGGTTCTTAGTGATAGTTTTAGCCTCAAGAGCATAATGAGTTTTTTGTGTCAATAGATACCCAGAGATTACAGCTTTACTGCATTTTCACCTGAGGAGTATCTGTTATATTTACTTATTTTCCTGGCATTTCTATCCTTTTAACCTCCCTGCTTCTCAGTTTTTGGATGGTCTAGCAGGTAACTTAAGGTTTGTTTTTTGTTTTTAAAAACATTTAAAAATAAATCCTTGATCTCTTGAGCCTTTTGCATTTCTCATTTGATTCTTGAACTGTTTGAAAGTACCAGTTTCATCTTTCAGGACAAAATGACATCTGTAGTAAAACATATAATTGCATTTTCATTATAAGGAAGGGGAAATTTGTATATTGAGGCAGAATTTTTACAGAGAGAATAGAATATGAGTGTAAGGTTTTTAAAGGCTTGAATTTCAAGCAGACAATCTTTAATTTTAATGAGTTTTTTAAAAGAATCCTTGCTTTTGCTCTGAAGGAAAAGAATTCCTTTGAACACAATCCAAACCGTCAAAAAGTTTTTTTTCTGATGCTTCAGAGATATTTGGGGAAGAAATCGTAAATGAAAAATTTTGTTCTTTTAAAGGAAGGCCTAAAGGGAATGTGTTAAGAATTTATTTGTATTTGTTCCATAGGCGTTTATTAAGCACGTGGTTGGGGCAGCCATATAAGCACGTTGTATGAGCTGCATTACCACATTTAGTTTTAGATTACCTGCCTGATTTGTTATTATTTATTCCCTTCTTTTGCTTGGCTACCTCCCTTCTCTCATCAGATTCTCTTCCTAAGTGATCTCATCTGTTCCCAGGACTTTATTACCCTCTGGATGCAGATGACTGCCTCAGTTACACCTCCCGCCCAGACCTTTCTTTGGTTCTAGATTTACAGTTTTAGCTCCTGCCTCCCTTCTCTCTCTTCTTGCAGGCTCACAGTGATCTCAAACTTTACATGCCCACAACTGATTTCTCAGTCTCTCCCTCTCAAGCTTCCAGATTTGTGTTCCTCATTCTCCATCCCTCTGCCCTCTCTTCTCCTGCCTTCTCCTGCCCCCAGCCTCCCTTTAGTCAGCACTGTCCGTCCATTCATTGTTTAGCCGGAGACCCGAAAGTCGACCTGGATTTTCCCCCATTCTTCAGCCGACAGTGTGGGCTGTCAGCCTGGGCTCCAAATACTTCAAGCCCGCCCTCCACTCAGTCCTCCTCATCTGGCTACGGTCCTCTCTCAGCTGGGTGTCTGCTCCTGCCTGCTGCCTGATCTTCAGCTTCCACTCCTGCCTTCTCTAACCCATTCTCCCCCTGCAGCCAGCAAACCTATCAGACCTTGTCCCCTCAAGCATCCTCTGCCCATTTCGAGGCCTCTCACGGCCCTGAGACCCGCGTCCACACCTGGGTGCCAGCCTCTGCCTCTGCTCCACCCTCCGCTCCTTGCTCGCCATACTCCTGTAAGTTGGAAGTACCATTGGTTCCTCTCAGTGCCAAGTTCTTCTCTTCCGTACAGCGCTTCCCTCTGCCTGGCCCTGGTCCCCGGACTCTTCTAGAAGGGCCTTCTCCAACATCCAGGCTCAGCGAAAATGTCCCTTCTCAGAGGAGTCCCTTCCCTGATCACCCTTTTACAGCAGCTTCCTCCTCATTGTCCTCCTCTCAGTACACATGCATTTCCTGCTTAACGTGTCATCAGAATTCCAGGTATTTCATTCAGATGTTTGTTTCCTTCTTTATGGTCCATTCCCCCAATAGGCTCTAAGACCAAGAGGGCAGGGACAGCCTTGGCCTATTTATGGTCCAGTCTTGGCCCCATCTCTGTGTAGATTCCGCTAGCTACAGGTCCTGGATACCTTTTGAATGATAAAATGATTGTAACAGCCAACCTTTTTTGAAATTATGTGTCAGGTCCGTGGTCAAGTGTGTTCACACATTATCTCTCAACTTCTGGGAGAAGCTACTAAGGTGGTGATGGTTATTATCATTTTTTGTTGTTGTTTTGAGAAAACTGAGCTTAGAGAAGTAACTTTTGAAGTTACAAAGCTAAGAAAGTGGTGGAGCTAGAATTTGGATCTGTATGGTCTGACTGTAGAATCTTTCCTCTTAATCTTTGCTGCTCTCTGATAAGAATGTAGGAATGAATAAATAAACAGGGAACATTCTGTGAGATTAATATTGGGTGGTTCTTCATGTTTGTGTTTCTGAGCATACATTGGAGTATAAAAAACAATGCTTGTGTTAGGACTGTGCATTTCCTGGAAACTTTCTGTTAACAAGCATTATGCTGAAACATATAGATTAGTTTGTGTTCGGGCTGTTTTTTTTTTTTTTTAGTAAAGATTTCAAATATATTTGTTTATTTATTTGGCCATGCTGGGTCTTAGTTGCAGCATGCAGGATCTAATTCCCTGACCAGGGATCAGACCCAAGACCCCTGCACTGGGACTTCGGAGTCTTAGCCACTAGACCACCAGGGAAGTCCCAGGCTCTTTGTTTAATTTTACCTCTGCCGCTTACTAGCTGCAAGCTCTTGGGCAAATTCCTTAACAGCCTAAGTCTGTTTTTTTGTTTTTCAGCTGTAAATGGAGAAAAATAAAATTTCTTATCTCACAGGGTCATTATAAGTACCATAGTTATACATAAAAAGCAATTAATGTTAGCTATTAATATTATATGGAGAAAAAAAAGGAAAAGACTTTTGGCCCCATTAACAACCTAGAGTTGGGTTAAGAGCGAAAGACCATAATTAACAGTATTGTTTCACTGACTCTGGTTTTGAATTTAAAAAAATTATCAGGGAATTAACTCTTTGCCTTAGAATTTATAGTCATTCTGTATGCAGCTTTTGTTTGTATTTAGTTAAATGCTTGTAGATAAGAGAGTTTTGTTTTCTTCTTTTTGGTTTTAGACTCCTCCCAATCTCAAGATTCTCAGGATAGAGGGATCCTTTGAGAGGGTGGATTCCCCCCCTCCCCATTCACGGCTATTACAGCTTACTTCAGTAATGATTATCACCAGGGAGCTTGCTTTAAATAACTAAGCAAACAGTAGGCCCAGCACAGACACGGATGGGCTTGGCAGCCCTTACGATGGAATATCTGGACATAGCTGTGTTTTCTGGTAGGACAGCTTATGAGCAAGTGCTAGCCTGATGACTTCCATCATTTCTGTGAAATAGAGGGTGAGGTTTGCTAAGAGTAGGTGGGAAGAAGTCAGAGGAAAAAGCAAGGAGAGTTGACATACAGTCAAGGTCGGGAAGAGGAGGTGTGAACTTGGGGCGATGCCCCTGACCTCTTGGTAGCGTGCAGGGCTCTGTTGAGGCAGGAGACTGTGGGCTGATCAGGGCACCAGTAGCATACAGCTGGCTGGTGCAGGAGCAAAGAAGACCTCCAGTTGGACTGAGCCAGGGTTGAGGCTGGCTGCAGTAAGTCGCAGCAGGACAGTGTAGCAGAGGAACTACACTGTTCTTCGAGCAAGGAGTGATCAACATAAGCAGGAAAGGGAGTCCCAGCTGGACGTGGAGGAGAAAAGGGCCAGAGGTGTGGGTGAAACCAAGCACTGGGTGTACTGGAGCCCTGTAGTAGAGAGGGACACATGAGTGGGAGATTTCAGAATGGGAGCAGTTAGTTACCGGACAGAACAGGTGCTTGGGTTTTGCCACGGACATACATAGCCCAAGTGAAGTGAACTCCGTGAAGGAGATCAAATAACTGAGGCTCAAGAGTTGTTTGGGTCATCCTTGTGGTTGTCGAAGCCATCAAAAGGATGGCAGGATCTTTGTGGTGCAGAGAAGGAAAGCGTGCCAAGTCTTGGGTGAATGACGTACCAGCAGTGAGAAGAGGGTTGATGGCCACCCTGGAGGAGCCTCAGAAGACCGAGGCATTTTGCCTGAGAGCAGTGGCAGAGCAGTGACCTGGAAGCTTTGTTGGTTGCGGGGTCTCTTTGGAAGAAGTCAGCCTTGGCTCAGGTTCATTGTGCTTCTGAAGGCATCCCGATTCCAAGTGAGCAGCATGGGTGACATGTAGTATTGTGTTTCTATACCTGGTCGTGGAAATCATCTGAGGGTTTGTGTTAAAAATTCAGCTTCCAGGGCTCCACTCCAGGCCCACCGAATTAGAATTCCTAGGAGAGGGGACTGAGAGTGTATGTTTTAACACTCCACTCTCCACACACATACCTGGTGATTTTTTTTTAATTTAATTGGATAATTGCTTTACAATGTTGTGTTGGTTTCTGCCATACATTGGCATGAATCAGCCGTAAGTATACATATGTCTCCTTCTTGAACCTGCCTCCCACCCCCCACCCCATCCCACCCCTCATCACAGAGCACCTGCTTGAGCTTCCTGTGCGATACAGCAGCTTCCTACTAGCTCTGTATTTTACATATGGTAATGTATAAAGTTTAGTGCTACTCCCTCAATTTGTCCCACCATCCCCTCTGGCAATTCTTCATAATTAGGCAGGATTGGGAAAGTGGTGGAGAAGTAGTGGATAAGAACATGGGAGGCCAGCTGCTTGGGTCTGAATTGGGGCAGGTGAAGGTGAGCCTTAGCCTGGGACTCTTAATAGCTTGCCTTTCCAGGTTTAGCTGCTGGCAGAGGCTCCGAATTAAGAGACCCTCTATTAGAGTCTGTCACCCTGGCTAAAGCAAGAAGAGACAGCTGGTGATGACAGAGACAAAACTCCCTCTACAAAGTCATCCAAAGGATAGCAGTTTGGGGACACTCAGAGAGGAAACAGTCTTGTTTGCCTCCGTGAATATATTAGTAAATCATAATTACTATCCTGTTTAGCAGGAATGGGTCAAATTATGGTTTGATTAGTTCAGAAAGGTTGAGAAGGAAGTAATGCAGTTTAATTTAGAAAGCTTCCATCCTAAAACTGCATGTTTTAGTGCTTCAGTTATCAGTAATATTAACTTACATGACACAGTTCTACCTCTGAGGACACTGGACTAAAAAACCCTTTACTCAATGAAAAGCCAAAGATAAGAGCAGTTATTATTCCCAAGGGGCCGTGTACACGATTAATAGTATCATGATACCAGAAGGCCTGCCACCCCATGCTCCCAGCGTTTATGAAGAAAATTCTATTTGTTTCCATGACAAGAATGGGGAATCCTATAGGAGAATAGCTGTTAGAGAATCTGGGGTTCACCACCCAAGATAATATTTCTTATCTCACAGGGTCATTGTGAGTAGCATAATTGCACTCAAAAAACCAGTGTTCGCTATTAATATTATATGGAGGAAAAAAAGAGAAGACTTTTAGCTCCGTCAACAAATTAGGGTTTGGTTAAGAGTGAAGGACCATAACTAACAGCGCTTGTTTCACTGACTCCTGTTTTGTTTATAAAAGTGATCAGGAAATTAACTCTTTGGCTTGGGATTTATAATCATTCTGTTGATTCTGACCATTCTGGGCTGACCGCTTAGAATCCTCTACTGCTGGTGAGGAGGGTGTGAGTTTGAGCTGCGTGTTTAGAATATTAAACTATACTTAGCGCCCGGTTCGTCGTAGCCAAACACTAAAAGCTTCGGGAAAACAATGTTGTTGGCCCTGCCAGACAGAAGTAGTTGCTTTGGACCTTGAGCTTGAAACTTAACTTGGCGGATCGCGTGCTGTGTTTCTTATTTCCTCGTAGCACTGTCGATACTGAGGAGCCTGGCTTTCAAACTTGATGAACTGGGCACCAAACGTGGCACAGTGTCTCGGCTATATTCCCGTAAGTTTGCACGTCCTTCCACGCGCTGTCCCATCTCCCTGCTGAACTGCTGGCAGCCATCTGAACGCACATTTTGAGACCCAGAAAATGTGGCAGTGGAGGCGTAACAGTGCCAGCTCCACCAGAATTTTCTGTTTGCAAGTTGAAATTTTTAAAAAGTAATTCCCTTTTAGGAAAAAAAGAAAAACCAAATAGGAATTTAGAATATTTTTCCCTTGTAGAAAAACATTTTCTTCTAAAGCTGAGAAATGCTGAGCAGAGGCCAAAGAGGGTCAATGACACTAAATGTGATCTCTAATATCACATTTTCCTGCCCTCCAGAGCTCAGGACCCCCGAAGGCTCTGACCGCGTTATGGTGCTCTGGACAGCATCTGAATCACTTAAAAGAGTATTTCAGTTTGTGAAGTGTTTGTATGCCTGTTGAACTAGGCACTTTGGGGTTTTAAAAAAAAAAAGTCTCTGGTCTCCAGGAACTTTTTTTTTAAGTTAGACAAGGTGCGTTTAAGTCTCTAGCCCAAAGCAGATCGTGCACTGTGCTGCAAAGGAGGTATAATCAAGATGTGGGTTCCCAGACAAAAGAGAGGTTATTTCTGGTGGTGGGTGGAGGTGGCAAGAGGGGGTTGCAGGATACTTTAAGGGAATATTTGTCATCAGACTGGATCCTGAAGGTTGGGGAGAATTTTGAACTCTTCTTGATATTCTGTATTTACTAAGGCATCATTTATTTTAGCAAGACTATAGAAATATTTTGGTGCTTAATGAATTAGCTTTCAGTTATCTAAATGACTCACTCATCCAGCATGCCTCACGCCTTAATTACTTTGTATAACTTGTCTCCCTAAGTAGCATATGAAGTATTAAGGAATGTGTGATGGGGAAAGGCTTTTATGGAAGCCCTTAGAGATAATCTTGGAATCATGGTGGATATCTCAGATCCCTGAAGAAATGGAAACATTGTGCTGTGGTGGTGAGTAGGGAATCAAAATGGCAGTGGAAGGCACATGTTTGGGTGTGCCGTTTAGGAACTGGGGGAAGATGGCACTCTTGGTGACACTGGTGAAGACCCGATCGGGAAGGCGTAGTCTGCCGGGTTAGGAGGCCTCTTTTTGTTTCAATGACTTTTTAAAGAGTCATCTATGTTTTCATTTTTGTCCTCACTGGGTGTTCATTGCTGTGCGCGGGTGTTCTCTGGTTGCGGAGAGCGGAGACTCTTCTCCATTGCGGTGCTCAGGCCTCTCCTTGCGGTGGCTTCTCTTGTTGCAGAGCACAGGCTCTAGAGTGTGCGGGCTTCAGCAGTTGTGGCGCATGGGCTTAGTCACCCCACAGCATGTTAGATCTTCCTGGATCAGGGATTGAATGTGTGTCCCCTGCATTGACAGGTGGACCCTTAACCACTGAACCACCAGGGAAGCCCTGGAGACGTCTTGAATACCATGATAAACTGAAGGTGGCCAGCTCCTTCTCCTTCTCCCTTGCTCTAGTGGGACTGAGCACACGGGGTTTTATAGAAAGACTGTGAAGCCATGCCCAGAATTTCTCCTCCTGCCCCAGGCCTCTGTGTTCCTTGTTGCTTGTCCTGCCTCAGACCTGCCTCTTTATGCTACAGATTCAGTCATACTGCTGTGCGTCCCTCTGAATGAATCATTCTTCCTTTAGCAAGCCCATTTTTTGCCATGGTAAGTTAGTGACAGCTGGATCATTGTACCAGCCGTGCAAATGGCTCTGCTCTGCCAGAGACCTTGCAGTTTTTCCTTTCCCATGCGAAGGCTTTGTTTTCAGTCTTTTACTTGCTCCATCAGACCAACACTTAATTTTCTAGGAAGCTGAAAAACATTCCTTGCTACTTTATGTGCTGAAATGGGGTCTTGGCTCAGAATTCTGATCCCTTTGGGAATCAACACACAGAATTTTGAAAAGATACTATTTTCTTTTTCTTTTATTCCCGATGATGCCAATAGCATTATAAAAGCCAGGAGGTTTGGCAGTGCTCTGTGCCCCATCCTGCCATCAAGGTGGCTAAAGTAACTCTGAGAGAATGAATTCAGTTGTTCACCAGTGATGTACTTTTTTGTCTGCTGTGTGTCAGGTACTGTGCTAGACCCTGTAGGGGAGAAAGTCAGACGCGGTCTCCCTGTGGCCTCATGCCACCGAGAGTCTGGAGGCTCCATGGCCAGGAAGCCAGGATGGGTTTGTAGAGTAACGACAGGTGGCGGCAGAAAGGCCTGGTGTCTAGTCCCACTTTTGCCTTTTACCAGTTACATGATCCTCAGCATTTGCCTATCTTCCTGTCAGATGTAACAAAACACATTTTAAAAAGGTTTATAAAAGTCCTATAAAACTTCAGTGACAGTACATAAAGAAGAGTTTGAAAAGGTCAGGTTACATATATGCAAATATAGGTAGAGGAAATCATTCTCTGTCTTGTTCAGTAGGAATAGCTGATGGAAGCCAATAACTCCTTGGCTTCAGAAAATGACCAAATACAATATTTGGGCTATATATTATTAATATTTCACTAATTCTAATGTTTATTAATAACAAATAAGACAGCCAGCTATTTGTTGGTGCCTGACGTTAACGTGGACTACTTAGTCACCCCTGCACGTGTGCTCACTTAGTTGTGTCTGACTCTTTGCGACCCCATGGACTGTAGGCCACCATGCTCCTCTGTCCATGGGATTATCCCGGTGAGAATCCTGGAGCGAGTTGCCATTTCCCTGACTCCAGAGAGCCTGTTTGAGTCCAAGACTACACATCCACTTGGGCTGCATTTCCAGCCTGCTGGTCTTCCCTGCAGATTTCAAACTTGGCAGTCCCTTACCATCATGCGAGCCGGTTCCTTAAACTAAATCTCTTAATTTGTATGTGTGTGCGTGCATGCGTGCGTGCACACACACACACACACACACGCACGCACACACACACACACACACACTCACACACACTCTGTTGGTTCTGTTTCTCTGGAGAACCCAGACTGATACAGTACTCAACAGATGTTGTCATTATCAATGCAGAAAGAGAAGGAACAAGTGTGGTAAGCAGGGTGCTAAGTGTGGTTTTAGCCATGTTGAATTTGAGGGGCCCATGGAATCCACAGGGAGATGTGCAAGCATGCGTTCTCAGTCGTGTCCAGTTCTGTGGCCCTGTGGACTCTGGCCTGCCAGCCTTCTCAGTCCATGGAATTCTCCAGGCAAGAATACTGGGAGTGGGTTGCCATTTCCTCCTCCAAGGGATCTTCCTGATCTAGGGGTCAAGCCTGAGTCTCTTGAGTCTCCTGCATTGGCAGGCAGATTCTTTACCAACTGTGCCACCTGGGAAGCCTCCAGGGAGATACCAGCAGGGAAATGTAGCCAAGATATGGAGAGCTCACATAAGAGGTCTAGACTGCAGAGAGGTGAGATTGGAAAATACTTCCATACCAATTGGAAGTAGTTAGCTGCCAGTTGAAGCTGTGTGTGGGGTGATTTCAGAGAGAGAGCAGAGTAAGGTAGGAGGAGGATCAAATGGAGCCCTAGGAAACAAGGACACTTAGGGGAGAGGCAGAGGAAAAGAAGCCAGAACCAAGGAAGAGCAGACAGAGAGGAGGAAGATGAAGAGAGTGTGGGTTGCGGAAATCAAGGCAAGGAAATTTCTAGAGTGCAGCACTGTCAAGTGCCCTAAAAAGGTTGAAGGAAACGTTGCTGTCCGTCTGTTGAGCCAGCTCTTAGGAGGTGTCACTAGAGGTGACTGTTTCAGTGTCATAATTCACTGGAGCTGGTGGAATAGAGCAGGGGTCCCCAGCCTCCTGGATTTAATGCCTGGTGATCTGAGGTGGAGCTGATGTAACAATAACAGAAATAAAGCACACAATAAAAGTAAAGGGCTTGAATCATCCTGAAATTCTTCCCCTGCCCCAGTTGGTAGGAAGCCTGTCTTCCACAAAACGGGGCCCTGGTGCCGAAAAGGTGGCGGACTGATGGGATAGGGGACTGGGTGATGAAGTGGAGATCTGGGTCTGCCTCTTAAAGGAGATCAGTGATGAGGTATGAGGAGAAGAGGAGCTGTGGGCTCCCTGAGGAAGGGGTGCTTATAGGATGTGAGGGATTCTAGCATGTTCAGAGGCTGAAGAGACAGAGCTCGAAGAAAGGACGAAGGCAGGGATTCAGGGAGAGAAAGGACATGTGATTGATGAAGGGGTCCTCCGTGGGTGGACGGCCGTGCACCAGGGGGGCAGCAGCATTGCCAGAGGAGGGCTGCCTCGGCATTTGGTATGGCGGGGAAGGCCATGTGGGGTACAGGTGCGTCTGTGGGAGCTCGGGGCCAGAAGTTCTGCCCTCATAAAAGCTTCTAGTTTCTTTGTGAAGGGGACCCCTGGCAACAGTGACAGCCAGGGGAGAGGGTATGCAGAAAGGTCATTGTGAAAATGGAGGCTGATTATTGTTCCCCCTTGTCTATTGTGTGAAAGTTAAACTCCACTGCGTTTATGTTTATAAAGTCCTCCACTGTCTGCCTTTAGCCAATTCTGCCAGACTCCCTCCCTATGTTCCTTTGTTTTATTCCGGCACCCTTGTGTATTTCAGCTGAGAGTATCTGCTGTAGCCCTGGAGTGTGACTCTGAGGCTGGATGCTGCAGGGGAGACGCCAGTGGACTGTGAGTCGGGAGTCCTGTGGTCCAATCCTGGCTCTTCCATTTATTAGCAATGGGACCTTGGACCCACCTTAACTTCTCTGTTTCTTTGTTTGCAAACTGTTAATTATAACAGCACTGATGATAAGTTATGATGATGATGGTTGTGTCAGATGAGAAAACATGTTTCAAAGTAATTTGCAGAGAATTGTTGTTGTTCATTCACTAAGTTGTGTCTGACCCTTTGCAACCCCATGAATCACAGCACGCCAGCTTCCCTGTCCTTCACCATCTCCTGGGGTTTCCTCAGACTCATGTCCATTGAGCCAGTGATACCATCCAGCCATCTCATCCTCTCTTGCCCCCTTCTCCTCCTGTCCTCAATCTTTCCCAGCATCCGGGTCTTTTCCAGTGAGTCAGCTCTTCACATCAGGTGGTCAAAGTATTGGAGCTTCAGCTTCAGTATCAGTCTTTCCAATGAATATTCAGTTTTGATTTCCTTTAGGATTGACTGGTTTGATCTCTTTGCTGTTCAGGGGACTCTCAAGAGTCTTCTCCAGCACCACATTCAAAAGCATTAATTCTTCGGTTTTCAGCCTTCTTTATGGTCCAGCTCTCACATCCATACATGACTACTGGAAAAACCATAGCTTTGACTATAGGGACCTTTGTCAGTAAAGTGATGTCTGGTTTTTCTTACGCTGTCTAAGTTTGTCATAGCTTTTCTTTTGAGGAGGAAGCATCTTTTAATTTCATGGCTACAGTCACGGTCTGCAGTGATTTTGGAGCTCAGGGAGGATAAAGAGTATGTAAATGAAGCTGGTTTCATCAGACCACGAGTGACCCTAAATTCAGGCTTTAGTATAAACTTTCTTCTTTACTACTAGAATCCTTTCCCTTGTTCTCCAGCTATCTAAATTCAGCCTGTATTATCTAGAGAAATGCTAGTTCCTATAACAGATAAACCCTGCTGAAATCTCAGTGGCTTAAAACATTTTCATGTTCGTTTTAAATCCAATCAGCCATGGGGATGGGGAGACCCAGACTGATACTCTGCCATCTTCAAACCATATTTTCCATGGTTCCTGGGGGTTGTTGATGTCCATGCAGCAAGGTAGGGAAAGAGAAAGTTGATGATCGGGAGGCTTTGATGCTTCAAGCCTCAGATGGGGGCTAGTGACTAAGGCCAGAGGAGAGATGGTTGAGAGGAGGCGTTTACTGGATGGGAGATGAATGTGGGATGTGTGGGATTCCGCACACACAGAAGGGTGGCGGGGCCTGAGGAGAGGGAAGCAGGACCTGTGGAGCCTGGGACAGAACAGACAGGCCCCTCCTCCGGCCTCGAGGGACAGAACCTGGGAAAGGGGAAGGGCCGAGGGCCCCAGGAAGGTAGGAGAGGGGCCTCTGGGCCAGGGGAGACAGGGAGGCGAGAATGGGATGTCTTCACACCTTCTGAGATGAGCTTCCCAGCAGCTGGGGAGGCAGACCCTGCTTATCTTTTTTAGGATGAGAAAGCTGGTGAGGTGGTACCTTGACCAGAGACACACAATCAATACACAGGAGAGAAATGAGCTAGGACTTAAGGTTTTTGAGGTCAAAGCCCCTGGTGGTGAGAGCCAGGAAATATCCCACCTGGAGAACCGGAGAACTTGGACTCTGAAGATGGCTAGAAGTGTGAAGGGAGGAGGGGAGGAGAGGGCCTCTGCGGTGGCGGTTCCTTCACAGGTGTTCACCCTTTGGCTGCTTGGGTTGGCGCAGGGAGGGCAGGAGAGGACCGATTCGGGCAGAGGGAGCAGCCTGAGTAAAGCTCCCGAGGCAGAGAAGTGCTTAGAGGGTTTAGGGACTGAAAGGAGGCCGGCAGGAGGGCCAGGGCGTGGGAGGGTGCTGGGGAGGGAAGCAGGGCCCCGGCCACACAGCGTGGACAGGCAGGCGAGGTTTTCTTATCAGGGCAGCACGAAATCATTGTACACTTTGAGTGGGGATCACGGTGGTCTGATTTATAGTTTTAAAAGACCACTCAGGCTGTTGTATGGAGAATGGGTGGAAGGGAGGTTATAGTGTATGCTGGATGCGGTGGGTGAGGGAAAAGGAGGACTTGAGTACGTAAGTGAGTCTGGAGCTCAGGACAGAGGTTGAGGCTGGCAAAGAAAATTTGATGCTGCATTTCCTGTTGGCTCCCTCTCGATTCTCAGCCAAACTTCCTCTGAGTAGCCTTATCCATAGTCTCCACTTCCTTACCTCCTCAGCTCAACCCTCTGCGCTCTGGCCTCTGTCCCTGCCAGTTCCCTGAAATGTCTCGGGCAAAGGGCACTCAAGGTCCTTTATGATTAGCCAAGTCCAGGCCTTTGACCCTTGCCTGGCTTGACTTGCGTCCAGTCATACTGTGAGCCATTCCTGCCTTTAATGGCTCCTTAGCCCCCTGTCTCTCTGGTCCCTCTGTGGTCTCAAGTCCTTAGGCTAGTCCAGAAATGATAGCATTACCCGGGCTTCTGACCTTGGTCTTCCTGGGTTTCCTCTGTGTCTCTTAGGAAAGGAGGAGGCCTCCCCTCTTTCATCAAGACAATGCATACTTGCCTTTCTGCTTTATTTCAGGTACCCCTTCCTCCAGGAAGCCTTCCCTGACCCCTCAGACTGGGTTCTGCTTCTCCTCTCTTTCTCCTGGAGCTTAATGTGGGTATGGTGGCTTAGCACCCTGCTTACTTACTAGTCTCCTCAGCCTAACAGTGCTGAAAGGATAGGGTTATGACAAAATACCCTGTGATCTAGGACAAAGATTGCTTTCTCCAGTTCAGGTGAAAGCCACACTCCATAATGAAGGTACCTCCACCTGATTGTGAGTCTTTTAGTAGATCATTCATTTCCCACTGGGTCTGAGGGCTGTGAAGTCTGGTACAGTGTCTTCTGTGAACAGAAGGAATTTATTTAACTGTCCATATTCTGAAAGGAAAGACATCTGAGAACTTAAGAATATGAATTGCTTCAGAAGAGCTTCTGAAGACCTGCATTGCCTGGTGACATGGTTCTCCACTCCCTTGTCCCCACCCCTAAACCTGTTTCCTGTGCCTAAAGTTTTGCGATTCCACAATTCCGGGTTTGACATTACAACTGCCTCCATAATGAAGGGCACCAACGTTCTCCTGGGCTCAACTCTGCTTGACCTTGGAGGTAGCAAATGGACTGAATGAAAGACAAGCCTCTGCCTTTATATCTTTTCTGCTGCTGCTGTTATTTAGTCGCTAAGTCATGTACAACGTTTTTGTGACCCCATAGACTGTAGTCCCCCAGGCTCCTCTGTCCATGGGATATCCCAGGCAAAAATACTGGAGTGGGCTGCCCTTTCCTCCTCTAGGGGATCTCCTAACCCAAGGATTGAACCCACGTTTCCTCCGTTGTAGGCAAATTCTTTGCCACTGAGCCCTTTCTCCTGCTGACCTGGAGTGCAAAAAGAAGAGGTCGGCAGAGACAGCAAAGCATACACAGCTTGCATCTAGAATTTCAGTAAGGTTTTGGGCAGTTAATGTCACTAAACTCTCATGCTTCGCTTTCTGATGTCTTTTTCTACCCTTTTGAATTCTTTCTTTTTGTCTTTTCTCTCAGTTCCAAATCCACTTTATCTTTTTTGGCAGGTGAAACAAAGACAAGAAAATGTTGAATCACTTTCTTCTCAGTGGCTTGATTTTTAGAATCTTTTTTGATCCCCCCCCCCCCGCCCGTGTTTAGTTTTCTGAGCTTAACAGAGCAAAAAGCAGAGATAGCTTTGACTAAATGGCACTCTTAGCTTTGTTACTCAAAACAATGCTGCAGGTTTTACTTGGTCTTTTTGAATGTAGTGTTGGGTTGATTATTTTCTAAAAGAATAAAGAACTATGAGACTGTTATTTATTTTTAATTTTAGACACCTCTCAGATGAAGTAAGACTACCTGAGTGTGTGTAATAGTGGACTGAGTCTTGGCCCACATATTACCCTCTCGAGAGTTTGTTGTTATCAGGATGAGAAATGCTTGCACACATGAGCCCCACTCCATTGATTTCCACTTACGTTTATTTCTGGTGTCTGAAGAAGACGATAGGATTATGGACACTCAGATAGGAAAGGATGCAGAGTTTTCCAGTGTGCCCACTAGTGAGATGCCATGTCCCCTTATTTTAGTTTTTCTTTTTTTTTGTATGATTTTATTTATTTATGGGTGTGCTGGGTCTTTATTGCTCAGCAGACTTTCTGTAGTTGCAGCCAGCAGGGTCTACTCTTCATTGAGGTGCATGGGCTTCTTATTGCAGTGGCTTCTCTGGCTGCACAGCACAGGTTCTAGGCACACAGGCCAACTCCCCCTCTTATGTGCGGGACCCCTCTGTTAGCTTGAGAACATTCTTCCTCACAGGAAGCTACAATCTCTGACCCTCTGGATTTACTTAGTCTTTTCTGCAACATATAGCATATTCAACCTTTTTAAGTACTTGAAGACAGCTATCTTCCCTCTTATTGCCCAAGCTTTTCTCTGGAGACTGTGAATTCCTGGTTTCTTCAGCTGTAACCTCCTTCCTTATTTTCCATATTGTGATCTTGATAGAGTATTGCAAGGTCTTACTAGCTTTTTCTGGTGGCTCTATCTCTTGTTGCGCTGACTCTTAGCTGAAACCCACCCTCGTGGAACCCACCTCTGAGCAGAGGTTCTAAAATGTCTATTTAACAGAATATTTTTTATCTCAGTAGTCTTACGTAACAGTAAAGCTTTTTGTTACACTTGATAATGTTGTGATATACTGTCCTTTAAAAGAAGACAAAGGGTTTTAAGTCCTAGGGTGCAGGTAAAATGCCAGCAAGCGCAGGGAATTTGATTTTTCTCCAGAGGAGGCTTAAGCTAGTTCACTTGGGTCTGATGATAAAGGCTGGCTTTGACTGTGCCCTCACAGCATGCCTGCCGCTGGGCCAGAGTTGTTACCGATATCATTTGGTTTAATACAACGACCCTAGGTAATAATGATATCATGAATAGCAGATATTGTTGTTGGCCTTATTTTAATGATGAAGAAATGGAGTCTTAGAAGGGGTAGGGACTTGCCTCATGTTTCACATACTGTGCTTAGTCGCTCAGTCATGTCCAAAGTGTGACCCGGACCTTGAGCTCTTCCTTCTGTCTGCCACCTTTCTGCTGGGCGAGGCTTTGTGTACAGTGCCCTTCTCTTGTGCTGCATGTTTAGCTGTCTGATCTTCTTAATTAAAAGGTAAATTTTAAAAAGAAAGAATTGAATGGTTCTTTACAACTCACCAGGGCATCTTGAAGAGCTCTCTGTACATGGTGGGTGCTGACAGGTTAGTTCTGTGTCTCCGGACCCAAGAAAAAGAGGCTAAACTCTACGAGGTCTTTAGTGTGGGGATGACTGGGACCACTTCAGTCCCCATAAATCCATTTTGAACCAGGCCATCCTGGTGGGCGAGGCCTGACTGGACCTTTGTGTGCCTTTGTGCAGCTGTCTAGCACAGACCAGAGGGATGAGCGTGGCTGTCGTGGTTGAGGTCGGACCAGCAGTGAGGACTGAATACAGGGATCTGATGTCGGATCAGTCCTGGTTCTTCCTTGCACACTCGCTCTCTGTGAACCTCAGGGTCCAACTTGCCTAGGAATTAGGAGGGAGACAAATGTGTGAGAGGGGAGTTGGTTACTCTACGTTTTCCCCCTGCTCTTTTGGAGGTTAAAAGAGCCCTTTTGGTGTTGGAGCATCAGTTCTTATGCCTTGTTTTCCAACTCCTCACTTGAAACACTGACATAGTGGGAACTATGGGACTTTGGGAGGCTGCTGTTTCTCCTCCCCCAGTCCCTGAGGAATTGGTGAGTTGTACACCATTATAATAAACTTGGGGTAAAGCCAGAACTCTTTAACTGAGCTTGAACTGAGGAATTAAAATGCAGGTCTACCCAGGCCCTCACCTCCCAGTTCACAGGACCCAGGGGTTTAGGAGCTGATGTTAATTCTCCTGTGGTCTGAGGACAGTGGCTCAGTTGAAGGCCTGCTTTAGGCCTATGGGGGAGCACAGGCTAGGCTTTGCCAGTCTGGTTTCTCAGAATCATCAGGTTCTGCCTGCATGTGCCTCTCGGCCTCAGATGAACTCTGGAACTGCCTACTGCCCCTGTGCTTCAAGGTATAAATGCTAAATGTAGATGGAATGCTTTCGATTAGACTTTTTTGGCCAGAGTCCCAACAGGAAAAGCTGATATTCTCAGTTTAGAATCATTATGGATCCTAATGGGGTTCACTTAAAGTGGTGTGGATAGGATGTAGAGGAAATCTCCAGGGACAGAGCAGGAACTCAGAGTTGTGGTAATGGTGAAATTACCACCCCTGCTGTAATGGGTGAAGTGGATGGAGTGGTCTTCAGAAGCCAGAAGGGCTTGCCATTCAGAAGAGACCACCTTGAGAAGAGCAGTGACCTCTGATTGAGGAGTACAGCTGGCAGAAGTAGAATATTCAAATTGCTAACCTCACCCTTTCCTCTTGCTCCCCCCTCTCTGTTTCCTTCCCTGACCTCTTTCTGGGACTCTGCCTTGGAAAAACATGGGAACCTGTTGATGGGATCCATGGAGATCAGCCTGTAGGGGTAGGAGCAAGGTAGGGATGGGTAGAGAGTGCACCTGGAGAGCAACAGGAAGATATTTGACAGAAGGACCATGTGAGTTCACAATAGACAGAATGTGTGTGTTTAGTGGAAGGTGGGAAAAAGGATAAGGTAAGCATTTCTTGAGCATCACCATTTACTGGGGATTTTCTCCTGACCTGGTCACCTTGCGGGGTAAGTAGGAATATTTCCATGTTATAGAAGTGGAAAACTTGAACCCAGGTCTCTTGGCCCTAAGTCAGCTCAGTCCTGGTGATGCCTGTGGTGACAGAGGGTAGCCAGGTAGCCCTCACAGCTGACTTTCTCTGAACCCGTTCCAGAAAGCTGCCCTTCATGCCGTCAGTGGGAGAACTGAGGGGAGCTGTAAAAGAACTGCTGTGTGTTTTTTCCCTTCATGTCTATGAACTTGAAGAGAAGGGGAAAGAGGAGGGAAAAAACTCAACTTGGCATGAACGATGTTAACTGAGATCAAATAAGGTGAAAAGCAAAATAGAATCCAGAAATTTAGTTTTGCTTTTACCCAGAGTTTATGGGAAGCTGCTGTACAAAGTCCTTCTTACTTTCCACAAATGTTAAGCACTTTTCATAACGTGAATCTCATTATATTTTACTTTTGGTGATTTATGAAAAATAGGTTTATAAAAGACAAAGAATCAATTGAACATTAAGGTTCAAGTATGTTTCACCTTTGTGTGATTTCATTTCTTGCTAATGTACAAATTATTACACTTATAAGTTAAAATTATTTTGGTTCTTGGTATATTCATTGTAAAATTATTTATTGAACAGTCAACAATAAACTAGAAATTTTAATTAAAAAAAGAGGAATCCTAACAGCCAAAAAAATAAACCTTAAGCTTTTTTTCCCTAATTTTTATTATATGCATGCATAAATTTTACATGGCTAAAATTGTGCAGGTTTATATTATTGTCATTATGCATATGTTTACAGATTGCTATATGACCTTCATGATTATTTAAATAGTTTATTAATTTACCTTAAACATTCTCCTGCTTGTTGGATATTGTTTACCCTGCTTTATGCCAAAAAAGATTGGCAGTTTTGTCGAACATTTACTATAATTTCTCTTTATAAACATTGTTCATTTGAATCTTCCTGCATTTAGTTTCCCCACCCTCTCTTTTGTTCTGACAGAGGGAAAGTAATTGTTATTTTTTTTCGGAATAATTTCTCAGAAGTGGGATGGGCAACTTTGAACGTATATCAAGGAACATTAAATATAGTAGTTTTAAGAGTCTCTGAGAGAAGCAAGAATACAATTAAAATGAGTCATTAAGCAGAGCTGTTGCTTAAAATGTTAATGTGGATTTTTATTAAGTCCTTGGTTTAAAAAACTACTGCTAAAAGAGAAATTATACACCATTTATGTTTAAATACAAAATTTAGCTGAAACCCTAAATTGTGATTAAGTTTTAAAAAATTTGTTCTTGGCTAAATTGAATATAGTGTAGTTCTGAACAGATTTTTTTATTTGATTAATGATATTGGCCCCAGTTATCCTGCAACTCTGGAATATAGCATTGGCGTGGGAGTCCCCTAGGCTACTCCCTGGGAGGCATGTGTCCCCTCCCTAACCCATTCTGCTCAGCCTGGGGGGCCCGGCCACTTCCTCTGTGCACTCTTTACAAAGCTGGAGCCCCTCTGCCAGAGGGGCTTCCTTGTCTGGGGCCCTTGTCCTCCACTAGCCTTCCATCGACCACAGCTCTGCTTTTTGGGACAACAGACAAGTTCCTTCCACTAGTCAGGAAAATTCAGACAATTAGAGAGCGATTCTGGTTTTCCCTCTGTCCTTAGTTCCTGGCATAGTGCCTGGCACACAGCAGATGCTCAGAAACACATTTGCAGAATGAAATGTCTTGAGACAGCCCTTCAGATGTGTGAATACAACCATGATGTCCCCACTTAGTCGCCTCTTCTTTGGGTTTAATGTCCTCCAGGTCAGCCATTCTTTAGGAAGGACTCCAGGTCCCTTTCCCTCCAACCGGGTTCTCATCATCGTCTGTGGCCACAGTTTGTCGTCAGTCACTCTGTTAGAATGCGTGGCCAGGTCTGCAGCCTGTTCTCCAGAAGTGGTGCCATGTGCAGACATACAGTCAACTGTGCATTGCTTTTTTTCCCCTCATAAGCAAATCGCTGGTTGCTTACATCTTTGCACGTGATCAGCTCTCAGGCCTGGCCTCTTCCAAGAGATGCTTGTGCAATTGAGTGTTTCCTTCTAGATGAGTGTCACTTGGGACTTGCGGAAGGCTCTTCAGCATCTTCACCTGAGTCATCAGTAAAAGTGAGAGATGGGGAGGCCCACGAAGAGTTCTGTGGAAACCTCCCTCTACGTGGACAGTAATCCGCTAATCCTGGGCTTTTTTGAACTCTGGCATGCATACAGATGACCTGGGGCTTTGGCTAAAATGCAGATTCTGATTCAGTAGTTGTGAATGCAGCCTGAGATTCCATCTTTCTAACGAGTTGCCAGGTGATGCTGATGCTTGCATGTTGATCAGGTCATACTTTAAATAGTGAGGCCCAGTTTTGGGGAAGAGTTGTTGATGAGAAAAAATCCTTTTGTGTTTGGATAGCTGTGCTGTGCCCATCAGATCCCCTGGAAGATGCTCTCTGTTTCAGATTCTTGATCCCTTATTCAGAGGTTCCTCTCCTACCTCACTAAGTTAATGAAGAAAACAACAGTGGTGCTGTTTCACCCTCTTGCCAGTGGTATGTCCCTCTCTGTGTATGTCTGGTTGGACCCTTTATTCCAGCCTGATAGGCTGTTATCCAACATATTTGGTGTCTTTTCAAGTTTCTCATCTTCAGGACGTTTGATAAAGTGCTCATGGAAACTGAGCACTTTAAAAAAGTTTTTATTAATATGGTATAGCTTCATATACCAGAAAGTTAACCCAAAGAGCAATTAAGTGGATACTCAGTTTTAAAACATTGGTTATAAGATACAGTGTTCCTGATAAAATTCTTTTATAAGAAATATTATAGAGCATCCAATTTTTTTTTTTTTTTTACTCAACTGGAATTTGGAGAAAATGGATGCATTGTTGAAATCACATTCCTAAGCTGAAAGAGCCTCGTGTAGCTGGCAGTGTTTCAGTAACAGACTAGCAAGTGAGTCTGGAGAACACCGGGCAGGGAGGTCATGAGCACCTGACCCCGCTTTTCTCCCAGCTCTTACTCTCTTAGCTCATGGAACCGGTCGGTTTCTTTCACTCTTTGTTCCAAGTAGGTAACACTGTTTCCAAGACTTTTTTGGTCATTTCAGGGGATGATTATTGTGTCAGAATAAAGAGAAAAAAACTATTTACACTTATTTTGTAGAGCTTACTATGACCTGATCAATAAGGTGTGTATTAGCGTTGGGGATTCTCTACCTCCTTGTGAGATGAACTGTTTCCTCAAAGCCAGAGGATTCGGCTAAAGTTCTTAACAGAGATGTTTTGCTTTGAAACATTCGGCATCCCTAAAAGGGTGGACGCTTCTAGCTCAGAGTTTACGCTTAGGACATGCCTAGCTTTTTTCCTTCCTGAGCAGACCTCTAGGATGCAGTGTTCTTGACATGGGCACTTACCAGAGTCACTTTCAAAATGCAGCCTGCCCAGTGCCTTAGTTGTGGGCAGTGTAGTGCCTGCGGGGCGCAATTACTGCAGCACACGTGCGTGCATGTGCATGCTCACGGAGTCCTGCAAGCCCTTGACGTTTTACCTATGCAGGCACCATTTCCTTTCCCTAGTGGAACTGAAGGAGTATTTTTTTACTTGAGAAATAGTTGATTTACAGTGTTTTAGTATACAGCAAAGTGATACACTTGTATAAATGTATCTGCATGTGTGTGTGTATATGTATATGTACAGTATAGAGAACTATATTCAGTATCTAGTAGTAACCTATAATGAGCATCTGAATATATATATATGTATATTCACATACACACATGTATATTTCCCTGTGCTTTCCAGTAAGACCTTGTTGTTTATCTATTTTATATATATAGTGTGAATCTGTTAATCCCGGATTCCCAATTTATCCCTCCTCCACATTTCCTTTTTTTGAAAATAGTAGGTATGTCCACCATCCTGGAAGGTGTGCGTCCACTGAAAAAC
Source organism: Antilocapra americana (assembly GCA_007570785.1). NCBI lineage: Eukaryota > Metazoa > Chordata > Mammalia > Artiodactyla > Antilocapridae > Antilocapra > Antilocapra americana. The sequence goes on from ML660203.1 coordinate 3,716,137, forward strand.
CAACGCCCTTCTCTCCCTAGTTCTTAAAGCCCCTAAGCCCTGAGTTCATCACCTGGGCCAATGGGGACAGATGTGGAGCCACCTGTTGCTGCCATAGTTCACCCGTTAATCTCCTCCTCGTCTGTGCTGGTTTTCTGAGACGAGTCAGTTGTTGCCCTGCTCTTTCAGCAGCTCACATGCGAGCACAGGTACAGCGGTAACTATGCTTTCCCTTTAACACTTTTTTTTTTACTACAGTGATTTTCTAATATGTATTACAAGCCTCCACTAACCCATCATGCAGCCTCCACAGTGTCAGCACCTTTCTAATCTTATTTCATTCCTTTCCCATCCCTTATTCATCCTCTTCCCTACCCACAGTCATACATGGTCTTTCCCCTGGCCCAGCATCTTCTGGTCTTTGAAAGCAAATTCCAGATGCCCTGTCGTTTCATCTGTAATATTTCAAGTATGGAAATGACAGAGAAAACTTTTTAATTGAAGTCGTAATATACATAAAGAAAATGAACATAAGTGTAGAGGCTGGTGAATTTTCATAAACTGAGTGGGCCTGTGTCACGAGCACCCAGGTCAAGCAGCAGCTCCATTATGGAGCTGTGGACTTTGTTCTTTTCTGGATGAATTCAGTGTTAATCTCCAACTTGTCCTTCACTAAATATTCTGAACCTACTTTGGTGCGTAATTGAAGCCTTTATGGTATGTCCATAGTTTAGTTAAGTAAATGTAAATTTTCTCTCCAATACATAAAATACAGTTTGACTAATTCTGTCTTAAAAAGAGTATTATTAGTATCAATGAGTTGATTACTTCACCACTCTTTTTTTTTTTTTTAATTTTCTTTACTTTATTGTGTTGGTTTTGCCATACAATGACATGAAACTGCCATGGGTTTACATATGCTCCCCCTCCAGAACCCCCCTCCCTCCCCCCTCCCGATTCCCTCCCCCTGGGACATCTCAGTGCACCAGCCCTGAGCATCAATCCTGGGCTGGCGATTGATTTCGCATATGGTAATTAACATGTTTCAATGCCAATCTCCCATATCATCCCACCCTTGCCTTCTTCCACAGAGTCCACGAGTCTGTTCTATATGTCTGCGTTCCTTTTGCTGTCTCGCATGCAGGGTTCTCGTTACCATCTTTCTAAATTCCATATATATGCGTTAGTATACTGTATTGTTGTTTTTCCTTCTGGCTTACTTCACTCTGGATAATAGGCTCCAGTTCCGTCCACCTGAGTAGAACTGATTCAAATGAATTTTTTTTAATGCTGAGTAATATTCCATAGTGTATATGTACCACAGCTTTCTTATCCATTTGTCAGTTGATGGGCATCTAGGTTGCTTCCATGTCCTGGCTATTGTAAACAACGCGGCGATGAACATTGGGGTACACGTGGCTCTTTCAATTCTGGTTTCCTCGGTGTATATGCCCAGCACTGGGATTGCTGGCTCATATGGCAGGTCTGTTTGCAGTTTTTTAAGGAATCTCCACACTGTTTTCCATAGTGGCTGTACTAGTTTGCGTTCCCACCAACAGTGTAAGAGGGTTCCCTTTTCTCCACATCCTCTCCAGCATTTATTGCTTGTAGATTTTTGGACTGCAGTCATTCTGACTGGCGTAAAGTGGTACCTCATTGTGGTTTTGATTTGCATTTCTCTGATAATGAGTGATGTTGACCTTCAGAATGGGAGAAAATAATAGCCAATGAAGTAACGGACAAACAATTAATCTCAAAAATATACAAGCAACTCATGCAGCTCCATTCTAGAAAAATAAACAACCCAATCAAAAAGTGGGCCAAAGAACTTAACAGACATTTCTCCAAAGAAGACATAAAAATGGCTAACAAACACATGAAAAGATGCTCAACATCACTCAGTATCAGAGAAATGCAAATCAAAACCACAATGAGGTACCACTTTACTTCATCACTCTTAATGAATGTGTTTAGGTAATTTTGACTCCTAAATACTAAAAGCAGTGTCTTCCAAACATATCCTATGAGTTAACTCCTTTAACCAGACATTAAATTAGGAAATTCTAATCAAAGGAGAAAGACAACAGTAACAAAAGTAAAGCTTTGACATTGAAAATGATCAGACTGCTTTATTTTCAGTGAAAAATAAGCAATAATGCCCATATTCAGTCCAAGTTGAAAAGTAGTAACTTAACTGTTTTAACAATGATTTAAAATATAGTACTGTAAAAAACCTATGACTCTAATGCCATGAACGTACCTAAAATTAGTAGTAAGTTCTTTAATATCATTGAAATGGTATATTAAAATTTTCCTTATTGCTCAAAAATGGTTCTTTTAGATTCATGCTTTGGTTGATGGCCCATATAAAAATTAAGATAGATTTGGAAGATATATTTCTTAATCTATCTTTTATTATTTTCATAGAACCACTGCTTTTGTAGAGTGCTTATGATCTGTGCTTGCCAACTTAATTACAAAGCAAAGTGTCATTTCTGTTATAATTATTGAATCTTTGATTAGAGGAGAAGATATTTTACAAATCAATCCAGCCAACTTTTCCAAACCTATAGTCACTTGGTTTAGTGCAACAACCAACTTACAGGCACTGCTGTAGCCCTCCTTCTGCAAAGTCTTCTGTATTATTGTGGATTTGCCTCTTCTCTGGCAGCATTTCTCACTTCCATACATTCTCAAGTTTTATGTGAATTCTACTCTCTTTTCTTCCGTTTATCATATAGACAGCTTACCTTGAGGTTATGTGATTCTCCTTCCACTACTGAAAGGAGGCCTGCATGATAGGGGGAAAAATGTCTGGGTTGAAATCTCAGTTCTCCCATATACTGTGTGACCTGAGGCTGTGTGTTTAACCTTCCTGATTATTTATAACATATTTAACTCCTTTTCAGTGGCCTGCATCAAACAATACCACAAATTGTTGAAAATATCCAAAAGTTCCCCAAATTTGTAAGCAGGGAGGAAGGAAATTACTGGGTCACTTCTTGTGTTCCCAAATTACAACTTAGGGAGCCAGGCTGGGAGGCCCCTAGATGCAGAAGTTGGAAGAGGAGAACCAGGAAGGGAGATGGTGAGCACTATTTACTGAGTGCCTATAATTGCTTTTCCATGTGCTCACTTGGACCTTATGACTGCCTTGGTGATTTTATGACCAGTGTAACACTGTCTCTGCCAAGGTAGCCAAGTGGTTAAAAGCAATAGTCTGGGTTGAAATTCTTGCCTTGCCCCTCTGTGACCTAAGGCAGGTCCCTGGGCCTCTCTGTGTCTGATTCGTTGTCAATAACAGGGAGCTAATGAGCATCCGTTTCATAGGGTGTTGGTGAAGGTTAGAGGAAATTAGTGTGTAATGTGCCAGGCACAGTCCCTGTATGTAATCAGCATTCAACAAAGCAAAGTGCTGTTTATCCTTTACTTCTTTTTAGATTTAACTCTCTTTTTAAAGGAAGGCTGTGGAGTTTTTAATAGCTTAATGATTTTAAAATTGTTACCACAGATTTAGCAGATTTTTCAGCAATCACAACAGAACTTTGTCAAGTACTTTCCTCTCATATAAGTACTTTCCTCTCAAACTTGTCATCTTGAAACCCTTTTACTTACTCCCGTGTTGCCTGTGCCTCAGAAAATATTTGGACTTCTTATTACTAATTTTTAGTGTATAGGTGTCTTTTTGCTAAAATTGCAACTAGGATCAAGGTGAATTCTTACGTAATCAAATCTATTCAACAAACTTTTATTGACTACTTACTGTGTGTTACCTACTGCTAGGCACTAGGATAATAATAGTGAACAAGTAAGACAGAGTCATTTCCTTAAGGCATTTGTCATTTAAGGGGCAAAAAACTTTCATCACCTTGGATTTTGTTAAAAACAAAATGTGACAGCACTCGATGACATTGTTAAAACCACTGAAAAGAAAAATGCAAGTTTTGGAATATTTTATAGATATGTCCAATACTTTTTGGCACAAGGTCACACCGATGGCATGTTACCCAAAGATGACAGATGCCTTTTTTATGAATAAAATGAGATGTACTGAGGGAAATGCTGATCTGTATCCATGCAATGATGTAACCAGCCCTTTAAATTCAGATTTGAAGTAGAACAAGGAGCTCCTTTATTTCTTCTCCATTTGTGACATTGGAGTCAGTCATTCATGAACTTGAAATTGGAAGCACAGTTTCGTTAAACAACACAATTGAGCTAAATTATCATTCACCAGTGGCCTGGTGGAGATTGAAAATAACTCTTGGTTATGCACTTGAGTATTGGCTGGCTCTGGTCCGGATTGGAGCTGGAGAGTCCCAGGCCCTTGTCTCCTCAGAGGATGCCTCTTGGCCTTGCCACCCTAAGAACGGGGAGACAGGAGACCTCTAAAAACATAGAAGAGTGAAGGGAAAAGATGTTTTTTCCTCCCCTGCAGTTTCTGGTGACCGTGAAGGGATGGCTGGGACACTCTTCAGCTCCAAAAGCTGCAGACGGGGTCTTGTGAAAACTGACAAAAGTCAATGAAAAATGAGAATTCCTATTAAAGTCAGTTCTCCCAGATCTCTGTCTATAGTGCTTGGTCAGGAGAGGAAGACAGTTGCGTTTTACCCCTCATTCTTCCCTGAAAGTGTCCACAATCAGCTACAAGCAAGAATGCTCCAGGATACCATCACTTGAACAACTTCGAGGTCAGGCCTGTGGACTGAAAGTGACTCTTATTAAATGCTCCATTACTCACGTCACATAGAAACCTAATAAAGGGGCATTTACTGCCTCCTGAAATGAGACACAACTCTTTGAATGGACAGACTGATTTCCAGGGCTGAGATTGATTCAGATTAATGGAGGAGCCTAATCCCTAAAGAATGGTATGTAAGTTTATAAAGAACCTGCCCAGGGGCTTCCCTGGTGGCTCAGTAGTCAAGAATCTGCCCGCCAATGTAGGAGACACAGGTTCGATCCCTGGTCCAGGAAGATCCTACATGCTGTGGAGCAACTAAGCCTGTGCACCACAGCTATTGGGTCTGTGCCCTAGAGCCAGTGAGCTGTGGCTGCTGAAGCCTGCATGCCATAGAGCCTATGCCCCTCAACAAGAGAAGCTACCGCAATGAGAAGCCCGCGTACTGCAGCTAGAGAGTAGCCCCTGCTTGCTGCAGCTAGAGAGAGCTCGTGCATAGCAATGAAGACCCAGCACAGTCAATAACAAATAAATTAAATTATTCTTTTTTAAAAAGAACCAGCCAAGCTTGTTGTGGTGACACACGTGACTGGTGGATCTTTTGGATTTAGATACCTACAGTGGTTTCAATATACATTTAGTATTACAGTTGTTCCTGGGTCCTTTGCTAAAAAACAAAACAATACAAAACACAGAGCATCTATTAGAATCCATTCATTAATATGTCTAAAAAGTGTGTTGATATCTTAAAACTTTCCAAATATTTGTGTTTATTCAGTTTTAACATCTTAATGTTGATTAATTACAAATAAATACATTTTGTTGTTGTTGTTCAGTTGCTAAATCTTGTTCAGCTCTTTGCAACTTAATGGACTGCAGCCTGCCAGGCTTCCCTGTCCTTCACTGTCTCCCAGAGTTTGCTCAAACTGATGTTCACTGAGTTGATGGTACCATCCAACCATCTCATCCTGTGTCGCCCCGTTCCCTTCCTGCCCTCAGTCTTTCCCAGCATCAGGGTCTTTTCCAATGAATTGGCTCTTTGCATCAAGTGACCAAAGTATTGGAGCTTCAGCATCAGTTTTTCCAATGAACATTGAGGGTTGTTTTCCTTTAGGATTGACTTGCTTGATCTCCTTGCTGTCCAGGGGTCTCTCAAGAGTCTTCTCCAGCACTACAGTTCAAAAGCATCAATTATTTGGTGCTCAGCCTTCTTTGTGGTCCAACTCTCACATCTGTACATGACATAGCTTTGACTAGATGGACTTTTGTCGGCTAGGTGATGTCTCTGGCTTTTCACATGCTGTCTAAGTTTGTCATAGCTTTTCTTCCAAGGAGCAGGCGTCTTTTAATTTCATGGCTGCAGTCACCATCCACAGTAATTTTGGAGCCCAAGAAAATAAAATCTGTCACTGTTTCCACTTTCCCCCCACCTATTTGCCATGAAGTGATGGGATCAGATGACATGATCTTAGTTTTTCTGAATGGTGAGTTTTAAGCCAGCCTTTTCACTCTCCTTTTTCACCTTCATCAAGAGCCTCTTTAGTTCCTCTTTGCTTTAAATAACATATACAAATAAACATAATTATAGAACCCTGAGATTCAAAAGAGCTTTAAAAATAATTTAGGGTTTCGGATCCGCCATCTGCGGTGGAACCGCCGCCAAGATGCAGATTTTCGTGAAGACCCTGACGGGGAAGACCATCACTCTCGAGGTCGAGCCCTCGGATACCATAGAAAATGTAAAGGCCAAGATCCAGGATAAGGAAGGAATTCCTCCTGACCAGCAAAGACTGATCTTTGCTGGCAAGCAACTGGAAGATGGACGTACTTTGTCTGACTACAACATTCAAAAGGAGTCCACTCTTCATCTAGTGTTGAGACTTCGTGGTGGCGCTAAGAAAAGGAAGAAGAAGTCTTACACCACTCCCAAGAAGAACAAGCATAAGAGAAAGAAGGTTAAACTGGCTGTTCTGAAATACTATAAGGTGGATGAGAATGGCAAAATCAGTCGCCTTCGCCGGGAGTGTCCCTCGGATGAGTGTGGTGCTGGAGTTTTTATGGCCAGTCACTTCGACAGACATTATTGTGGCAAATGTTGTCTGACCTATTGTTTCAACAAACCGGAAGACAAGTAATTGTATATTGGTTAATAAAGATATGAGATAACAAAAAAAAAAAATTTAGGATTATGACCCTTATAGTGCAAAAATACAACCTCTGGTGATGGAGAATGTTTAACTATAGACTAGGGGCTATGGGCATATAACAGAAAGGTCAGAATTTGTTAAAAGACAGGAATGGTAGTTATCTGTGGGAAACTTCTAGGCACTATCTGTAAGTACAGTTATTTTTAATGTTATTTTTCCCAAATAACATTCTGGCCACTTAAGACTTCTCTCCCACGGCCCAGCTTCTGCCTGTGGACTTCCAGTTTGTAGCCCTTCCACTAAACTCTGACACTGGGCTTGAGAAACATCCCAGGCTCTTTTTAGTGTTCTTAATTTGTAACTACCGTGGTAGTCCATCCTAAAGGCAATCAGTCCTGAAAATTCATTGGAAGGACTGATGCTGAAGCTGAAACTCCAATACTTTGGCCACTTGATGCGAAGAACCGACTCACTGGAAAAGACCCTGATGCTGGGAAAGATTGAAGGCAGGAGGAGAAGGGGACAACAGAGGATGAGATGGTTGGATGGTGTCACCCACTCAGTGGTCATGAGTCAAGTAAACTCCAGGAGCTGGTGATGGACAGAGAGGCCTGGTGTGCTGTAGTCCATGGGGTCGCAAAGAGACAGACACGACTGAGTGACTGAACTGAACTGATGGTAGTATATGGTTTTAACCATGTATTCAATTAACTAATATTTACTGTGACTATTGTGCACCCGTCACTATTCTAGGCAAAAGATATGACAGCACCAAGCCAAAAGCAGCTGCCTCCATGGAGATGGAGAGTTCCTGAATGAGTGGCCCTAAAGTCGCCGTGGAATGTTAAATAAAGGAGATGGGTCAGGTCTGAGGGAGGTGATTCTGGCTTGGGAAATATTGAGCATGGCAGACAGTGGACCATATGATAGCAGATACCTGGTAGCAGCTAGCTCTGTGGTTGAGAGAAAGCTGGCCTTGGGGATTTTTGGCATGGAAGATGGAATTTGAAGCGATTCTCTTCTCAGAGCAGAGAAGATGAGCAGGGAAAGTGAGTGGTCTGAGAGAAGAGAGTCTGGGATGGCAGGCTGCTTGGGGCCTTGCAAAGTGTTGATACAGAGTAGATGTTTATGACCTTATTTATTTGGTCAACAGTTGTGTTCCTTTTGAAGTAACAATGTAATAAGCATTCATTATTTGGTAATTGTCACATTATGAAGCATGTACAATTTTCTTGTTACTTTGGGGAAACTTCTATTACAAAGGTTGGAGAATTGGAAGTTTTTGTGTAATAACCTTGCTTTCTTTTCTCTTTTTAGATTTGTCTAAATAATTCACAAACCTTTAACAGCCAAAAATTACACAGGTATAGAGAATAGCGTTTATCCCTTTTATCCCTCTCCTCTCCTCTTCCCATCCAAGACTTTTCAGTGACTTTCCATACTGTTCCTGAGAGAAGCTGTGCTCTGAGCAGTGTCTGGGTTGGAGACTGGAGGACATGAGTCCTGTGTGCGTCTTTGACTCACAGTGACTGTGTGTGTGTTTTAGTTGCTCAGTTGTGTCTGACTCTTTGTGACCCCACTGAAGCCCGCTAGGCTCCTCTGTCCATGGGATTCTCTAGGTAAGAATACTGGAGGAGGTAGCCATTCCCGTCTCCAGGGGACCCTCCCAACTCAGGGATCGAACCTGGGTCTGCTGCATTACAGGCAGATTCTTTACCATCTGAGCCACCAGGGAAGACCCACAGTGACCATAGATGAGTTATCTTTTGCCCTTAGTGGTGGGCGACCTCATCCAACTGCATGGTTAGTAGATAGCTGGAGCTCCATACTATAGACTTTCAGAAGCTCTGTTACAGCTGGACAGATGCAGGTTGGGGAAAATCTCATTTCCAAAGTATAGAACGTTCTTGGTGTATGAACACATGCATATATGCACAAGTGCACACACTCATATACACACATGTACACACTCAGATGGAATACTTGAAGAGTTGTGACTTACCTTTGGTAATAGACTGAATCGTAGGTGTTATTACTTGTACCAGTCTCTAGCTGATCAAAATAATCATCTTTAGGGAATGTTAGTGAGAAGTAGTCAAGAGACACTGTACATTTGATTAGGTTCCTTATTTGCCCAGTTTTTCTGCATGTAATGGACCTAGGTTTCTAGAGTTGGTGTTTGACTGTCATTAGAGGTGACTTTGTTAGAGGCAGTTAAGAGCCTAAATGTGTCTAATGGATCTGGGCAGCATTGTCTCCACAGTGTTAAACATGCATAAAAACAGGTGCTTGTGGAAGACTGTTACTTGGTAGGGAGGATGAGAAGAGAAATTCTGTGATTGCCCTTAGTGTTTGTAGCATTATCACAAGATCTCATATTTAAATGAAAAATTAGTTCAGAGCAAAACCACTGAAAGGGTGCTTAGTATTTTTTTGACAGCTTGGTGATCTCTGGTTTTCCCCATTTTGGTGAAATAATACCTTTGTGGATGTGGTTAGTAAAGTCAGAAACCTGGGAGAACCCCCCCCCCAAATCTTCATTGTGCCTTCCTACTTGAATGATGGTTTTAGGGGGCTATAGGATTCTAAGTTTAAAATGATTTTTTTTTCCTGCAAAACTTGGTAGAAAATGTTTCATTTGTGTTTTGAAATCTGGTGTTACAGAGGTGAAGTCTGGTGCAAACCCACTTTTCCTTTTGTTGTGGTCACACCCCTGCTATCCTCCCCCACCTTAGATTGCCAGGGTCTCTTTCTTGCAGTTAAAAAATCTTCACCAAGTTGTATTTAGGTATTTCTCTTTTCAATGTTGATATCAACCATTGACAGTCCCTTTCAACTTAGCCGCTCAAGTCCCTCTTCAGAACTTAAGAGAAATTTGGTCCTTTTCTTTCTTTGACAATTTTCCCCTCTCCACATCCATTCACCTTAAAAAAAAAAAAAAGATGTATATTAGACATACGTTGGATCATCTAGATTTATCCCCCCACACCATGTTTTGGAAAAGGCAATGGCACCTCATTCCAGTACTCGTGCCTGGAAAACCCTATGGATGGAGGAGCCTGGTGGGCTGCAGTCCATGGGGTCGCTAAGAGTCAGACATGACTGAGCAACTTTACGTTCACTTTTCACTTTCACGCATTGGAGAAAGAAACGGCATCGCACTCCAGTGTTCTTGCCTGGACTCTCAGGGACGGGGGAGCCTGGTGGGCTGCCCTCTGTGGGGTCGCACAGACTGAAGTGACTAAGCAGCAGCAGTACAACCACCATGTTTCTTATCCCTTGGTTTGGGAGAATTTACTTCAGTCATCCAGTCACTACTTTTATCTTTCGTGCTCCGTTTGCTATGCAGGCTTCCCTGATGGTTCAGTGGTAATCTACCTGTAGTGCAGGAAATGCAGGAGATGTGGGTTTGATCCCTGGGTAGGGAAGATCGGAGGAAAAGGTAACTCACTCCAGTGTTCTTTTGTGGAAAACCCCATGGACAGAGGAGCCTGACGGGCTACAGTCCACGGGGCCGGGAAGAGTCGGACACAACTGAGCATCAGGAGCACAAGCACTTGTGCTATGCAGAGATTTGCTGTGGAGGACTTTAAGAAATAATTTTTTTTTAGTTCTGTTTCTTTATTCTCCAGTAGTAACTTTTTGTATTGCTTTTCACCACCTTAGTATCCTTACAGATCTTTGAAATGGTATCTTCACAGATCTTTCAGAGAATGCAAAACTGATTTTGTTTCCTTTGTTAATAACCATGTTTCCTCTGGGCTTGGTTCCTCTATTCAATTTGGTGCCTGTTTTCAGGCATCTATTGTTTTTCTTACTGTTTTATTCTTAGTTGGTTTTCTGTTCATATTTCTAAATAAGAATCCAGGTCAGAGGTGCATTAAATTATCTGGAGAGAATTTAAAGCACTTTGGCAGTATGAGTCTTTAAAAAAGTTCATACTCTTTGACCCAGGGATTAAAATACTGACAGTTTATCCCAAGGAAATAATCATAGGTTAAGGCAATAATTTATGTACAGAAATGTTTATCTCCACTTTATAAAGTTAAAAAAGCTCAAATGTACATGTTCAAATGTCTGACACTGAGCAGTTATTAAATTTTGTTACATCTGTGCAGCTAACAAAGTTCTACAGGCAAAATGAAACCAACAAAAATAAAAGTTTAAATAGACTTTAATGAGATAAGGAAAATGCTTATGTAGTTCTTAGTGATGCTAAGTGAAAAAAGACATAACTCTGAGTATCAACTCTATAAGAAAAACATACATGCAAAGAAAAGTAAAATTAACAGTAGTGATTGTTTTTTCGTTTGAGTTATGTGAGTTTCCCCCCTTAGAGTCTTACACTCTTCTGTATTTTCCACGTTTCAGCAGTAACTATATTATAATCAGGAAAAAGAATCAATGTTATTTTTTAAATTGCCAGGCTGTCTCACAGAGAAATGAGAATGGCCAATAATCACACGAAACTATTTAATTTCAGTAGTAACAAAAAATGCAAAGAATGCTCAATGACATGGAAAATGTTTGTTATATAAATTTAAGTGAAAAAATAATAAAAGTATGCACATTATTATCTTGATTTGGTTAAAATAGTGTGTGTGTATGAAAATGTTGACAGTGCTTATTTTTGGATAGGGACTATTTTTCAGATGACTTTTAATTTTCTTCCCTGTGCTTATGATCTTGGAGTATGTGAGTTTTCTTCCCCTGTAGCCTTCTGGGTTTTCCAGTTTTCCTATACTGAATGTGTATTGCTCTTACAATCAGGGGAAATTTTTTCAGACATTTTTAATGTGTGTAATCGAATTAGTCTTTCATCCTCTACACTAGACTTTGTGTTCTGAAAACATTCTTAAAATGTTTAACTTGGATGTTGAGTGAGAGAAATTTGAGGGAAGTCTTTATCTAATTCAATCTTAAGACTTAAATGCTCTGACATAAATTTCGCAATACTTTGAAGAGGTTTGCCTTTGTTTTGTCTTTAGGAGTATCCTAGAGTACTTTGAACATCTTGCCTCTTCCTCAGAGTGGTAGCCACACAGGTGCAGCATGGCAGAAAACTGGCTTTTGCCATTTTTAATGAAGACTTAGGAATATTTTTTTCTGAAAATTGAGATATAATTTACATACAGCAAAAATGTGCTGATTTTAACTGTATAGTTTAACAAGTTTTGGCAAATGTTTACACCCATATAAATTCCTCCTCGACAACCTGGAGAACACTTTTGTTGCTGCAGAGAAGTCCTGTCATGCCCCTTCTTGTCAGGCTTCACATTCCAGTGTAAGCTCTGTTAGGACTTTTACCACCATCCATTAATCATGTTTCTTCTAGAGCTCCACATAAATAGAATCATATAGTATATTTTCTTTTATGTGTAGCTTCTTTTGCTCAATGTGATTTTGAGAGTCTTCTCTATTGGAAACTTTTTTCTTTGATTGACCACACCATGCAGCATGTAAGATCTTAATTCCCTGACCAGGGATCGAACCTGTGCTCCCTGCAGTGGAGTCATGGAGTCTTAACCATTGGACGGCCAGAGCAGCCCTCTTCTCTTTGATCACTGAGTAGTATTCCATTGTATTAATCCCACAGTTTGTCTGTTCATTCTCGTGTTGACTGATATGTAGGATGTGTCTAGGTTTGGGCCATTTTAAAACCAGGGATGCCGAGTTTGTAGCTGTGTCCTCACTGCCCCCACCTCAGCACCCCTCTCTTGCTTCTATTTTCTGACTAGGAGTGCTTACAAATCAGGGCTGGTTTCCAGGAGCTGGTAACTAAGACCACCGCAGAGAGATTAGGGAGTGAAAGTGAAGTGGGCCTGCCAAGGCCAGGGCAGATGCCTCTGGGGTTTAGCTCCTGGGCACAGAATGGCAGGCAATTAACTGAAAGCTCCTTGTATAGAAAGAAAAAAGAGAAAGAGCTCAGCAGTGAAGGAGCTCAGGGCACCCAGTTGGGGACCACGAGAGCCATTCCCATATTGGATCCAAGTCACAGCCCTTGTTTGAGGCGACACAGGACGCTGAGTGTCAGCTACACGGGCGTGGGGTGGGGGCTTCCGCACCCAGCCGGCCCCACAGCAGGTGTTGCCTGAGTCCCGTCTGGCCTCCCTTTGCTGGGGTTTCTGAGGTGAGGGGAGCAAGGAAGCACTTGCTGTGTGACCCCTGACTGCTCTGCTAAGAGAGCTACAGAAAAGAAACCTCACACACAGCCTCTGGGACACGTGATTTGATAACTGAGAGAAAACTCCCCCCAGACCCAAGTGGCTGTCATGCATTCAGCTTTATTACCCAAGAGCGGCAATTATGAGTCGAGGTTTGAGAGGCCCAGGATGTCTGTCTCTGGGATGGAAAAGGACCCAGCACCCCTTTCCCCCATTGCATTCCTTGTAGAATTCATTTCCGTCTGCTCTACCTCCCATCAAGGAGAACACGGCCTTTACCCTACTTCAGGGGGCCCTGCCACTGTCTCCCGCCTTTCCCCTGCTTCTTGACCCAGAGTCAGATGAACGGAATGCAGACAGAGCTGAGGAAGTGTGGAGAGAAGTGCAGTTGTTCATTCAGAGTGTGGAAACTGCTCTCAGAGGGTGGGAAATGGCGTGGGCCCTAAAGACAGGATTCTGTGAGGCAGTGGCAGGACCAAAGCACAGGGTGCCCTCTCCACTGATAAGGGCTTTCCAGTTCCTGAAGAACTGGTGTGCAAAACTCATGCCTTGAGCGTGAGTCTGCCATGGATGTTACGCTGCCCAGCTTTGCTGTAACTGCTGAAAGGATCCTCTGATCTCAGCAGTACAGCCAGCGAGCTGTCCACTCTGTGGACCCCCTCGGCCAGCTGTCCGCTCCATCTGTTACCTCACTGCCTCAGGTTCTACCTGCTTATCTGATCCCCATTTCTTGCCCAAGTCTCCTTTTTCCCCCTTGTCTCCTTATTTTTTGCCCTTTTCAACTTAAACTTTCTGGTTAAAAGCAAAAATAAACTAAACAAACATCAGACCTTCTAACTTTGCCTTAGCTAACATTCCTTGCCAAGACACTGACCCTGAGCACCTGCCAGAAGATATTTTTATTGCCTTTGGTTTCATTATAGATGACAAAATACATGGAATTGGATTTCTTTTTCCCAGGATTTGGTTGCTAGTTGTTTATCTCAAGACCAGATGGTATTTTCTGATTGAAGTTATTTATAAGCAGTTTGAGTCTTAAAGCCTTTAAAAATTTTATTTTATTTTTAATTGGAGGATAGTTACTTTACAGTATTGTGTTGGTTTCTGCCATACATCGGCATGAATCATCCACAGGTACACGTATGTCCCGTCCCTCTTGAGCCTCCCTCCCCATCGCAGCGCTCTGGGTTATCCCCACCTTTAGGTTTCCTGCCTCGCACAGCAAACTCTCACTAAATGTTTTACATATGATACTGTCTTATGTTTCAGAGCTACTCTTTCAAATCATCTCATCCCCTCCTTTTTCCACTGTATCCAAAAATCTATCCTATATATATATGCCTCCTGTGCTGCCCTGCAAATAGGATCATCGTACCATCTTTCTAGATCCCATACATATGCGTTCGTATTCAATAGTTGTCTTTCTCTTTCTGACTTACTTCACTCTGTATAATAGACTCTAGGTTCATCCTCCTCATTAGAACTAATTCAGTTGCATTCCTTTCTATAGCTGAGTAATATTCCACCTTGTACATGTACCACAACTTCTTTGTCCATTCTTTTTTAATTTTAATACCACATTGTATTTTTTAACATTTATTTTATATTTTAATTGAAGGAGAATTGCTTTACATAATTTTGTTGTTTTCTGTCAAACATCAACATGAATCAGCCATAGGTGTAGATATGTCCTCTCCCTCTTGAATCTCCCTTTCATCTCCCTCCCCATCATACCCCTCTAGGTTGATTCAGAACCCCTGTTTGAGTTCCCTGAGACATACAGCAAATTCCCACTGGCTGTCTATTTTACGTATGGTAATGTAAGTTTCCATATTACTCTCTCTTTCCATGTTACAGCTCACCCTCTCCTCCCCTCTCCCTGTGTCCATAAGTCTGTTTCTCCATTGCTGCCTTGCCAAGAAAATCATCAGTACCATCTTTCTAGGTTCCATATATATGCATTAGTATACGATATTTATCTTTCTCTTTCTGACTTATTTCATTCTGTATAATAGGCTCTAGGTTCATCCACCTCATTAGAACGGACTCAAATAGATTCCTTTTATTGGCTGAGTAATATTCCATTATGTGTATGTACCACAACTTCTTTATCCATTCATCTTTTGATGAACAACTAGGTTGCTTCCATATTCTAGCTATTGTAAATTGTGCTGCAGTGAACATTAGGGTACATGTGTCTTTTTCAATTTTGGTTTCCTCAGGGTATATGCCCAGTAGTGGGATTGGTAGGTCATATGGTAGTTTTATTCCTAGTTTTTGAAGGAATCTATACTGTCTCCATAGTGGTAAAACCTTTTTTGATATTACTGGACCACCTTGGACCATGAGTCCCAGGTGACCCATATGTTGAGATACACCAAAGCTTCGAAAAGTTGACACTATGTGGGAACAGAAGCAATCACTGCACCTCAGACTAATAATCTACTGGTTTTAAGATGACTTTTCTTTTGGGGAATCTATAAATTCCTTGAAATCACTACTCCCAGAGAAAGCCACAATTATTTTTTCTGGGTTACTAGAAGGCAATGGCACCCCACTCCAGTACTCTTGCCTGGAAAATCCCATGGATACAGGAGCCTGGTCAGGCTGCAGTCCATGGGGTCGCTAAGAGTTGGACATGACTGGACAACTTCACTTTTCACGTTCATGCATTGGAGAAGGAAGTGGCAACCCACTCCACTGTTCTTGCCTGGAGAATCCCAGGGACGGGGGAGCCTGGTGGGCTGCCATCTGTGGGGTCGCACAGAGTTGGACACGACTGAAGCGACTTAGCAGCAGCAGCAGCATATTTTCTTCAGTTCTAATTTTGACATGAATGCAAAGAACAGATTGTGTCCAGCCCAAGTTATGTTTATAACTTCAAACAATTGTCCCCTCATAGTCTTTACCAAAAAGTTTTTAGAGAAAAGACTTCTAAAGGCTTCCTCCTCTCCTTCCCGATTATAGTTGATACTTTAAGCTGTAACTAACCAAGAGTGTTTTTTTTTTTTAATAAGAATTAATTCTATTTTAAAAAGATAATTTTTTTCTTTTTGGCTGTGCTGGGTCTTGGTTGCGGTGTGGGCCTTTCTCTTGTTGCAGCAAGTGGTGGGGGCTGCTCTTAGCTGTGGAGTACCGGCGTCCCATTGTGGTGGCTTCTCGTTTCAGAGCAGGGGCTGTAGAGCGTCTGGGCTCGGTAGTTGTGGCACGTGGGCTTAGCACTCTGTGGCATGTGGGATCTTGCCAGATCAGGGCTTGAACCCATGTCCCTTGCATTGGCAGGTGGATGCTTTACCACTAAGCCATCAGGGAAGTCCAACCAAGGGTGTTTGAGCACACGTTTGCACACAGTCTTTAGCAAAGTAGCTAATGTTTCATCAAGTTTTAAAAATTTGAACTATATGGAAAGAGAGTTCATGATTCTATTCTGTGAAGCCTGTTAAACAACTTACTCTTATCAGGGAACATATAAGATTCATGCATATCAATTCCTCTACTGGGAGCTGAAGATGAAAATGAAAACTAACTGTAAATCAAGGAAATGAAAATCTTTGTGTTCTAACTTTCCCCATTAGAGTATTAGTTGCTCAGTTGTGCCCGACTCTTTGCGACCCCATTGACTACAGCCTACTAGGCTCCTCTGTCCATGAAATTTTCCAGGCAAGGATACTGGAGTGGGTTGCCACTTCCTTCCCATAAACAAAAGCAAATAGCCAGACCCTGAATAATTGGCCTTCCTTCTCTGGAATATGAATACTGAGCTCCCCATGGTAAACAAACTTCATATTTGTGACTAACTTCAGGACATATTTAGTAGATACCTAAAGATACAGACTACTAAAGGAATTTACTTTATGACATGACCTTATCAAGGATATTTTAAGGTAACTTAAAATCATTCATATGTTACAGAATGGAAAGATATCCCAGGTCCATGGGTTGTAGGACTTGATATAAAGGTGGCCACAGTGCTACCCAATGTGCTTTATAGATTCAGTGAAATCTCTACCAAAAGCCAGGCAGCCTTTTGTGCAGAAATGGAAACGTTGATGCTAAAATTCATATGAAATTGCCAGAGACTCCAAATAGTCAAAGCAATCTTGAAAGAGAAGGATGGACTCATGCTTCCCAATTAAAAAAAAAACAACCACCTACAATTGGCCTTTTGCTTTCTGAGATGGCCCACACTCTGTCCATGGAGTGTGTTATTCCCAGGGCTATTCTTACCTTTTGAGATGGACTACATTCTATCTATGGAATGTATATCCCTTAAATCCATTTCTTAATTAAAAAAAAAAAGCTACAGTCATTAAAACAATGTGGTACTGGCATAAGGATGGACAAAAAAGATCAATGAAACGGAGTTTAAAAGTCCAGAGATAAACCCATGTATCTATAGTCAGTTGTTTTTTGACCAAGGCACCAAGTCCATTCAATGAGGGAAAGGACTGTCTCTTCAACAGATGGTGTTGGTACAACTGGATATCCACGTGCAAAAGGATGCAGTTAGATTCCAGCCTCATACTATATACTAAAATTCACTCAAAATGAATCAAAGACCTAATTGGAAGAGCCAAAACACTTAGAAAAACCATAAGGGTAAATCTTCGTGACCTTGAATTTGGTAATGGATTCTTAGAAATGACTTAACAGTGTGAGCAACAAAAGAAGAAAAAATGGATACGTTTGACCTCACCAAAATTTACAGCTTTTATGTATCAAAGGACATTATTAAGAAAGTGGAAAGACAGTCTACAGAATGGGAGAAAATATGCAAATCTGAGAAGGGCCTAGTATCCATAATATGTTTTTTAAAAAAACTCTAACAACTCAGCAACAAAAAGATAAACAACCCAATTAAAATATGGAAAAAAGACTTGGTTGAACATTTGTCCAAAGATGGTATACAAATGGCCAGCAATCATGTGAAAAGATGTTCAGCATCATTGGTCATTAGGGAAGTGCAAATCAAAACCACCATGAGATACTACTTCACATCCACAAGAGTGGCTATAATTTAAAAACACACTGAACAGAAAATATGAAGTTTTGGTGAGGATGTTGGAACCCTCGTGCTTTTCTGGTGAGAATGTAAAATGGTGTGTAGCCACCATGGAAAACAGTTTGGCAGTTCCTCAAAAAGTCAAATATAGACTTAACATATGACTCAGCAGTTCTGAGTATATACCCTAAATGACTGAAGACAGGTGTTCAGACAAGTGCTCGTGCCCAGATGTTCACAGCGGCACCAGTCACAGTAGCCAAAAGACAGAAACAACCCAAATGTCTATCAGTGGATAACGGATGGATGAAATGTGATATATCCATACAATGGGATATTTTTCAGCCGTAAAAAGAAAGTACTGATGCATGCTACAGTGTGGAAGCACCTCAAAACAGGATGTCAGGTGAAAGAAGGCAGATGCAAAAGGTCACAAATTGTGTGATTGCATTTATACAAAATATCCATAATAGATGAATTCATCAAAGCAGAAAGGATATTAGTGGTTGCCAGGCTAGAACAGGGATAATGGTAGTGACTACTTAATGCATACAGATTTCTTTTGGGGATAGATAACTAAACTCTTTTGGAGCTAGATAGAGGTGATGGATGTACAACATAGTGAAATATACTAGATGCCATTGAACTGTACACCTCAACAATGGTTAATTTTACGTTATGTGGGTTTTACCTCAAATTTAAAAAATTACATCATCTAGTTTTTGTGATCTCATAAGTAACTGTGGCTTTGCTGTCATAGTTACCTCGTGACGGTTGGAATCCATGCGCTTTGTGGCACTGGGATGTCGGAAAAGTTCTTTCCAGGTGTGGGCAAGAAAACTGGAAGACAGATGATCCCAAGTGGGTGTCCTCCTAAAATACCGATTAAGGAGTAGACTTATGTTTTTTCTCTTTAACTTGTGGACGCTGGTAAAACTTCTACCTTGAGAGGACTCTTGGTTGTTCTAAAGTGTGATCTGGACTTATCGGAGTTGGTTTCTTCATTTATTAATTTGAAAAAGCATGTTTAAGGTAACTTCATATTATTTGGAGATGAAGCAGATTTTGGTTTTATGAAAATTAGGAGTGATTTTTAAAGAAAGTAAGATAAACCTCTGGGAGGGTAGTAAGGTTTTTCTGATGGTTCACTGTGTTGCACTGCTAGAGATTTTTGTGGCTCTTCCGAAAAACTTCGCAAGTGCTTTTTTGGTCATGGAACTGGTGTCAGGAATAGGAAATTTCTGTTTCCAGATGGAGCACATGTTGTGAAAAAATTAAAAACCTTAGTTTCTTATTTGATTCTTATACCTGTTTTATTTTTTGAAGGAGGGACTTTCGGTTAGATTCTTGCAAAATATCTGAGCTTGAGAAGAGCATCTGACCTAGAAAGGTAGAGGTGCTATGCCATGATCATGAGGTTTTTCTTTGTGAATGGAGTTGATGGTTCTGCCCCAGAGTCCTGCTGCTGCCCCTGTATTGGATGTGGGCTTGTTTCTCTAGCAGATGTTATTTATGCTAGTGGTCTTGGACGCTCCTACCTGGTTCCTCTTGTGACCCAAAATATGCCATCCAGGCTAAGGGTTTGCAGACGTGAGGCAAACAAAGCAAAGTGGTTTGTCGTGAATTGAACCCACAGCTTTTGGCATCATTACCTTCAGGTCCCAATCAATTCAACCAGACAGCAGAAGAATAAATGCCTTGTTTGAGTGAGGGATTTGAAATTTTAAAGTCAGAAGAGATCTGATAAGCAGGGCAGAATATCTGGAGTAAGTTTAACAAGCCGAAGTTGTTGCTGAATGTTAAGTATTAAGCTGAAAATCCTGATTGCTTCTGCTTTCCGCAAAACTAGGGAGAGTTCCTTTGTGTGATGTTCACTGGATAATTTTTTAAATTAAGAGAAGGTCAGGTTTTTTCATTTGTGGAGACTTTAAAGTTTTTGATAAATTATTCATTAGGACAGTTTTCCAGCAAGAGGAGGAGCAATGAAAGAAAGTGAAATGGGTGGAGGAGGCCACAGCTTCCTGCAGGATTGTGTGTCTAGGAGCCGCTGCCTGTGAAGGGCGGTAAAGAGGGCATTTTCTTGCACGGTTTCTTAATCTTTCTGTGCCTTAGTCTCCTCATCTGGGCAGTTAGAATAATAGAATCCACCTCATCGGGTCGTTAGCAAAGTTTGAGTGAGTTAATGCAGTTCAAGCTCTTAGAACAGTGCCCGACAGGGTAAAAAAGCTGGACAGGAATGATTACTTGGAGCTCCTCTGGCTGGGGTACTTTCCTGAGGGGGTAAACTTGTTTCCATTCAGATACCCATGGTCCTGACCCTCTCTCGTGTACCCAGGCACAGTTCAAAGGTCTGAGACCCTCTGGCATACTCACTTTAGGACCGTTTTACTGGGCGTCTCACCCAAAGAGAATGCTTTGGGACGGTAAATAAAGAACTCAGAAGCAGTGGTTTTTCAGCTATTTGCCAAATAATCTTAAGATCATGTAAAGCCTTTCTGGTCGTTTGTTGAAAACATAGTTATTGTCTCATTCATTCGCAAGCAGTTACTGTGTGCGCATCATTGCCACTGGGTAAAATGGGATGACCTAGGGATAACGGTCAGAGACAAAGAGGAAGGTCACAAGGCTCCTTAGCCTGGAACTCACAATCTAGACCATTTTTGTGCCTCTAGAATCCATGTTAGAAAAACCCAGGCTTTGACTGAAAGAGCATCAGAAAATAGCGCATCCTTAATGATATGCATCCTTGAAGCTGTAAGGCCACACCTCAGTTAATTTTATCATTTCTGCCAAGCCATCTCATACTTAGCTAGGAGAGAGAGCTGGAAACTCATTGGTGGAAAGAGATTTTAATGAATCATCTTGTTCTGATCTATTATCAGAGACAAGTTTGCCTTTTTTCCATTAATATTTTTCAGTCACTGCTAGCATTTTAAATCATTTTAAATTGCTGGTTTATACTTTAATGACCCCTTTTTATTCTCCCCACCCCCTTGGTGTTTCTGTTTGTGTATCGTTCTGGAGACTGATGAGATTGGGTCACTCGGTTTCCTAGAATCCACTTTATCTCTTTTCTCGTGAAGTGAAGCTATGCCACTTCTTTTGCAGGACTGGATTGCAACTGCAGAGGCAACAACAATTGAACCTTTAAAGATGCATACGGGGCTGCACAAAGAGAAGAGAGAAACTGGAGAAACCAACGAAGTGAGGAAAAAGTATGTTTCCTGGGTAAATAGTATGATTCTGAATGTTAAAGTTTCTTGCCATGTATCAGTTACCATCACTTAGTCATGCCTAAGTCTTTATAGCCATATTTATTGCTGCTAAACATTTTTTTCTCCTTCCTTGACTTTATTGCTGAGCTCTCTGATCAAATAATTCTTTTTTTGATTAATCTAAAAAATGTGTATTGAGTATACAGTTGAGGTGACTTCATAGGTCACTTGATAGGAGCCTGTTCTATTCTATCTTAGGTTGACCATTGGGTATTATAAAAGTAGAGTTGTGTGCTGTGTCTCTTGTAACATACAGGTTTAGTTCAAGGTCAGCTTTTTGGTCTGAGTGCTTTACTAAATGACTGATTTGAAAAACTCTTGTTTGAATACCAAGTTATCCAAGCCATGTTCTTGACAGTGCCCTCTGCAATAGGAAACTTAATACTAAAGACAAAGCAGACTGGCAAATAATTAATGTAAATAGGCATAACTTTATCTTGATGAAATAGATGTGCCCTAGTAAAGTTATATGTATATATGTGTATGTGTGTGTGTGTATGTATGAGTTGGTAACTCATTTTTTTGCTACCATGCCCCTCACAAGCTTAGATATTGAGGGTTTTTGTTGTTAAAAGTTTTTTTAAGTAAAGGAAATTTATTGCATTACTTATGATTGTAAAGAACCTTTCTTCAGTTTGCTGATTAGAGTGTTTTGGAAAGAAAGCAGAATAAATGGAGTCGAGTTATCGCTGGTATGTAATGGAGGCTCCTTGCACAGAAGCCGGGCTTGGACAACCCATGACAGCATCGCTGCGTCTCCAGCAGCCTGGGCCGCCCAGCCCATGGGAATTTCCCACAGTTGCTACTTGTAGAACTTCCTGCCTCCTGGTGGATTGTGGCCAGGCTGCTGTTGGCTAGAAGATATAGTCCTGTTTTCTCATGCTTTAACTTTGAGTTGCAAGGTGGAGCAAAAACCGTTCAGTGGCCTTTGTATATCAGTCCTCAGAGCTGAAAGCGCCGTAATGCAGGTTGGTTTGTTTGGCCACACCACACAGCTGGTGGGAACTTAGTTCCCCAGCCAGGGATCGAACCCAGGCCTATAGCAGTGAAAGCGCTGAGTCCCAGCAACTGGACTGCCAGGACAGTCCTCAAGCCAAGTTGATCACAAGTGAACTCATGCACACATTTTCTGGTACTCACACCTTCACACCGACTCTGCGTCAGTTACGCTGATCTCCTTATGGTTCTCCAGTCGGTCTGGAATCTTCTCCTCCTGGACAGCCACGTGGCTCCTGCCCACCTTCTCCTTCAGGTTTCTGCTGGTGAGGGGATGGGGGTGGGGCAAAGTGTATGCGAAGGGCAATGCCAGATGGAATGACCAGGAATTTTCTGTGATGCCATCTCTGTACCTGCTCCCTGACCGCCCTGAGCCATCTCGCCCAGCTCCAGCTTACCTCTTCTTTCTCTCACTCCACTCATCCTTCAGGTGTGGTATCTTGTTCATTCCATACACCATGCTTGTTCTAGTTCACCTTTAAGGTCTTTCAAAGGTGATCTTTCGCTTCTAAAGACACATACCATTTGACTCAGCAAATGCATTTCTAGGAATTTATCTCACAGGTAACCTCACATAGCTAAGCATGTAATCTTGTACCTCCTCAGCCTTTGTTAAATCTTCATGCGTGCTTTTGATCTTAGTAGCATCTGGACTGAGACTAATTAGCTGTTGTTGCCACCATTCCATGGGTCATGTCCCCCTCCACTCACTCGGGCAGCTGCCTGCTTCTTTGCCTTAAACTGCAGTGGACTGGAAACACTGGCCCTGCAGTTGACTGTGTCCCCTTTCAGACTTCTTTTGCACTCCTGTTGCCTTACAGCAGTGTTTCCCTTCCCATTTGAGAATATCACAGATGGTTTTGCATTGCATTTCTTACATATTTAGGTAATTATATATAATGTAGTGGTATCTCAAGTTAGCTGTACATTAGAATTGCCTTAGGAGCATTATAAATTACAAATGTCCGGTCCTACCCCCAGAGATGCTGAGGCAGTTTGTCTGGGGTGAGTTGTAGGTATTGGCATTTTTAAAAGCTGCCTGGGGTGACTTTCACTATGGTCAAGTTTGAGGACCAGAAATAGTATTGGTTTTCTGTATCAGTGATGACTTTGGTCACTTTAAGCTCATAGTAACCATTTAAGTAATTCCTTTGGGCTTGTAAGTTACAGCGATGTTATTTATTTAAAACGTTTTGCCTCTGCCTTTATTGTATTTGCATTTCTTTTTTTTTTCATGTTGCTCCTTATTGGAAAGAAATTCTGAGCCAATATTAATTAGTGGTGATGATACACTGCTGCATTGGTTTTTGCCTGTTTTCACTGACTGCATGTCTCATTTCTTCCTTGAGGTGTACTGTTGATGTCTGTTTTTATAGATACTCCAAAAAGGGTAAGAAAGTACACCTTTGTTATTAGTTGTAGGATTTTAAAATTAAGAATATCTGTTGGAATTTAACAAATTAATTTTTGGTGTCAGATGACATGACACAATTTAAAGGTTTAACCTAGTCCTACTTATTGTTATTTTCTTTTAAATTTTTGAGCATAAATTTTAAGTAAGCTTCATCTAGTTTTATCTTTTCATTTTTCTTTAACCAGTTTTAGAATAGTAGAATGAACTAGGTAATCTATATCTTGACTTTTGTTAAGTGTGATTTCTGTAATGTGTTTGTTTCTTGAGAGTTTGAAATGACCCACTAATAAGCCATCAGGGACTAGTTCCTTTTGGGGTGGGGGTATAGTTATTTTTAAAGATGTTGGCTAAGTTAAGTATTTTATAGGTATTTAGAATTTTACATTTTTAATGAAAATCCACCTGTTTTATCCAAATTTATTAACACGTACCTAGTATTTCCCTACAATTTTATTGCTGCTTTTGTGTCCTATGTTTCTAGTTTCATGCATTTCCCCTTTTTGTAATTAACTTTACTAGTAGTATCACTTTTAGTCTCTTCAGAGAAGTTTTAGCTGAAATATAAAACTTTATAGTTGAAATACAAAATGCAGGAGTCCCATGGCAGTCAAGTGGTGAGGACTCTTGAGATTTCACCGTGAGCCTGGATTCAATCCCTGGTCAGGGAACTAAGATCCCACAAGCTTCATGGTGTGGCCAATAAATAGATAAATAAATAAATGCAAAATAAGATAGTGAAAAGTCAGTTTCCTCCTCATTCCAGATCCTCAAGCATTAAGTTCCCTACTTAGAGGTGGCATTTCTTACCAGTTTATAGGTGCTTCCAAAGTATTTTTTTGCTTTCAAAATATCTAATTCTTTTTAAGACTCAGGCTTTTTTGTTTGTTTCTCAAGATTATTAGTTTCATTTTTAGTTTTTTTTTGACAATGCTTAAAGCAATACTTATCTTCGATTCTTCTTTTAATTTTTATTAATTTTTTTCTTTTTTAAAGTTTATAAATTTCTTGTGCAGTGATTTTGTTGCATTTTCTAATTTCATTATTATATTTCAGAACTTTGTAAGTAGAATGTTGTTGTATTTTGTCTTCTGTTCATCCAGTCTTAAAGATTCCATAACTTACGGGTGAATTTAGCCTTTGTAATTTGTGGTTGCTTTTGCATTTGTTATGTTTTATACATACAATTTGTTGTTTAACTTTTATATTACTTAATTGTCTCTTTGCTGTTACACCTTCTGTTTCATGGAATGTCCTTTTCTTCTTTTCAACTTTAAGACAAAATTTAAAGGTGAACAGTTCTTTTAGCGCTGAAAATAACATTTATTCCTATATTTATTTACTATTATCAAAGCAAAGCTAGAGCTTTCCTTCCATATAAGGAAACTCAACTTCTCCCTGTTTTGGCATCCTCTCTTTCTGCTCCTCATCTAGTTCCATTATTTTTATCCTTCACATTTTACATTTGTTCTATGAAGTACACCAATTCTTCTGGGCTTCAGCTTGGTACTTATAAGTATTTCATTATTTTTGATAAAGTTAAGTAACAACCACCAAGCCCTCACTCCGAGCTGGCCAGACACTGAGCTTGGTGCAGGAGATATAAAGGGAAAGGTAGTTCCATCCTTGGCTTCAAGGTCCCTTTCTGATCGAGGAGGTGGCATGTATACTAACAACCATGGCAAAAGATGTCATGTGTCAGGTGTCCTGGAGACACAGGAGGGAGGGAATGCTGTCCTGGTGAGTCTGCGAGGGTGTCTTGGGAGCTGGGTGTTGCTGTGCCAGCAGGGCTCCTTGAGATACAGGATAAAGCGAATGGGCAAAAGCCTGGAGGTACCCAGATGGCTGGAGACAAGACTGGACAAAGTGGTGTTGGGGCCAGACTGAGAAGCCTAGCCAGAAAGTTTCAGTTTGTATCCTGTGGCTGCACCAGAAAGATTTTAAAGCAGAGGCGTATTCTGTTCAAGCTTGTTTTTAGGAAAGCAGCTCTGGCTGTCGTGTGAAGCACAGACTGTAGGGAGGAAGTCAGTGAAGCGACTGTGGCTGTCATCAGCTAAGAGGTGATGAGAAGCTGAACAAGGAGGTAGCAGTGGTGATAGAGAAGATGAGGTGTTTTGAGGTAGAATCTAAAAATACCTGTTCCTGACTCAGGTGAAATTGGGATTAGAGGATAATTTTAGGGAAGGTTGTCATAATAGATGGTGGAAATATTGACTACCTTATGTCATGGTGTAGATTGTGGAGGGGGTTGCAGAGACTAATTTGGAGAAAGAGCATTTTAGGACTTTGTGAATTTTAAAAATCGTTGAGAGATCCAAGAAAACATATCTTTAAGAGCAATTGGAAATATGAGTTATAAACTCAGTTGAGATATAGGGGCAAGAGATAAAGGTATATTTGCTCCAAGGAGGAGGTCCAAGCCATAGACCAGATGTAAAGTTCCCCCAGGCAGAACCTGTAGATAGAAGAAAGGGCTTGGGTTGGCCTCTTGGCCAAGACCAGACTTTATGTGCAGGAAATCAAAATGTGCTGAGCACTGTAATACATGTCCTGCATGGGGTGCTGAGAGCGTTTTCAGATGGCTTACTTTATCTTCTTAATAGCCCTGTGTATGGAAATTATTACCACCTTACTTTATGGGCCAGGAAACTAAGGCTCCAAGGCATTGTTACTAAGCTAGTAAGTGAGATTGCAAACCAGGCCTGAATGCCAAGCTGATGCTAGGGGAAGAGATAGAGGAGAAAAGAGTGGTGTGGAGGACATGATTTGCTATGGGGACAGTGGCCGTTCTCCCAGGGGTTCAGTAGCCACTGGTTTTCTCAGAAAACCGATAGCGACCCCGCCATGCTCAGTCCACATAGTACGGAGGTCAGCTCACACTGGAGGAAGTGCAGACAGCACTGTGGACTGCAGCTCTTAGAGACATCTTGGTGGTGGAGGAATGACATGAGCATGTGGCTAGGGGTTGGCATCACTGTGTTTATTTAGAGGTGACAGCTTGAAGGATTCTGATTCGCTCATCTCTTTTCCTTTGAGGTCTTATATCTTAGATTGCCTTGTCTCTGCGCTTCTGTTACTTAAAAAAAAAAAAAAAGTAATGCTGGATTCTCTTTTCACATAACCTGCTTGTTTAACTTGTCAGCTTGGAGTCCCTTCCTACACATTGTTTTCAGATGTTTCCAGGCTGTTGCGTTAGTGACCTGCTTTGATTGGCTAGTTACGTATGAGATCCCGAGAGCCCCCTCTTGTTTCTTCTCTCCGGTCTTTCCATCCTGGAAGAGACTTTCTTCTGTCATTCGAATGTTTTATTCAGTTCAGCTTCCTCCAGAATTGAAATTCATGGACAGCCTCTGTCTTCCAGATAAGGGTGTGTTCGTGCCTTCTCTGACAATAGGAGAGCTTCGAGCTTAGAACCAGGCTTGCCTGGGTTCAGATTCTGGCTCTGCCAGCTACTAGCTGAGTGACCTTGAGCAAGTTGCTTTTTGTAACTTCTTTGTGCCTCATTTTCCTTATCTGTAAGCTGTCATTGTTGTTGTTCAGTCAGTAAGTCGTATCTGACTCTTTGTGACCCCATGGACTGTAGCCCACCGGGCTCCTCTGTCCATGGGGGTCTCCAGGCAAGAATACTGGAATGGTTTGCCATTTCCTTCCCCAAGGGATCTTCCTAACCCAGGGATTGAACTGGAATCACCTACATTGGCAGGTGGATTCTTTACCACTGAGCCACCAGGGATGCCCTTCTATAAACAGTTCAGTTGCTCAGTTGTGTCTGACTCTTTGCGACCCCATGGACTGCAGCATGCCAGGCCTCCCTGTCCATCACCAACTCTCAGAGCTTGCCCAAACTCATGTTCATTGAGTCGATGATGCCATCCAACCATCTCATCCTTTGTTGTCCCCTGCCTCCAATCTTTCCCAGCATCAGGGTCTTTTCCAGTGAGTCAGTTCTTTGCATCAGGTAGCCAAAGTATTGGAGTTACAGCTTCAGCATCAGTTCTTTCAATGAATATTCAGGACTGATTTCCTTTAGGATAGACTGGTTTGATCTCCTTGCAGTCCAGGGGACTCTGAAGAGTCTCCTCCAACACCACAGTTCAAAAGCATCATTTCTTTAGTGCTCAGCTTTCTTTATAGTCCAGCTGTCACATCCATACATGACTACTGGAAAAACCATAGCTTTGACAAGATGGACCTCTGTTGACAAAGTAATGTCTCTGCTTTTTAATATGCTGTCTAGCTTTGTCAGAGCTTTTCTTCCAAGGAGCAAGTGTGTTTTAATTTCATGGCTGCAGTCACCATCTGCAGTGATTTTGGAGCCCAAGAAAATAAAGTCTCTCACTGTTTTTACTGTTTCCCCATGTATTTTCCATGAAGTGATGGGACCAGATGCCATGATCTTCGTTTTCTGAATGTTGACTTTTAAGCCAGTTTTTTTCACTCTCCTCTTTCACTTTTATCAAGAGACTCTTTAGTTTGTCTTCGCTTTCTTCCATAAGGGTGGTGTCATCTGCATATCTGAGTTTATTGATATTTCTCCCAGCAATCTTGATTCCAGCTTGTGCTTCATTTGACCCAGCATTTCACACGATGTACTCTGCACATAATGTTAAATAAGCAGAGTGACAATATACAGCTTTGACGTACTTCTTTCCCAATTTGTAACTGTAAGCAATGATAATACCTCCTAGCAAAGGCTGTGATAAGAGTTAAGTGAACTAGTGCTTGGAACATACTTAGAAGGCACAGGGTCCAGTGCAAGCTGTGTGTTCCACCATTGGTAGCTCTTGTTGTTGTTGTTATTCTGGGGGAAAATAGTGGGAGAGGTAATAATCTTTTCCCAATTGTCTTTTGGCCCACACATTTATCACTTATTTGATAAATTTACATACTGTTGGAGCCTCACTTGATAAACTAGAAGTAGACAAACCCTGGAGCCCAGGTAGCTTTCCCTCCCGTCGCTAAGGAGTTCGGCAGTGAGCACTCTGAACGATGGTCCAGATGGTGGCGTCTGTAGCTGCAGATGTCCACTGTGTGACCTCTCCTGCCCCAAGGCATGTTCAGTTGGTTTCCTTTAAATACAGACCATAAAATGTTTACTTCTACCTCACTGAATAGTTCTTCCAAAAATGTTATTTAATTTTGCTCATCCCATCAACAAATAACAGATGCTGGCCAAATTGGCATACAGAATTAAGTAACTTTCCTAAAGTCCACGGTGGGACTGGGACTTAATAAGCCTATGGTATCTGACTCTAGTGGTGTTAAAAGAGGAAAAAGGGTTCACTGGAATAAATACACACACACACACACACACACGTGTTGTGCATATACATACGCATGCACAATACATGGAACTAAACCAAAGATCTTATTCAGATAGATATGTAAATCTATAATGTGAATGTGTGTGTGGCTTAACCTCTCTAGAGTGCTGTCTTAGTTAGGCTTCTGTAACGAAATAGGGGTGGCTTATAAACAACAAACATTTGTTTCTCACTGTCCTGGTGGCTGGGTGCCAGCATGATTGGGTTCTGGCGAGGGCCCTTTTCCAGGTTGCAGACCACCTTTTTCTTGCTGTATTCTCATATGGTGGAGGGGATGAAAGAGCTCTATAGGGTCCCTTTTATAAGGGCACTGATACCATTCATGCAGTTCTATTGTGATGACCTAATTACCTCCTGAAGGCCCCGTGTCCTAATACCATCACATCAGGGCTTAGAATTTCGACATGAATTTGTATGTGTGGCGGGGAGGGACACAAATGTTTAGTTCACAACAGGTACCAATCTCTAAAGGCGTGGTTATGAACATATCATATTTTTTTGACAATGAAGATATGCTGTTTTTACAAGTAGGAGAAATAAATCTCGGGACTTCCCTGGTGGTCCAGTGGCTAAGACTGCATGCTCCCAGTGCAAGAGGCCTGGGTTTGATCCCTGGTCAGGGCGCTAGATCCCACATGCCACAGCTAAAGATCCTGCATGCTGCAACTAAGACTCAGTGCAGCCAAATAAATATATTAAAAAAAATAAATATATTGAATAAACAACCAAAGTGCTTGCAGGGTAGGCATAATAAAGGGAAATACTATCAACTAATCTCTTGGAGCTTTTAAAAAAAAGCAAGCAGGTTTGTGAATGAGGGAGCCAGTAATCCACTAAGAAATCTTTCCCAGAAGTTGCATGGTCTCAGATCAACTCTTTCCACATATTTATTAACTATAAGGAAAGAAAAGATAGTAACTTTACAGTGGAGAAGACACCTTAGCCAAGAGGTCAAGGTCAGCATCACCAGTAGTAAGACAAGCAACATCATGAACCCCATGATGTGATGCACTAAGGACAACACGACATCGTTTCTGTGGCGTTTTGGCCAGACGTGCATAACCGCAGCATAATCATGAGAAAACCTCAGGCAAATCCAAATCAAGGACATTCAGCAAAATAACTAATTAATACTTTTGAGAAGTGTCAAGGGCATAAATAAGAAGACTGAGGAGCTATCACAGACTAGGGGAGGATAAGGAAGTAATGACAAAATGCAGTGGGGATCTTGGATAGACAG
Organism: Antilocapra americana; assembly: GCA_007570785.1. Classification (NCBI taxonomy): domain Eukaryota; kingdom Metazoa; phylum Chordata; class Mammalia; order Artiodactyla; family Antilocapridae; genus Antilocapra; species Antilocapra americana. Next base: position 3,746,356 of record ML660203.1, read on the forward strand.
AAAAAGGACATAAATAGAAAAAAACTGGTGCAATTTGAACAAGATCTTTGGTTTAGTTAATAGTATTGTGCCAGTGGTAATGCCCTGGCTCTGTTCAGTTACTGTGGTTATATAAGATTTGAGGACACTGTTGTTGTTCAGTTGCTTAATCATGTCTGACTCTTTTCAACCCCATGGACTGCAGCACGCCAGGCTTCCCTGTCCTTCACTATCTCCTGGAGTTTGCTTAGCTTCATGTCCCTTGAGTCGGTGATGCCATTCAACCATCTCATCCTCTGCTGCCCCTTTCTCCCCCTGCCCTCAGTCTATCTTAGCATCAGGGTCTTTTCCAGTGAGTTGGGGACACTGGGTCAGGGATATAAGGAAACTCTGTACTATTTTTTTGCAACTTTTCTGTAAGTCTAAAATTAGCTCAAAATTTAAATTTTTTGTTTTTTCCCTCTGTCTTATTTTTCTTTTAAGTAAAAAGCCATCATGGGATTAAACTATCTGATCCTGGGTAGAAACTGGCTTCAGAGGAAAGAAAGCTTAAGAGTTAAAGTCCCTTCTCCGAGTGGGTGAATGTTAATGATGACCTTTCACTGTATTGCCTCTAGGCTCATTCCAGATCTGTTGGATCTCCTAGACCTTTTGAAAGGGTATGGTAGTAAAAAGCTATGCTGATGGGAGATTTTCCTGAAAATTTTATGAGGCCAAGTGGATAGAAAATTAGACAATACAAGATACTGCACTTAAGGGGGAAAAAAAAATCAAACTAGTCTTAAACAGAGGCATGAGTGGGTATCACTGGGTACTCTAGGGTTCTCTGAAGATACTGTCCAGCATTTGCTGCTGAGGCCAAAATGGCCTGAAAGATTGGTGCACATCTGTGCAGAGATGACCAGACCTAGTGATCCTCTGGAGGCATATGGAGATGAAAGTCCCTCTTTGGTCATTAGAAGTCAAATTAAAGCCCTGTAAACAGAAAAATCTTAAAAGCAAGGGGTTTATGGCTTGTTCAGGTAAAGAATGCTGCAAAAGGACACCAGATTGGGAGTCTGCATGGAGCCTGGGAAGGATCCAGAGGGTTGGATTTCATCAGAATACATTTCCCTTTGTCCTTGAGAGCGAGATGTCACAGTGGCCTGGGGTGAGCATTCTGCTTGCTGCAAAGCTGGTCTCGCTATGTATGTAGGTGGAAAACCTCCTTAGAATGTCTGAATTTGTTCCTCAGGTGGCCGCCTGATTAGGACTTCTGTTTCCCAGGTACTCTCGTGTTAGGAACAGACATGCGTGTGTGCTCAGTTGCTCAGTTGTGTCTGACTCTTTGCAACCCCATGGACTGTAGCCTTTAGGCTCCTCTGTCCATGGCATTTTCCAGGCAAGAAATACTGGAGTGGGTTGCCATGTCCTCCTCCAGGAGATCTTCCCGACCCAGGGATCAAGCCCATGTCCCTTGTGACTCCTGCTTTGGCAGGTGGATTCTTTACACTGAGCCACCTGGAAAGAGACAATTCTGGGTAAATTTCAGAAATAGTGGGGCTCCTGGAAAGCTGTTGTTGTTGCTGTTTAGTCACTAAATTGTGTCTGACTCTTTGTGACCCCAAGGTCTGTAGCCTGTTAGACTCCTCTGTCCATGGGATTTCCCAGGCAAGAATATTGGAGCAGGTTGCCATTTCCTTCTGTAGGCATTCTTCCCGACCTAGGATCAAACTTGTGTCTCCTGCATTGACAGGTGGGTTCTTTACCAGTGAGTCCCCAGGGAGGCCCCCTGGAAAGCTATACCCCCTCTAAAATGGGGGTTGAGTGGATCCAATGTATCTCCATTGAGTTCAGTTGGGATTAAACCAGTTCTGCAGTTAGAACTGGACATGAAACAACAGACTGGTTCCAAATAGGAAAAGGAGTAGGTCAAGGCTGTATATTGTCATTGTCACCTTGCTTATTTAACTTATATGCAGAGTACATCATGAGAAACGCTGGGCTGGAAGAAGCACAAGCTGGAATCAAGATTGCCGGAAGAAATATCAGTAACCTTGGATATGCAGATGACACCACCCTTATGGCAGAAAGTGAAGAGGAACTAAAAAGCCTCTTGATGAAAGTGAAAGAGGAGAGTCAAAAAGTTGGCTTAAAGCTCAACATTCAGAAAACTAAGATCGTGGCATCTGGTCCCATCACTTCATGGGAAATAGATGGGGAAGCAGTGGAAACAGTGTCAGACTTTATTTTTTTGGCTCCTAAAGCACTGCAGATAGTGATTGCAGCCATGAAATTAAAAAACGCTTACTCCTTGGAAGGAAAGTTATGACCAACCTAGATAGAATATTTAAAAGCAGAGATGTTACTTTGCCAACAAAGGTCTGTCTAGTCAAGGCTATGGTTTTCCCAGTAGTCATGTATGGATATGAGAGTTGAACGATGAAGAAAGCTGAGCGCTGAAGAATTGATGCTTTTGAACTGTGGTGTTGGAGAAGACTCATGAGAGTCCCTTGGACTGCAAGGAGATCCAACCAGTGCATCCTAAAGGAGATAGTCCTGGGTATTCATTGGAAGGACTGATGTTGAAGCTGAAACTCCAATACTTTGGCCACCTCATACGAAGAGTTGACTCTTTGGAAAAGACCCTGATGCTTGGAAGGATTAGGGGCAGGAGGAGAAGGGGACAACAAAGGATGAGATGGCTGGATGACATCACTGACTCGATGGACATGGGTTTGGGTAGACTCCGGGAGTTGGTGATGGACAGGGAGGCCTGGCATGCTGCGGTTCATGGGGTCACAAAGAGTCAGACACGACTGAGTGACTGAACTGAACTGAACTGACCCCACTCAATTAAGAATTTAATAATGTCAGTGAATTTACAAAGCTGGGGACTGGATCATGTACTTATTCAGTTAACAGATATTTTGTGAGCATCCACTGTCAGCCAGGCACTGTATTAGGCCCTGAGCACACAGCAGTGAGTCAGACAGCGATGCTCCGCTCTGAGCCTGCAGACCAGGAGTCTGTTCCTCTGAACCTGAACCAGCCAGCCCGCCCACTCACTCAAAGGTGCCTCCACTGGAAGGGCTTGGTTTACAGCAAGACAGAAGTCTCTCTATGTGCAGCCCCCTAACTTTTAGACCTTTTTATGTTAGTTTAATTTCCTTCCAATAGTGCTTGAAAGGAGAGATATTTTCACGTGTAGTTCATACATTTAAGTTGCATAGTGTGAAAGCAGCATTTGCTGCCTTTGTTTGTAAAAGCTGTCCCATCTGTGGGCTGCTCCCCTCAGGGCTCTGATGTTGAAGACACTTTGAGCTTCGTGGGTTTGCTTCGTGCCTACAGCCGGCAGAAATGTGTTTACCAAGGCCAAGCGAGCTCTGAGAGGCACAGCACGGCCAGCTGGCAGCGTCCAAAGGGAGCCAGCCCTTCTCTTCTGCTGCCTGGACCTTTCTCCCTTCCCGAATTTAATCTCGGCTCAGATTCCAAACTAAACCTGAAAGCAGTGAACCAATGGGTGGTGCTAACTAACCTGATTCCACAGCACTGTTATTAAGATCTTCCCTGCCCCTCCTCCTGGGATCTCTGGGCCTTCTTATTGAGTAGAGATGCCTTGAATTGGTAAAATAGTAATTGTAATGAATTTTTAGTTATCTATTTAAAGAACGCAGTGGATAAATATTTATTAGAAAAATTAGGGCATGTTGTTTTTTATAAAAAAAATTAAGGTTTTATTTTGAAAACCTACCTCTTCTACATTCCATATATGGAATATATGAATGGATGGTCATTTTTTTCAAAATACTTTTGCAGAACAAAGTTCACATTCATCAAGAAAGCTTTCTGCCATCGGATCCGAGTCTCTTTCCAGCCTCAATCTTCTAACCTGGCCCTGCCTATCTTTTATTAAGCTTTGGTAGGTTTTCTGTACCATGTCCTTTCATATTGCCAGCCCTGTTCTTCCCTTTCTCTGCTTTCAAGTCCCAGATCACCTAGTGCCACTCCCTCGAGGCCTCTTTTGTCTTCCTTAGTCAGTATCATCAGTCCGTTCTCTAGTATCCCAAACCCAGAATTGCACATCTCCCCTGTGGCACACATCACATGCCACTTTGTGATGCTTCTGTTGACATGGCTTTCCCCTCCCCTGGATTACCAAACCCTTGAGGTGCCAGGGACTTGCCCATTCCATGCTTCTTCTTCTTCTCTAAATACCCAGCATAGTGAGTTTGCTAACATTGATGAGTGTTTATACTGTTCCAGCCACTGTCTAAGCACTTAGTATGTAATACCATGTTGAATTGTCATGATAACCCCATAATAACCCCTGGTTACCCCTTTTTTCCCCAGAATAGGAAACTGAAGCACAGAAAGGTTAGGGGTTTTGCCCAGAGTTACAAAGTGGTAGAGCTGAGATTTGAACCCTGGCAGTCAGTTGGGAGTCAGGGCTTCTTTCCACTGCTTGATACTGAATCCCTGTGATATTTATCAAGCACCAGCTCCATGTCAGGTACTGAACTTAAATGTTACATGTTTATCATCTCAATCCGCACAAACCCCCCATGAGGCACATGTGGTCATTATTCCATAGAGGAGGGGACAGATGCCGAGCACTTGAATTTAAGCCGTTTGTCCTAGGTGATACTACAGCATGTGCCTAGGAAGTGTTTGTAGGCAAATGGATGAATGAAAACAGGAAGAAAGTTCAGAAAGAGAACTAATGTATATTGAATGCCATCCATACTTTTCCATTGAATCTGTTTTCCCAACACTTTACTATGACAAATTTCAAACGTAATGCAAAATTGAAAGGCTTTTACACTGAACAGCCATATACCCACCACCAGGTTTGAACATTAGCACTTTATTATGTGCTTCCTACTCCTCTGTCTGTCTGTCTGTCCATCCTGTTCTTTATGCTTTCCCCCTCAGTGCTTCGGCATGCATATCACTAAGAAGAGGTCATTATTTGTTCATAGTTTTTTTTCTTCTGAGGTAAGATTGGTACATTTCATTATAGTTAAATTTTAACAGTACATTTGCTGAGTTTTGACACTTGCATACACCTGTGTAACCCAAACTCCTTACAAAGATATCATTACCCAGAAAGTTGCCTCATATCCCTTCCCAGTCAGTGCCCACCCCTACTTCCCAGAAGAGTGTCTACTATTTTTATGTCATATTTTTATATGCTTTTTTTTTGTTCCAAAAGAATTTCAGGTGACTCATTTAGTTCCATAAAAACATAAAGCATAAATCATACATGAGAAGTAGTTGGAAAAAAGAAACTAAAGGAGGAATGTTAAATGGATCCAAGAGAGCACCTCTGATATGCCAGGCACTTTTATAAGTAATATATTACTTAATCCTCACAAGAGGTATGTGTACTTATTTCCATTTTATAGATGAAGAGTCTGCGAAGTTATGTGGCTAATAAGTAATAGGGACACTCTTTAACTCCAGTGTTCATGCTTATTCCACTCTAGCCCCAAAAAGCAAGAAAACAGGTAAAGGAAAAGTTTATTTAAAAAGTTAACAAGGTCTCCAGTACATGCTCATATATTTGTAAAATTGTGTTACCTCATCATGTATGTCAAAGTTTAGCTCCAGGAGAGGGCGGGGTAGGGGCATTAAGTAGTCCTACAGTATTTGCAAAAGTGCTGTAAAGTCAAGATTGGCTTTGAGTTATCCTGTGGCCCTAGAGATGGGATTCAATGTCCTCAGTAAGAGAAAAAGGCAACTTTTCCAGAATTGATCATAACAGTGGGAAGTCTCAAAATGGTCTCATTGACTGTTAAATCAAGCCCTATATCAACAAGGAAGCATCTTATACATGAAGGAGCCGTGGTCAGAGATTTCAGCTTTGACTTAAAGAGTGTCATTTATTCATTGTGTTAAGAAAGGGTAAAGGTGGGACTGCCCTGGCAGTCTAAGACTCTGAGCTTCCAATGTAGGGGGTGTAGGTTCAATTCCTGGTCAGGGGGTTAATCCCCTGTGACACATGGTGTGGCTAAATAACTATCAGAGCTCAATAAAAAATTTAAAAAAAATTAAGGGTAAAGATACTTTGGTAAAAGAATAACAGATTTCTAATAGGGTATCTTTAGAAATCATTGTATCTGCTACTGCCTGCATTTTGTGTTGAATCTTCCTTATGATAATAGATTGGATATACACATTAAAGGTAAGGAAGAATTGAAGATTACTCTTGAGTTTTCTTACTTGAAATGCCAGAAAAAGGGTTGGGTCTGTTATAGTAGGAAGCTTATCACTGGGATCCTGGATAAAGTTAGAGATTTTGAGAAAGAAAGGAAGACAAAGGTGTTAAATTGATTCGGGCTTGGCAGTATCAAATAGAATTTCCTCTTCTGTACTGTGGCCTCCAGCATGGTGGGATGATCCTTGTGTTAGGCTCTGTGGGGCTGTGAGAACCAAGACATATTTGTGTGGCCTTTGGTGATGGAATGAAGATTCATGGTTCCCAGCTCAGCAGTCAGGCCTGTGAAGACATGGAGCAGTGACTCTGGAGACCATTGGGAATGAGGCAGGTTTCTAGCAGACCGGCTCTGCTGTCCCCGTCTGTCAGCTCCCTCCTCTCCCTACCTCCATCTCCTGGATCTCATGCATGAAGCTTGCAGAGAAAAAACTTTCTGAGTCTTTTCGGCCTTCTGCCTTATACCTCTGGTCCTCTGGGGAGCAGGAAAGGGAGAGACAGCCAAATCGCCACATTATTGAAAAGAGAAAGAGCCACATTAATGGTGGCTACTGATAATAAATATTAGGTCTTCCTTCCTGGGCAGCAGCAATTGTCTTTAATAGACTGCTTGAATTGAAGAGAATTTAAAAAATAATGTTGTTTTCTTATTATAGAAACCTGAAAAATATAAGAAAACATTATGAAGATAATTGAGATTCTTGCTAGTGGTGATACCCTAACATGAATTCTTTTTAGGCATTTATAAATTGTTTACATACAGTGTGAAGTCATGCTGTATATACATTTAGTATCTTGTTTTCAAAATGTTTACTGATTTAATTTAAGCATTCTGTATCATTAAAAATTATTCATAAGCATGATTTAAAGGAGCTACTGATGTTCTGTCTATTGTATTTTCAGCCTACTTCAGTTCAGTTCAGTTGCTCAGTCATGTCCAACTCTCTGTGACCCATGGACTGCAGCATGCCAGGCCTCCTTGTCCATCACCACCTCCCGGAGTTTACTCAGACTCATGTCCATTGAGTCGATGATGCCATCCAACCATCTCATCCTCTGTCGTCTCCTTCTCCTCCCACCTTCAGTCTTTCCCAGCATCAAGGTCTTTTCCAATGAGTCAATTCTTTGCATCAGGTGGCCAAAGTATTGGAGTTTCAGCTTCAGCATCAGTCCTTTCAAATGCATATTCAGGACTGATTTCCTTCAGGATGGACTAGTTTGATCTCCTTGCAGTCCAGGGGACTCTCAAGAGTCTCCTCCAACACCACAGTTCAAAAGTATCAGTTCTTCAGTGCTCAGCTTTCCTTATAGTCCAACTCTTACATCCATACATGACTACTGGAAAAACCATAGCTTTGACTAGACCTACCTTTGTCAGCAAAGTAATGTCTCATGCTGTCTAGGTTGGTCAGAACTTCTCTTCCGAGGAGCAAGCATCTTTTAATTTCATGGTTGCAGTCACCATCTGCAGTGATTTTGGAGTCCCCCCAAAATAAAGTCTGTCACTGTTTCCATTGTTTCCCCATCTATTTGCCATGAAGTAATGGAACCAGATACCATGATCTTCGTTTTTCTGAATGTTGAGTTTTAAGCCAACTTTTTCGCTCTCCTCTTTCACTTTCATTCAAGAGGCTCATCAGCCTACTTATCTCATTGAATTTGAAGTGAGTTTCATGTGAACAGCATATAGTTGGGTTGTGGTTTTATCCATTCCGACAATTTCTGCTTTTTAATTGATGTGTTCAGACCATGTACATTTAAGGTAATTATTTATACATTAGGGCTTTCCTGGTGGCTCAGCAGTAAAGAATCTGCCTGCAGTGCAGGAGATGCATGCAGGAGACAGGTTTGATTCCTGGGTTGGGAAGATCCCCAAGAGAAGGAAATGGTAGCTCACTCCAATATTCTTGCCTGGAAGATCCCATGGAAAAAGGAGCCTGGTGGGCTACCGTCCCTGGGGTCACAAAAGATTGAGATATGGCTTAACAAAAAATGTATACGTTAGAGTTTTAATCTGCCATTTTATTATTTGCTTTCCCTCCAGTTTCTCTTTTCCTGCCTTCCTTGGGTTACTTGAACGTTTTAAAGGATTTTATAGTATTTGTAGTCTTTTTGAGTATATCTCCCTGTATCATTTTCTTTGTGGCTGCTTTGAGTATTACAGTATACATATCTGACTTATAATGATCTACTGGTATCAACAATTTACCACTTTGAAATGTGAAAACCTTACTTCCATCCAGGTCTCTTTAATCCTGCCTTTTATGTATAATCATATTGAGCATCAGATGGTATTATAATGTTTGCTTCAGTCACTAAATATGATATAGAATTCACAAAGAGAAGGATAGTCTATTATATATATTCATTTCCTTTTTCTGTTCTTTATTCCTAACTGATGTTCCAAGAAGATTTTTTCTTTCATTTCCTTTCTCTTTGAAGAACTTCCTTTAGCCATTTTTTAATGGTAGGTCTTCTAGCTACACATTCTTTTAGTTTTCCTTAGTCTGAGAATGTTTTTACCCCTCCAATCTTGAGGTGTATTTTCCCCAGATACAGAATTCATGGTTGATAGTTTCTATGTCTTTCAGCATAGAAAATATTGTGCTGCTTCCTTTTTGGCCTCCATGGTTTCAGAAGAGAACTCTGTTGAATTGGTTTTCCCTTATAGACAATGTGTTGTTTTTCTCAGTTTTCAAGGGTTTTTCTTTGTCTTTGATGATCAGAAACTTAATCATGTGTCTTGTCATGAATTTCTTTGAATTTATTTGAGGCTTGCCCAGCTTCTTGAATCTGTAGATTTATGTCTTTCACCACATTTGGGAAATTCTCAGCCATTATCTTTTTGAATACTTTTTCAGCCCATCTCTTTATTCTCCTTCTGGGACCCTGAGGATATGAACATTGGATCTTTTGTTTTTGTCTCACAAGTTCCTGAGGCTCTGTTCATTTGTTTTCAGTCTGCTCTTTTTTGTTCATAATGGGTAAATTCTATTGGCCTATCTTCAAGTTCATTTATTTTATCCTCTGTCATCTCCATTATTAAACCCATCTAGAAAGTTTTTACTTCTATTATTATGTCTTTCGGGGCTGATTTTTATTTGGTCCTTTTTATAACTTCTGTTTCTTTGATGAGATTTTCCATGTTTTCATTTATTTCAAGAGAATTTGCAGTTGCTTATGGCAGCATTTTTGTGAGGGCTGCTTTAATATCCTTTGTAAGCTGATTCCAACATCAGATTTATTTTGATATTGGTGTCAGCTGATTGTCTTTTCTTATTCAAACTGTGGTTTTCCTGGTTCTTGGTAAGGAGGTTTCCCATTCTGTTCTGGACATTTTGTCTATTATGTTAGGAAACTCTGGGTCCTTTTTAAACCTTGTATTTTACCAGGAAATCACTGTCTTCAGATTAGCACACACATTGGGATCTACTTTTATGGGCTGTGGTTCCATTGACAATTTACTTTTCAGAGCCTTTGCTGTTACAGTTTTGGTCTGCTCGATTTATCTGGTGCAGCTGGGGCTCCCACTGGACCCTGCTGGTGCTAGATGATGGAAGGAAGAAGTTTTCCCAGGCCACACTGCCTGGTGCCTTCACGTAGGTGATAGGAGCCTCTATCCCACTGGAGTATTTCCTGGGGGTCCTGTAGGGAGGGAGAGTGTTTTCCCAGATTGTTTTCATATCAGTGGGCTCCTGAACTGTCCTCCTTGTTGGTGCTCCCAGCTGGCCTGGTGTTGTCAGCAGAACTCCCATTCCATCATAGGAAGGACGCACTTTCCTGGGTTGCCTTCTGTTGCTAGTCTGGGGCTTGGGAAATATTTGACCTGGGCCTCCTTCTGCAGTTGGATAGGGGAGTCACGAGATGCCCTGCTGCTACTGCATTGTTCCTTTAGTCCTGGGGTCCCTAGCCTGTTCACCTTCCTTTCCTAACCTTTCAGACTTTTCCTTTAGTTGCCTCTTGTGTTATTTACAGGATTTATAGTTGTGCTTAGCAAGGAGGCTGGGACAGAAATGGTTTACAGCATCTTGTCCAGGACCATGATGGTGTTCTGTTTAACTGTTCATCTTCCTCTCCAGTATTCTTCCTGGAAAATCCCATGGACAGAGGAGTCTGGTGGACTACAGTACATGGGGTTGCAAAAGAGATGGACACAACTTAGCAACTAAATAACAACAACAACAACACTTTTGGATGATTGTTGTTATTGTTCAGTCACTCAGTCATGTCCAACTCTTTGTGACCCCATGGACTGCAGCATGCCAGGCTTCCCTGTCCTTCACCATCTCCCAGAGCTTACTAAAACTCATGTCTGTTGAGTCGGTGATATCTTCCAACCATCTCATCCTCTGTCGTCCCCTTCTCCTCCTGCCCTCAATCATTCCCGGCATCAAGGTCTTTTCTAATGAGTTAGCTCTTCACGTCAGGTGGCCAAAGTATTCGAGTTTCAGCTTCAGCATCCCATGAGTATTCAGGGTTGATTTTCTTTAGGTTGACTGGTTGGATCTCCTTGCAGTCCAAGGGACTCTCAAGAGTCTTCTCCAATGCCACAGTTGGAAAGCATCAGTTCTTCAGTGCTCAGCCTTCTTTATGGTCCAGCTCTCACATCCACACATGACTACTGGAAAAACCATAGCTTTGACTAGATGGACCTTTGTCAACACATTGTAATGTCTCTGCTTTTTAATATGCTGTCTAGATTGGTCATAACTTTTCTTCCAAAGAGCAGAAATCTTTTAATTTCATGGCTGCAGTGATTTTGGATGATTAGGTTGTTTTAAATGTGATTACTATAGACATCATGATGGTGGAGTGGGGGTGGAAAGTTCCAACAGCCTTGAAATATGAAAGGCTTCCTTACTCCCCAGACCCATGGGCCTGGGCCTGGTTGGCCGCCCGGTACAGGCTGTTACTCATCTGTCTTCCATTTGCTTGCCTGTGATGTCAGCTCTTCGTTTCTGCTTTAAAAGCAGGCATTTCTTGTTGTTCTTATGCTCGTTGAATAATGCAGTATTCTGTCACACTTCTAGCATGATTAAAACTGATAAACTGTGGCCTTTGTAGCGCCTTTTTCTCCCTCTTGTCTTTTGGTTAATTTTGTTTTTCTTTTGGCAAAGATTTTGTATTAAATTCAGCCATGGAAATTGTATTTGTGATTTAACTGGGAAACATTTAATTTTTTATGTGATTATTTATCTGTTTCAGGGCTGCAAAACAATGACCAAGTTTTTTCAAAATTAGTGTGAAAAAGTTTTTGACATTTTTCCACTTGAAAATGAAGAATTGGAGGTCATCACAGTGAATGTGTCTTTGAATTAAAAAAAGTCAGAGTGGGAAATCCTTTGTATTGGAAGCCATGGATCCCTTTGTATAGTTTACAATAATAGTTTTGCACAAATAATTTTAGGTTAAAATTGCATACTATTTATTCCCACCCATTTCCTTTATTGGCTGTGACACACAGGAATTACGCCCATTGCTTGACTAACCTTTCTGACCTTTTGTTACTTGGCTATAAATTGACTTGGGTCTTTTGCAAAAACACTGTCAGGGGGGAAAAATCTTTTTGTTAGAACCCGGCCAATTCCTGCTTCAGTGTGGAACAGTTTGTTCTCCTGAAGAAATGAGCCAGTTCAGTGAACAGAAAAACATAGCCATGAACTGGCATCGCCAAAAACTGCAAACATAATTGCCCACGATCATTCCTCAGAGCAGGGAACTTTATAAAATAATGAGGCTGGGGAGAAAATACAATTTGGAGTTCCACAGGCTTTAGGTAAAAGTAATTGACGTGTTAAGAGTTGTAACCACATAAAAAAGGTTTCTTTTTCTGAACTCTGGCAGTCAGCACCATTTTACCATTTTCAATGGGAATATTGTCGAATTCCCCCTCTGCCTACTCTCCCAGTGGCTTTCAGCCCCTGCTTTTCAGTGGCTCTTCCCACCAGCTTCTTTGGTTCAACACCGTAAACATTTCTTGAGTGACTACCCGGTATAAAAGTGAGTCCTGGGTTCACCTCCCAGAGAAGATATTTACATTGGTCTAGTGAATTACAAGAAAACATGAAAAGTAATGAGAGCGTGGCAGTTGCAGTAACAGACAAAGGTACGAGACACTGTCACTACTTGACAGACTGTCACACAAGTAGGGCCTTTTGAGTGAATTTTGAAGACTGTCTAGGACTTTGCCAAATAAAAGAGAGGAGGAGGGTATTATGGGCAGAGGAGTGTGTATAAAGTTGAGGAGTGATGAGATAGCACCAGGGTTCCAGTACTGCAAGTAGAGTTGCTTGGCTGTAGAGTGTGAGGACGAGAAGGAGTGGTGGCTGGAGAACTGGAGATGGCCAGGAGCTGGATGACAGGACTCAGATGCCACGTGAAACAGTTTGGGGTTCAGAGTGTAGGCTGTGGGTCCGTGTAAGGGCTTTGAGGCAAGGGGATGGCCTGGCTAGAGTTAGAATGGGAAGACTTGGGTTTGCTAGGAGCTCAGAAAGGGCCGATTGGGCCAGACTAAAAGGACCATGACGCCAGGTGCTGAAGACAGTGGTTTGTGTGTCTGATGGCCAGTGGGGGAAGGGGGCATGCATGTGTACAGGCAGTGAAGGTCACTGAAGTCACCACAGCTGGCTTTAGATGAGAGGAGAGGGTCAGTGCTCAGAAACCAGGCAGAGGGGCCACCTTGGTGATAGGGGAGGTCAGGGACAGAGGATGGAGGCAGAAAGCCTGAGACTTCTGCTTGACCGTCCACAAGCCCATCAAGGATGCTTGCCCACAGACTAGTGGTCCCCAGCCTTTCTGGCATGGGGGATGGGTTTTGTGGAAGACAATTTTTCCCCAGACCGGGGGGGTTTTGGGGGGGGTGGGGGGGGGGGGGATGGTTTCAAGTGCATTACATTTATTGTGTGCTTTTATTTCTGTTATTATTGTATCAGCTCCACCTCATATCATCAAGCATTAGATCTTGGGGACTCCTGCCTTAAACTTTGTTTGATTTTTGTAGTGAAACTTACCCTGTGTGCACTGATTCCATCCCCATTTTATAAAAGAAAACTGAGGTTTGGGAGGTTAAATACATCACCCAAGACCCAAGTGACCTGCCCTAGGAAGTTACTGAGTCAGGGTTGGGACTCAGGTTTATCTGACTCCCACCATAGTCACGGGCCACCTTGGAATTGAACCTGCTGGAACTGAGCTGCCCAGTGTCAGCAAGTCTCAAAATGTCTCCATGCTCTCTGTAAGAGCTATGCCTATAGACAATAGCTCTGCCGATACTTAGATTGCAGTATTAGTGTTAGTATTATTAATATTTTAAAAACCTAGTTTTCTTCTTGACCTCATGTCAACATCAGGGTCTTGATGTTATTTCTTAAAAGCTCATCATTTGGGAAGAACTGATCTTGAGAAAGGCCCAACCAAATTGGTAAAAAGTTAAAGGACTGAGTATACTTAAATGTAATGTTTTAATGTTCAAGTGAGTATGTGTTATAACAACTTGTATTAGAGTAGCAAACTAAGGCTTTCAGTAATTAGAGAACCTTTTAGGACTAATGGGAAGTTAATATGGTGAATTTTTGTAAATCTATACTTATAAAGATATTAGAAAATATTTTTCAGATGTGTACTACAGCTGAAGAAGGGGTTTACTAAGCAAAACTTACCTTCAGTGAAGTCCCAGGACAAATGAATGATTCAGTGATATTCATTCTATAGTTATGAGGTCATAGATTCCAGGATAAGGGGTTAGGAGGCAGAAGAGACAGAATAGAATGCAAACCTGGCCTACTTTGTATCAAAAAACATGCTCTTTGACTTCCCTGGAGGTCCAGTGGTTAGGACTCCACTCCCACTGCAGGAGGAACAGGGTCAATCCCTGATGGGAAACTAAGATCAGTCACACAGCCAAAAAAAAAAAAAAAAAAAAAAAAATGAGTGAAGTTGCTTCAGTTGTATCTGACTCTTTGCAACCCCATGGACTGTAGCCTGCCAGGCTCCTCCATCCATGGGATTTTCCAGGCAAGAATACTGGAGTGGATTGCTATTTCCTTCTCCAAGTTATCTTCCCAATCCAGGGATCGAACCTGGTTCTCCCACATTGCAGGCTAACTCTGTACCATCTGAGCCATCAGGTAATTGCTTAAAAAATTGCCAAAAAAAAAAGGAGAGGGGTGTATTGTTGGTTAATGGATCAGCCCCTACTGAGTTAGTAAAGAGCAACCCTGTCCCATCTGGGATTGGAGCCTTGAGATTCCAGCATCAAAGGCTGTAATTCCATCAAAGGCTGGAATGTTTTGAGCTGTCTCTTTGCCATCTTGTTTTCACCCTTCCTCTGCGTCTTGAAGTGGAACCAGAAATAAAGATGGTTTTTGAGAGAGAAAAATGCTTGGAAATGTGGGGAAGGTATCTAAATCATACGCCATAGTCTGTATTATTATTCTGTGGCATCACTAGTAAAAGAAAATTTGCTGAATTCTTAAGCGGGGGGCAGTATCTCCTGTGACTGAGCTGTGGAACTGTAGCAGATTCCTCTGCTGAAGTGGAGATCATATACAGCACAAGGGGGGCGGGCGCCCCGCTCTCTTCCAGGGCGGGAGCCGAGCCAGAGCAGCAGTACGTAACTGGCGGGCTCCGGGCTTTTGCCCTCGGCTCACAGCTGGGCCGCGGAGGTCCTTTGTCTGCCTCCTGTTAACTCTTGCTTCTTCCTCTGTGGATGTAAGGAAATGCTGGACACACAGAACCCAGACCACAGCCCCTGATGGTCTGAGTCTAGTGGAGCAGACAGGCCGGGAAAGAGAGCAGGAGGCCGTGGGCCCTGGAGCCCAGGGGAGGTGCAGCGCCAGGGACTCACCAACCATGCCTGGGCCTCTGGTCATCCGGGGAGGTTCCTCTGACCGGGAACCAAGAGAAATTCCTTGCCTCCCGGTACCTTACTCTCCTCTGCTAGAAAAAGATGGTGATGCCCGCACTTTCACAGGTGTTATATGAGGTATGACACTTGAACACGGTCCCTTATGTGATGGGCCTCACCTAGAACTGGCACCCAGTGGGCCTTGTGTTCCTTGTGTTTCCGTTTCCCTGCCTCTCTCTCCTCACACCCCTAAGACCCATTCTACTTTGTTGTCACTTTGCTGAAAAACATTGTCTCCTTTGTGAACTCTGTCAGTGCATCTTTCTTGAACTTCAAAATTCTTTCATCTTCACCCTCTGTCTCCTTTTTCCTTCTGCTCCCAGGATAAGTATCCAAGTCCCTTTCTGCTTTTCCTAGGTGACCATGGTCCTGGGGTGAGAGGTGTGGGGGTGGCAGGTGGCCTGGAGGGGCAGGATGACATTGCTGTCCCAGGTGACTCGCAGCTCACTCCTCCTGCTCCAGGTCCCCTCATGGCTCCCAGACAGGTTTGGGAATTCCAGGCTCCTGTAGCTTCCCCATGTCTTCCTCTCTTGCTGCATGTCTCTAAGAGGAGAAAAGAGAGCACGAGAGTAAGAGTGCCCTTTGCCAGTTGCCTGGTCGAGAGTTCTTTCCTCCCACAGGCATTCTTCTCCCAACCAGGATCCTGCTGGGCATCCTTCAGAGGGACCTCCTCTTGGGGTCATGTTTGGCCCTGTTTGCTGTCCCTGCAGGGGCTGATGAGAAGATGCTTGGGGCACATACCTGGTCCCTCTCCTGTCTGGTTTGTGGCCGCCCCTTCTTTCTCTGCTCCTCCCCAGACTCCTAGCCAGCCAGGCCCCAGTTGCTGGCACATCACTGTCTTAAGTAGGCAGTGCTTCCCAACAGGGGATGTTTGGCCGTGTTTGGAGACTTTTTTGATTTTTGATTGTCACATGGGGGCAGGGTGGAAGTGCTGCTGGCACCTAGTGGATAAAGGTCAGGGATGTGGTTAAATGCCCTGCAGTGCAGCCCCCAGAACAGACAGTTACCTGCTCTACACTGTCAGTTCCCAGGTGGAGAAGCCCAGCTGGCGGATGTTTTCTGCATGAGTCCCTTTCTCTAAGCTTTCCTCTCCATCTCTGCGCTTGTAGGGGCTTTTGTTAGCCCGCAAAGACCCTCCCCAGAAGGTGGCCTCACCTGTCTGAGGTCTTCCCATCCCTACTTCAGCCCAAGCTGATCCTCCCCCCAGGGTTTCCACACGGCTTTGTGCATTCCCTGCAACACTCACCGCCCTTGGCCTTCAGACGGCCCAATTCACATGATTTATTGTGCTTTAGAAAGTAGAGTGAGAGCTTGAGGGCATAATGAGGATGACCATCCAAACCCCAGTTTATATAATCATATTCCAAGGCCCTAAACCTTGCACAACATGGAGTGAACACTGGACTTGGCCTCAGGAGATTGGGTCTGGTCCCTGCTCTAACATTCCAGATCTGTGACCACAGACCTGACTCGCCTGAGCCCGGGCGTCCACACAAGTAAGTAGAGATAAAAAGTCCATTTCCCAGGACTGTCTGTGGCCATGAACAGATGTTAGCTCAGAACCTGGTGCAGAGGGATCAGTCTAAATGTAGATTGAAACTGAAAGGGATTCCAGGTCCCAGACTTGACCCTGAAGACAGAATTGTTTCCCATCACCCTGATAGCAGCAGTCTTAATTCGAGATCACACCTCACCATTGCTCCTTACATGGGAACGAGGAGCCACCCTGCCAGCACATCCTGTTCACTGCAAAGGACTAGAGGGTTGATACTCCCTGCCCACCCCGCCTGCCTGATCCCATGAATACAGAGGAGTCCCATAGGCTTCTGACTCCCTGCTGTATTAGGAGATACTTCTCTGTTGCTTGGAATACTGGGGCCCTTGAGACAAGGGTACTAACCCTGGAGATTGGGAGGTCCACCCTGCCCTGAGGTAAACCAGCGTCGGCTGACCAGTGTCGGCTGCCTCTTAAAGGGGCTGCTGAGGCGTGAGAGGGACACTGCCTCCATCTACTCCCATCACTTTCTGGTACACCGAGACCAGCACAGAGGAAGTAGTGTTACATTTTGTTCAGACCTTATGTTGCATTTACTTAGCCACAGTGCTAAGTGACAGTTGATCTCACGGGTTTTAAAGGTGGTTTTCACATATATCCTTCTGAATGTTGGATTCTTGTATCCTGTGTACTTGTTGCCCTACCCAAAGGAAAAAATAAAAGCGAAAAAAAATTTTAAAGGCAGTTTTCACATACTCTTTGAGGCTAGGGTTATAAAAATCATGTGAATATTCAGCAGTGGAAATAACATCTAGTATTTGCCCAGAGTTTGACACTTAATTCCTCAGTGTGCTTAGTCTCTCAGTTGTGTCTAACTCTTTGTGACCCCATGGACTGTAGCCTGCCAGGCTCCTCTGTCCATGGAATTCTCCAGGCAAGAATACTGGAGTAGGTTGTCATGCCCTCCTCCAGGGAACCTTTCTAACTGAGAAATCGAACCCAGATTTCCCGCATTGCAGGCAGATTCTTTACCATCTGAGCCACCTGGGAAGCCCTAATTCCTCAATGTATGGTCTTATCTCTGGAACAGAGAGGAAGTCTTTGCACAGCAAGACAGAACTCATTCCATCCTTGGAGATAGCTGTGAAACGTTGTAAGGCCTGCAGAAATGTCACTGGCCTTCCATTTTTATCAGTGGCTGACAGTGAAGAGACATTCCAGGAACTGGCCATGGGTCCGAGGGCAGGGGACAGATGGCACATTAGCAGTTGGGCGTCAGCTCACTCAACTGATGGCCCCACATGATGGCTCATCCTGACACCACATGCCTTCTTTGACTTCCTCAGAATCTGGGGACTCAGCTCTCCATCCCAGGACTGAGCTCTTCACTCGAGTGCACCGTCTTGCACTGTCCGCGCTTCCAGGATGTTTGTGCTGTGGGTTAAGAGTGCAGTTGTGGAATCAGGAAGCCATAGGTATAGATCCCAGCTGTGGTTTGCTGCTTGTGTGACCTGAATCAAGTTACTTAGCCATTTAACTTTGGTTTCCCAATTTGGAAAATGTGTTGATGAAACTTAGCTCCTGGGATTATTGTAAGGATTAAATTAAATGAGGAAATAAATGGAAAGCAGTTAGCACAGTGCCTGACAAACACTCAGCCAGTGGTGGGAGTGGTGGCTGTACTCCTTGAAGATAGAGATGTGGCCTTGAACCCTTTCGTTTCCACCCTGTCTCAGCACAGAACTGAGCACCTAGTAGCACAGATGTTTTATCCAGAACAGGTGACAGGTACGTACAGGTGCATAAAACATGCTCTGAGAGGATGATCTGATAGTGACAATCACTCAAGACTCTAGAGATCATATTTTTAAAAAGAGTTAGCTAATTTTTAGAAATGGAATATACAAGAAAGAGTCCAAGACTAGCCAGTCTCTGTTCTTTGAGTAAGTTAGGTCATTTGAAGAGAAGCATCTGGACCATTTCACCACAGCCCTCTGCTGAAATAACCTCATTTGGTTTCGATTTACTTCTGCCTTCTCTAGAATCAGTGTATTAATGGCCTGTTTGATGGGGTTTCACTGTGTCTTTCTAAACTTAGACTGCTCTCTCACCTTTGTCTCTTTTCCCTTACATGGAGTTCAGAGACATGTTTCTTCTTGAGTTTACCTCCAAGGGAGTTAGTCTCTGCTTAGGAATAAATGTCCATTTTTGTACAGTCTCACCCGGAATGCATTTTCCTGTTTACCCTCGACACTGGGGATCTGAGTCAAATTCAGCATTGGGTGAGGTGTGGAGGGCTTTATAATTGTCCCCATTCCTCCCTCTTTTGCTTTCCCACTTCCCTCCAGAGCAAACCACGTTGGTTTTTGTCCTCTGGGAGAGAGGGATTGGCCCCCTTCAGCCCAGGGGTGGCCCTAGAATGTTTAAGCTCACTCAGCCAACCCCTCACAGGTCACCACAGTGATTTCCCCGGGGCAGTGCCCAGGGTGGCTGAGGGGTTGGTTGGTCCAGTGCTAGGCTTAGGACCCAGGTCAGGAGGCCTTCCAAACGTTTGCTGTGGGCTTCAGGAAGAAGGCTCTCCTCAGTGTTCTGAGAGGTCTTCCCAAAGCCAGCCGTCTCTCCGTTCTTTGGGTGGTGTGGAGACTTGAAGCCTGGGACTCCAGTAGCCATCTTACCGTGACTAGGGAAGCTACACTGAGGATGCAGCTGACACATGCTCATTAGCGACAGAGAGGAGGCCCTGGCTCTTATCCCAGGGCCACAAAATCAACCCCACCCCAGACTGCCCACTTTGGTGTGCCAGTAAGCCCCCCTTATTATGAAAGCCATTGTGAATCAGTTTTATTGCTTGTGCTGTAGAATCCAAATAGTGCTTGGTGGATAAATTTCCTTCTGTTCTGCATGTATTAGTGATTCTAATCTGTGAACCAAGACTCGACCTTGGAGGAGGGGGGCCAGGTTTAGAGGGCTCCACTTGGGTAATGTGTGAGTTGCTTCATAAGCATTTCTGCAAATTAAAGAAGTGTCTTGCCTATATATTAGTATTTTTCAAATTCATTAGAAGGTTTTGATTAATGAAATACTAATTTAGGCAGAGCTATTGGATTTCTAGGTTTTTGTGACATGTTTTCACGTGAATAGATAATAAATGATCATGTAAATATCTGTTGAAATGTTTTCTGGTAAAGAAGCCATTGCTTAGGTGTTTTCCTCCTTCCTTCTCTCCCTTTTCTTTCTTCTTTTCCTTCTCTTTCTCTGTCTCTTTACCCTTCCCCCTGTTACTCCCCCTCTCTCTTTTAGTTCTTTCTCTAAATCCTTTATCACTCAGTTTTCCTTTTGTTCAGTCTTGCTAGTTATCTCAGTGTCTGTTGAAAACAGTTGAGATATAAGTTTGAATTCATGTTATTTAGATGTCAGCATTAAGATTTAGCTTGACTTTTCAGGCCCTACAGCTATGAGTTCTCCATAGATCCAAGCGATGACTGGGTTGAGTCCTTTACTATCAAGGGACCCAAATTGAAACAAGTTGGGTATTGAATGGAAACACTTGTAATTACAGTCCCCTATTTTTTGCTAGTAAAGCAGGACCCTGTAGGTGGACTCTCCTCTAACAGGTGTGTGTAATAGATGCCCACTGTGTACACATCACTATTCTGAAGCTGAGTGGTCTAGCACTGACCCCTTACCTCCGAGACCTTGCCATTCTTTAGCGAGAAAAGTCATGTACACCAGATACTCTCTGAGCCAGGGCTGTTTTTATATGGAAACTCTTTTTTAAAATTATTCTACCAAAAGAGTCCTCTGAACCCATGTTTAATAAATGTCAATAACTGATATTTTGAACTATGCTGTTTGCTAATAAAATGTATTGCTTACATGCCCTTCTTCTTTCTCTGTTCTTTTTTTGGCGGGGGGCGGGGGTGAGCGGAGCTGTGTAGTTGGCAGGATCTCAGTTCCCTGGCCAGGGATTGAGCCCAGCCCACAGCACTGAAAGTATTGCATTCTAACCACCAGGCACCAGGGAACTCCCATCTTCTCTATTCTTCCTTTGATTCTTGATCAGTAGTTCTCAGCCTTTTGTTAAAAGCAGTCCACAGCAGTTTTTGTGTTTGTTTGTTTGTTTCTTTCTTTCTTTTTTTGGCATAGAACCAAAATGTTGACACCCTTCCCAGTCATGTACACCCAGAGAATCTGCTGCAAATAAAGTATTACAATAATTCAGAATCGTGACTCTCTCATGGAAAAGAGGCTGCTGCTGGCTCCACATCGGCATAAGCAAGCTAACCAAGTGCCCTGTCTTTTTTCCTGTTGAGTGAGGTATGGCTGAAAACAGGGGAAAGAGACTTACCCTAAGGACAACCTTGAATGGTCTTCTAGTTTGTTCAGAACATAGCTTACCATCTCTGGCCATTCCACGTCAGCAGCACCAGGGGCTTGCTGAGCTGCTCACAGTTCTAGAATGCCAGTGGGAAGGCCAAGCCGAGGCGGCCAGCTGGCCATGGAGCCTTCATCCTGAAACGCTGCCGCCACTTTCCTGTGACACTGGAGTCAGAGGCAGAAGGGGCCTGGCTGCCAGTAACCCAAAGGGCTGTATTCAGGCAGTGACCTATTTTTACACTGTAATCGGGTTGGGTTTCTTTGTTTCCCTCATGAGGAGGTAAGCTCACATTCTTCTGAGTGCGTGGGAAGCCACTTCCCTGTCACCCCTGTGGCTTGGTAGCTTTTCCATGAGACACTGGTTGCTCTTAACTGGGAACACAGATATGTGTGCCTTTTCCTCAGCTGGAGGCTCAGGGTTGATTTGTGAGGATAAAATGAAAGAACAGGAGAGCCTGAACCAGGCCAGGATGGAGAACTTATGAGGAAGAACAACGTAAGGTGAACTATGTAGGGGAAGGTGTTGGAATTGTCGGTTCAGGGCTCTGCACTTGTAACTCTTGTCATGCACACGAGCTGATGACCTAGTTTATTAGCCAGTTTGTTTGAGCTCCAGATGTGCTGAGTGGTGGAGGCATAGTAACACAATGACCGCTCTTGCTCAGCCCCCAGTCTCGGGGAGGCTTGTATCCATAGTCACAGTGTGTTGTCACCGTGCTGTCAGGGAGGGTCCCGGAGCAAGGCTGGGACTCGCTGGGACAGAGGGGGACTGAGGAGGGTGTTGGGAATTCCCACTGGAACTTTCCAGCTGGATGCCATGACTCCTAGTGCTCTCCACTCCAGCCTGTTCACGCCTTCATCAGACCAGTGCCTGGTCTGCATCATTTCTGTTTGTTGCCACGTAGGTGCACACCTTGCATAATGTACAGAGGTCAGGTTGTTCAGGTACAACCTTGAGGAGGTTCTCCCTCCTCACAGAGACCCTGGGACAGGAGGAGAAGTGTGTCACACGGCTCAGTTCTCCCGGTGGTGACAGGCCTGGGGACCACGAGTTCTTTACACCTAGAGTAACACTTGCTGCTGCCTCCCCTGTGGTGGACAACGCCTCTTGCCCTTTGAGACCTTCTCCCACAGGATGTCAGTTCTTCTCTCCTGTCCTGAGGAACACCCAGATCGTACTTCTCTGGTGTTTCCATTGCTTGTTTTCTTTGCTCTGTGAGCACTTACAGCTTTGAGCTTCAGCGACAGACACCTGTGTCGTGCCATCTCCCCACGCTGGGTTGTGGCTTTTGGATGCAGAGCCTGTGTTATGTTCCTCTAGGACACATCATTGTGAGTCATGTGAACAAAGTACGCATGTTGTGTAATGAGTTTTCACTGAACACAGATAACTAGAGACATGGAGAGGACCTCAAAACACCCCTGAGTGATTCTCAGACTTTCTGAGCTTGTAGAATGTCTTTCATCCTTAACAATAAAAGGAAGGGATATGGAGACAATTCTGGAGCACATAGCCTAGGAAGATGTAAAAAGTGGCCTGTTGGCATTCAGGAGACAAAGAAAGATTGGAAAGGAAGGGTCGTGTACACCGTGGCAGAGCAGGGGGGCATATCAGAAAAGCACCCCATTTGGGTGATCCCTAACTTTAGTGTTTAATATATTCCTGGATGTAGGGCAGAACTCAAATGACATGGTGGTAGACAGAATTGTCATGCCTCAGCATAAGATGTTCATGTGCCAACTGATGTCTCAGAGTCTGAGTTTGGCATTCAAGCATGATTGGGATGCAGCCGTGTTCACTGTTCATGGAAGTCAGTTTGCCTGTGTAGTAGCCTTCCTGGTATGGAAGGGGGAAGTGCTGAGAGGAGACTGATACAGCTGGATGTAGCAGTTAAAAGAACATTAGGACCAGCCTGGGAGAAGTTTCTCTGGACTCTATCATGGTTTGGACCCTATATTTTGAGAAATACTGACAGATGTCAAGAATCTCCCTTGATTGAAGGACAGTATGTACACCAGAGGGTGCTGTGCTTCAACTTTCGCATCTTTCTTTTCTCTTCATGAGGTTGTGCATGACACGAGATTCGTTTGATGATCAGCCAGTTGAGAATTTGCCCTCAACGAATTTGCCCTCAACAAAGGATTGTTGAAAGCCTGAACAAACCCTACCCGCTTGCTGCTTTCTTAGCATAATAAAGACAATAGCACGCACTCTCTGGTCTGTTTTACTGTGTGCTAGTTCTTAGCCATTAAATTTTCTTTAAAACTAGACAACTTCTTATGCTTCAGCTTAAGTCCGTTTCAGTATCCTTTTCTTTGGTGGAAATGGAGACCATCTGGTCACCATCATCTGTGTAGTAACAATGATTGAAGATGCTTATTAAGTCGCCCTTCGGCCTTTTCTCTTGTCTGGGCAAAATTGTCTCTGTTCCTGTGGCCATTCCCTATAAATCTCATTTTCCAACCCTTTAATCATCTTGGTGGCTTTCTTTGGAAGCTACATCAAAGGCTCAGTTTCAGGGCCTCTATTCTGGTGGGGTCTGGGTTCTCAGCTAATGGATATGGAATGTGGTTTTAACCATTCAGTTTCCATAGCTAGTCTCCCTCTTCCAGGCCAGTCAGAATCTGCTAACCATTCGGGACTGGTTTACCATCTCTTAATTGTGACGCACTTTATAAATATTATGGTGTTGATTTGACTTAAAAAAAATTTTAGTTTGTAAATAATTTTAGCTGTTGGTTGATACACTTTTGCAGCCTGGTTTGTTGCATTTAAGTTACTTTTCTGAGCTGAATAATGTTTATGTGGATATGGTGTCTCCTACTGGAGGATAATCTGAATTTCGTTGTGTCTCCCTCTTTCATTTACTCACTCAGCATCTGTGAGAGCCTACCGAGTGTCAGTTTCTGTGCTAGCTCTGTGCTACCCAGAGATAAACAAAATATGGCCCCTAGCTTCAAGGAGCTCAAATCTAAAAGGGAAGTCAGGCACATGACAGTTTACAGTATAAAGTACAAAATGCTGTAAAAGGTGACTTCAGGTCCAGTGGAAATTTAGAAAGCTTCACTGAACATGTCATGTTTGAACTGGGTCTGCACGTGAATTAGTCTTCAGGGAAAAGGAAAGTAAAGCGAGTTTAGTACGTGAAGGTAAGGAGGCTGACGTGTCATGGGATTGAGAACAGGTGGTGGCCAGGCTTGAACCTGAGTGGCTCAAGAAGCAGGGAGATGCCGGAGTCTGAAAACTGCTCATTCCAAGCCAACAGGTATCCAACAGAAATGTCACGTGAGCTGCAAATATTGTTTTAAAATTATAGGAGCAGCATTCAAAAAAATAAACAAGACATGAGCCATCAAGCCTTGAAAAGGCGTGGAGGGACCTTGTAAATGCTTATTACTAGGTGAAAGAAGCTCATCTAAAAAGGCTGTATGGTATATGATTCTCACTTATGACACTCTAAAAAAGGCAGAACTATGGAGATAATGAAGAGATTAGTCGTTGCCACGGGCTGGGGCAAGTAGGATAAACAGGGAGAGCGTAGAGGACTTTGAGGGTAGCAGAACTATTCTGTAGGTTGCTATAGTGGTGGATACAGGTGGTTATAAGTTTGTTCAAACCCATAAAATGTACAACATCAAGAGTGAACTGCAATGCAGACTGTGGATGTTGGGTGATAATGATATGTCCTTGTACGTTGATCAGTTGTAACAAAGGTACCATCTGGTGAGGGTGTTGACAATGGACTAGCGGGAACAGGGGGATACAGAAATCTCTATATCTTCCTCTCAGTTTTTCTGTGAACCTGAAACTGCTCTTAAAAACAATTAAAAATTAACCCACAACTTGAATTCATTTTAATAATATATTTTACTTAACCCACTCTGTCAAAAATATTAATATTTCAACACGTAATTCATATAAAGGTCATTACTGAGATATTTTGTGTCACTTTTTTTGGTACCAAGTCTCTGAAATCTAGTCTGAACAGTGTACTTCTGTTGCGTCTCCATTTGCACCAGGCCACGTTTCAAGTACTGAGTGGGCATACATGGCTAGTGGCTGTTGTACTGGCAGAGTGGGTACTGAAGATTGAAACCTGAGTGCCCCTGATTCAGAAACCTGACTTCTCAACCACACTGCTCTCCTGCTCCCTGAGCACAGTAATGATAAACACAAAAGGAAGGGAGCTCGCAGATTCTCTGAACCTCCAGTGTCAGCTGTAGCCTGGTGGCCTGAGTTCAGAGCATCCAGAGCTGTACTGTCTAAGAGAAACTTAGACATGTAATGCAGGCCACATGTGTGATTTAAAATGTTTGAGGAACTACACTGAAAAAGTAAGAAGCAGCAGGTAAAATTAATTTCAAGACTGTATTTAACCCAATATATAAAAAATATTTCAACATTATTTCAAATATGTATTTAATATTAAAAATTATTAACAAAGGCATAGAGACCAATGGAAGAGAATAGAAAGCCCAGAAATAAGCCCTCATACATGTGGTCGAATGATTCTGACAAGAGAGCTAAGACCAAATATTCAGTGGGGAAGGGCAGACTCTCCAACATATGATGCTGGAAAAGTTCGATATTCACATGTAAAAGAGAGATACTGAACCCTTTTTTTACCATATAGAAAAATTAACAATGCACTGAAGATCTAATTTTAAGACCTAAAACTATGGAACTCTTAGAAGAAAACAAAGAGGAAAAGCTTCATGACATTGGATTTAGCAGTGATTTACTGAATATAACACCAAAAGCATAGGCAGCAAAATAAAAATAAATTGTACTACATCACAATTAAAAATTTCTGTGCTTCAAAGGACACGTTCAGTAGGGTGGGAGGCCAGCCTATGGAATAAAAGCAAATATTTGCAAGTCATATATCTAATGAAGGGTTAATATCCAGAATATATAAAGAACTCCTGCAACTCAACAACAAACCACAACCTGATTTTTTTTTAATGGGCAGAGGATCATTCTCAATTTTTGAGAGTTTGATATTGAAATTCCAACTAAAAATCTTAATTTAGCCACTTTAAAAAATAATTGTAATATATAGTGGAACTATATGTAACCTCATTCTGTATTTTCCAAGTCTCCTGTAAATGTGTTATCATACCTTCACAATTTAAGAATAAAAAAAAAATTTTAATAAAATGGGCAGAGGCCTTGAATAGAGATTTCTCTGAAGAAGTTATACAAATGGTTAATAAACATCTGAAAAGGTGTTCAACATCACTAATCATTAGGGAAATGCAAATCAAAATTACAATAAGATGCCATCTCACACTTTCAGGACAACCACTATCAAAAACCCCAGAAAATAACAAATGTTGGCATTGTTGTTGTTGTTGTTGTTGTTGGCTGCATAAGTCTAGAATAATTAGAACTCTTGTCACTGTTGGTAGGAAAGTAAAATGGAGCAGGTACTATGGAAAACAATATGAAAGTTACTCAAATGGCTGAATGTATAATTACTGTAAGATTTAGTGGTTCTACTTCTGGGTATATACTCTCAAAATGTTGAAAATAAGGACCCAAAGAGAGCTTTGTACACTCAAGTTCATAGCAGCATTATTTACAATAGCCAAAAGTTGGAAGCAACTCAAGTGTTCATTGGAGGCTGAATGGATAAATGAAATGTGTTATATACATACAAGGACCTATTATTCAATCTTACAAAGGAAGGAAGTTCTGACACCTGCTCCAACCGTGGATGATCCTTGGAGACATGATGCTAAATGAAATCAACCAGTCACAAAAGGACAACTACTATGTTGGTGAACTTATATGAGGTACCTAGAAGAGTCAAATTTATAGAGACATAAAGAAGAATGGTGGTTTCTAGGGACTAAGGGGAGAGGAAATTAAGAGTTACTGTTTAGTGTGGACAGAATTTCTGTTTTGCAAGGTGAAAAGAATTCTGAAGATGGGTGATGGTGATGGTTACATAGCAGTGTGAGTGTACTTGTTGTTGTTGTTCAGTCGCTAAGTCATGTCTGACTTTTCACAACCCCATGGACTGCAGCTTGCCAGGCTTCCCTGTCCTTCACTATCTCCTGGAGCCTGCTCAAACTCATGTCTATTGAGTCGGTGATGCTATCCAACCACTCGTCCTCTGTCACCCCCCTCCTCCTCTTGTCCTCAACCTTTCCCAGCATCAGGCTCTTTTCCAATGTCGGGTCTTTGCATCAGGTGGCCTGAATATTGGAGCTTCAGCTTCAGTTTTAGCATCCGTCTTTCCGATGAATATTCAGGGCTGATTTCCTTTAGGATGGACTGGTTTGATCTCTTTGCTGTCCCAGGGGCTCTCAAGAGTTTTCTTCAGCACCACAATTTGAAAGCATCAGTTGTTTAGCACTCAGCCTTCTTTATGGCCCAACTCTCATATCCATGTGTGATGTACTTAATGATGTGCTTATAACTCCTGAGTGGTATACTTAAAATGGTTAAGATCGTAAATTTTATATTATATGTAAACACATACTTTATCGTAATATTTTTTAAAAAATCCTTCTTCTAAAAAAGATGTAATTACTTCTGAGACCATAGACATTTCAGATGGGAAGAGAGAACAAAAAAGGAGCTATGAGTCAAGAGACTAAGGAAAATAAGAAACCAAAAAATATAATCATGTTGATATGAAAAGGTAATTTAAAAGTGATTTAAAAGATACTAAAGCAGCATTTATTCCATCTCTGCTTCAAATAAAGAACTCTGTTCTATTAAAGAAAATTAATGAGTTATTTTACATTGGTTTTTTACAAAATCTTCGAATCTAGTGTGTATTTTACCCTAACAATGCATCTCAATTTGAATATACTACAGTTGAAGTGCTGAATAGCCCCATGTGACTGGTAGCTTAAGTGTCAAATGGCATTCGTGGAGAATCTTCTCATTGGGAATAAGAAGCCCACAGAAATTTTCTAAACCAAGGAGTGACATGAACAGATTTGTAAATTTTGATGATGAGCCTGGTGGCCATGTTAGATGCAGGCTGAAGGGGGCAAGAGCTAAGGGTGGCTGCGGGACTCCAGGCCAGAGCAGACAGGGGGGCATCAGTGGGGTAAAAGACATGAGGATGATGCCAGCAGCCATCGTTTGTGGGGCACCTGCTAGGTGTCACACATGGTGTTGCACCCCTTCCACCCACACCTTCACTCTGTAACAACTCTGAAAGGTGGAGACTGCTCTGTTCACTTGCAGAGGAAGAA
Organism: Antilocapra americana; assembly: GCA_007570785.1. Lineage (NCBI taxonomy): Eukaryota > Metazoa > Chordata > Mammalia > Artiodactyla > Antilocapridae > Antilocapra > Antilocapra americana. The sequence continues at coordinate 3,774,526 of ML660203.1, forward strand.
GGGAGGTACTGAAGGCACGAGCACCTTGCCCAGAGACCCAGAACTCACAGGAGGCAGCATCAGGACAGGACCGGGCCTGTCCCACTCCAGAGTTCATGCACTTGACCCCTGGGCTGTGTCTCACAAGGGTGGTGACAGAGGTCAGCTTTGAAACGTTCTTCCAATTATAAGATTTGATGGCAGCTGGATAAGGGGAGGAGGGGAGAGAGCTGCATGAGGGACCCAAGAGTGACTTGGAGATCAGATTGTTGCTTGGAAATCTGGGTGGATGATGAGAAGTGAGATGAAGATCCAGGCAGTAGTGCATGGTCGCTGACCTTTTTGTTTTGCTTGTTTTGTTTTGAGGGATGAATGCAAGGTGAGGGGAGGTAGACACCATGTAGTTTTAAAGAAGCTTCAAGGACCAGTGGCCTTGGACAAGATGGATTTGGAGCTTGGCCAGTAGTTTAGGGCCTGGCAGGGGCAATTTGGAAGTCACCTGGGGGCAGGAGATTGCAGAGTGCTAGATAGGGGTGAGTTTCTTTCCCTCATGGGGAGTTTGAGGAGGTGTGGTTTTAACCTCCTTGAGGTCCTGAATGACTTTGAGACTCCCTGTGGAGGAGTCAGAGAGAGCCTTTTGACTGGTGACTTGCAGTTCCAGCAGAATAGGAGGGAGTGGGCTTGCCTGAGGGAGGAGGTGGGGTAAGTACGACAGTGGGAGCTGCCTGTGGGGATGCGGGTGGGGAGAGGGCCCGGTAAGGGGGTGATCGCTGTTCTTAGGAGAGTTACATGGTATTTTAAGTCCAGTCAGATGAGCGTTTGTTGTCCAAGATTATCATAGACATACCAGCACCATGTAATATTAAAGCAGCCTTTTGTTTAAAAACAGAGGAAACAAATACAACTTTTACCAGATTTATGATGGCAGGTGCATCACATTACTTCTTGTGTACACCATCAAGAGAAGTTCTTAGAAACTTTTGATTTAGGCTCCTGAAATCTCATGGAAGGAAAATAAATGTTTCGGTTCAGTTGAGTTCAGTCGCTCAGTCATGTCCGACTCCCTGCGACCCCATGAGCCGCAGCATGCCAGGCCTCCCTGTCCATCACCAGCTCCTGAAGTCCACCCAAACTCATCCATTGAGTCAATGATGCCATCCAGCCATCTCATCCTCTGTCTTCCTCTTCTCCTCCTGCCCTCAATCCTTCCCAACATCAGGGTCTTTTTCAGTGAGTCAGCTCTTCTCATCAGGTGGCCAAAGCTTCAACATCAGTCCTTCCAACGAACACCCAGGAGTGATTTCCTTTAGGATGGACTGGTCGGATCTCCTAATTCGCAACAGAAGTTACACCTCCCCAAACACTCTCCTGAGTATACCAGTAGTGAAATGTGTTTTTGTGTGTGTCCACACTCAGGTATCATAGGAAGCGGACTGAGATGGAAATAGGGAGACATGTATTTTATTCCTGGTTTGACAGTGATTGTGAATAAATAGTTGTAGGAATCTTATACTTCCAGTGTCACAGCGCTCTGACTTCCATTACTGCGTTACAGACCAGAGAAGGTGCAGGTGTAAGGCCTTTTGCTCTTCCTCACCCCGGGTGACCTTGGCACTTTCAGCTTCCTCAAAACAGAGCCATGTGCCTGGCCCTAGAAGGCCCTTCCATATGGCTCACAACACCTCTGTTCTGCTGCCCCTCAGGACAGAATTGTGAAAGTGAGTGAAGAGTTATGAGAAAGTATGGAACTCTGTTGATCCCACACAGTTGGTCCTTTTATTGGGCATTGTAAAATTGGAAGTGGGCTTGCATAGAATTACCCCAGCCCTGAGTCACGAGGCTGTAAAACCCAATGAATGCTATTTAATCTTACCTGCCAAGGGAAACGAAAAATTTCCTGATGAGATAGTAGCAGCATGCAAAACATCACTCATAGGGAACTCTTCGGCAGTCCAGTGGTTAGGACTGGGCACTTTCTTCATCAGGGCCTGAGTTCTGTCCCTCGTCAGGGAACTAAGATCCTGCATACAGTGCAGCAAAAAACAAACAAAACCCTCTTCAATCATAAACTGAAGCAACTGAAGCTCCACCACAGCGCTGCCCTGGCCCTGGGATCCTGAGGCTTCATCCTACCAGGCCTGGGGTAGGACCTATCTCCAGAGAGGGATCTGAAGATTTCCCAACAGAGGGGAGAAGGAAAAGCTTAATAGCTTCCTTGTCTTCTGACAAAGATATAAATTCAAATTTCGACTTCCTGAATTCATTTGAAAGTAGAGGAGCCTGGAGGACATTAGAAAGGCCTAGGGAGCAATTTGGGGACAAAGATAATTTGGTGACACGAGGTGAAACGTGAAGGCAGATATGAGCACTCTGACTGGCGCTGCTCCACTGGCCTGATTGGATTGTGGAGAGCTTGGTTTTTTTGTTTTCTTTTTTAAAGCAGTCTCTTTCCAAAAGAATTGAAAACAAGGTCCCACAGAGAGATCTGCACATCTATGTTCATATGAAGCAGGATTTTCACAGTATTAGGAGGTGAAAGCAGTACAAATGTCTGCCAACAGACAAATGGATAAAAATTGGTCTCCACACACAGTGGAGTATTATTCAGCCTTACAAAAGGAAGGGAATCGTGTCACATGGTACAACCTGGGTGAACCTTGAGAACACAATGCTAAGTGAAATAAGCCAGTCCCCGAAACACAGATACTGCATAGGTCCACATCTAAAACAGTCAAGACTCTTAGAAAACAAGGGTGGTTGCCAGGGACTGGGGAAGCAGAGAGGGGACTCACTAATGTTCAGGGGCTATAGAGTTTCAGTTTTGCAAGATGAAAAGAGGGCTGGAGATGTGATGTGCAACCATGCACATCTGGTTAATCCTGTACGCTTCAAAGTATTAAGCTGGTTTATTTTGTATTATATGTGTTTTTTTTTTTTAAAAAAAAAAAAGAAAGCAAGCAGGGTAAAGCAGTGGAGGTGCCTTTTGCTGTTCCAGTTAGCTGCTGGCCTCCGGTGGCCGGCCTCCAGGGGAAGGTGGTGGGATGAGGGCAGCCACATTGCTACAGTTGCTGAGGGCTCACTGTGAGTGAGGCGGCACGCTGAGTTGTTCTGTGTGCTCCTTATCGGTTCCCCGAACGTCGTGTTGGCTCTGTGAGGTAGGCAGGACTGTCTCCATTTTACCAGCGAGGAATCCCATTGTTTGCCCAGGAATACACAGTCTACAGTGGCAGGGCTGTGGGACACAAACCCAGCTCTGTCTGAATTAGAGTTGTTAACTCCATTCTCAGCGACCAGGTTTGCCGAGAGTGACTTTGCAATGAATCGATTAATCCATTCATTCCCTGAAAGTCATGATTGTGTGCCAGGCACTGTGCTGGGTGCTGAAGACACTGCGGGCTTAGGCGCTGACTTTGTCTAGCTTACTGCCAGCTGGGATGAGACAGTAAGCAAGGAGAGATGAAAGTGAGGAGCCGATAACAGATTTTGGTAAATGATACAAAAGAGCCAACAAGAGCACTGTGATAGAGGACTGATCACGGAGGAGGCTGGGGCCGACTCAGTTTTTTAAAAACAGTGTTCAGAGCCCTCCCAAGGACTGTGATCCGGAGCCTCACAGGGCTGTAAGCCACGTGGTATGGCTGTAATAAAGGATGAGAAACTGAAACATTCCCTCCTTAAGGGCAGATGGGAGTGTGAGGGGAGGGGAACCAGGATTAAGGCAGTCAAAAGGGACAAGCTTCTAGTTACGAGAGAAGTAAGGATTGATATGCAATGTATAGCATGATAAATATAATGAACACTGCTCTGCATTATATATGAAAGTTGTTAAGAGAAAAAATCCTGAGTTCTTATCACAAGGGAAAAAAATTTTTTTTCTTTAATGTTGCATCTGTATGAGATGATGAATATTCACTAAACTTCCTGTTTTCATCATTTCATACTGTAAGGAAGTCAGATCATTAGGCTGTACACCTTAAAGTTATGCAGAGCTGTATATCAATGATATCAATAAAACTGGAAGAAAAATAAATGGCGGGAAGGTAGAAATCAAAGGGGAAGAAAGCCGAGAACTGTTCCATCAGAACTGTAAAATATGTCCCCAGATGGCCTCGTGATGAAAGAATCCTGGGCCTGCCAAATTCCAGCCGTGTTCCCTTGTGCCCCGGGTCATCTCACCTCTGCACCTCGAATTTCTCATCTGTGTGGGGTGAAAAAGACACCAGAACTTCTTCCTGGATCAACTTCTGGTAGTATTAGCAGTGGTGGTAGGATGGTTAAAACACTGCCTGGCTTAATTCTCCTCTGGTTGGGCTAAATCCTGATGCTCGTTTGGTTCTGATAGCCCCATTTTGAGAGAGACATAGACAAAAGAGAGGGTATTCAAAGGACAGGTCCCCAGAGAGAGAGTGGGTTGAATTCAGGTTGCCTTCTTTACACCGCAGAGGTGAATGCCAAAGGATGAGATGACGACCTTCAACCATGTGAAAGGCTGATGTGCAGGAGTTGACTGATCACACAGTGACGAGTGCAGACTTGTGCTGTGTCCTTTCAAAAGACAGATCTAAAACCCCGGAATCAGGTCCAACTAAGAAAAGAGCTTTTCATAAATTGTTGTAAGTGATAATAAGCTCCCAGGTCATGGAGGTACTCAAATGAGAGTGGATAACAGGTTGTTGTAGGGTTTTTGATTGAGAAAAGAGTTCGCTCTGCATGCACTGACCTATCCCTCCATCCTCGATGTTTTGAAGTTACTTTAGGATCGTGGCTTCAGGCTGGAGGCAGATGGGATATGTTCAGGAGTAGGTACTGTATTTAGTCGTGGATGACGTGTCCCTATGCACCACTACAGAACTGAAACCAAAAGACCATCTGTATTTATTAGGAGTTTGAAGTGTAAAGGAGCTCTACATGGTGTTCGGCCCTGCTCACATATCCTTTTTATGTGTTTTGGCAGTTCTGGGCCTTTGCTGAGGCGCACGGGCTTCTCTGTAATTACTCTGTGGACCGTCTAGTTGCATGTGCAGGCGTCATTGCCCTGTGGCATGTAGGATCTTAGTTTCCCGACCAGGGATCGAACCTGCACCCTCTGCGTTGGCAGGTAGATTCTTAACCACTGGGCCTCCGGGGAAGTTCCTCAGCCATGTTATCTTCAAAGCCCTCTGGCCCAACTCCATCAGCCGCTGGTTTCTTCACCTGCTGCTCTTTGTAACAACTCACATCGTTTAGGAAATGGGCTACATTTTCCATTCATATGCTTTGTTGTTGCTGTTGTTCAGTCACTAAGTTGTGTCCGACTCTGCAACCCCGTGAACTGCAGCACTCCAGGTTTCCTGTCCTTCACTGTCTCCCAGAGTTTGCTCAAACTCATGTCCATTGAAGTGGGACCGCCGAAGTCAGTCTTCAGTGTAGACTGAGCCTGGGAGAGGGGTGAGGAACAGCGCCCCTCCCAGGGGAGAGCCAGAGAGTTCAGTTTAGAGGAGTGTTTAGTCCTGAAAGACTCAGACATGCCCACTAGCCTGCAAGCTGTTAAGCCTGCAGAGTCTCTGGCCCACACTGGAAAAATTCAATTAAAACAAAGCCAGTGTAATTCAGAAGTAAAACCACATCCAGGGCAAACCATTTACTATTTTGCTCTTTTGAATTTTTAGTTTTAAATTTAATAATTTACTTTTTGAACTTGAAACAACAATGTGGGATTTGAGTGTGTTTTCATGTAATGTGACTGACTTTGGACAGTGCGGGCTCTGAGAGTTGCCTTTCAAGGTAGCCTCTGTTGGTCCCCACCCTCCTGCTCTCCTCACCCCCTCATCCCCTGGGCCTCCACCCGCTTTCTGTAGTTTCTCTGTGGGTTCAAGCAGGTTTGGGTAGAGATCAGAGTCTTTTCAATGGGACACTGGCCTCGCACAGCCTCCCTGAAATGCTGATGACCAAACCAGCTCAGTCCAGTCTTTCACATAGAAAGGGACCTTCCAGTCTCAGCACACGTTTGCTTTGGCTTTTGATAGGAAGCTTCCAGGTTCAAACCTATCTTGGTTGATGGCAACACCACCCTTCCAGTGGCTTAGGTCAAACACCCTGGAGTCAACCTTGATTCCTGTGGATGCGATTCCTTCACGCACTCCATCCAGTCCCTTCAGAAGCCGTGTCAGCTCTGCTGTCAGAGTGTCCCAGGCTCCAGACACTTCTCTTCACCTCCGTTTCTAACCATCCTCGTCCAGGCCATTGTCGTCTCCTGCTGGATCACTGCCATCTCCTCTTGACAGGTTTCCTGCTTCTCGTCTTGTTTTTCCTGCAGTCTGCTCTCGGCACAGCCAGCAGCTGCATCCTATGGGACACACGTCAGACCTCGACAGCCCTCCGCTCCTAGCCCTACCGCCCTGGGGGCTGCCCAGCTCAGAGAAACCCAGGGCGTCACCGTGGTCCACACCGTCTGCCTGCTCGCCTCTTGGATCCCATCGTCTCCTCTCACTCCCAGCTGCTCCTGCTCAGCTGTCCTGAACAAACCAGGCACATTGCCACCTCCAGGTCCTCGTACCAGCTCATGCCTCTGCCTGGGACGCTCTTCAGCTCCAGGAAGGCTCACTGCCTCACCTCTGAGACTCTGCTCCAGTGTCACACTCTTAGTAGAGCCCTTCCAGCCATCATATTTAAAACTGTAACCTTGCGTCACCTCCCGACCCACCATGCTCCTTGTCCCCCTTCCTTGCTTTATTTTTCTCTGTTGCACTTACTGCCCTCTCACTCCTTCTCTCTCAGCACTGTAGACGTGCCATCCCACTGCCTTCTGTCATCCATTAGGTTGGGGTTTTTTGCTTTTTTTGGCTGTGTCGAGTCTTCTTGTGGCGTGTGGGTTTTCTCCAGTTACGGTGTACCGGAGGCTTCTCGTTGCAGAGCCCAGGCTCTAGAGCATGCAGGCTCAGTAGTTGTTTCATGCAGGCTCTCTAGTTGCCACGTGGCATTATTTGCCCTGTGGCATGTGGGATCTTAGTTCCCCGACCAGGGATTGAGCTCACATTCCCCTGCATGGGAAGGCAGATTCTTAACCACTGGACCACTGGGGAAGTCCTGCACTTACTATTCTTTAACACACAGTTTCACGTATTTATTTTGTTTATTGTTTCTCCCCTAAATGAGAACGTAAACTCCAGGGTGGCAGAGGATTTTGTATCTCTTTTTTGTCTTTTGTTGTATTCTAGCATATTCTGGCATCTAGGGCAGTGCCTGGCACAGGGTGTAGGTGCTTAGTAAACATTTCTTAAATGAATTAACTTTCTTTCTTTTCTGAATCAAACTTGCTCCTCTAAGTCTCCCAGACCTAAAGGGGAAAAGGCCGGTGTTGTATTTTGATACTGGTACTGGGTGTGGATTACATTCAAGGGCACTTCTCCATATTGTTCTGGGGAGTCTCATAGTGTAAATCATCTGGCACGCTGGGTCACAGCTTTTATGGGAGGATAAAGTATGATGCATTAAACTCCAGTAAGAAAAGTGATAACTACATCATGACTCCGTCTGGAGAAGTAGGTTTGGATCCGGGTACCACCCTTAAGAGAGCTCTAGACAAACAGGAGCACTTCCAGAGAAGAGCCGTTGGGACGATGCCAGGCGCTCCAGCCATGACCCCGTGTGTAGGAATGAGAGTGCTTGGCTTGGATGGGAGAAGACTCTTAGGGAACCGGATTCCTGCTTTCAAATATGGAGGGTGTCATGTAGATGATTAATAAGGCTTCAGGTCATCTCCCGCTCCCCTCCACCCCCTCAAAAGCAGACCAGCTCTGGTGGAACCTGAACATTGGGAGGGAGGGTCTCCTGAGGAGGGGAAAAGTATCAAGAATATAAGTATGGTGGTGGTGCTCAGTTGTGTCCGACTCTTGGCGACCCCATGGACTATAGCCCCCCAGGCTCCTCTGTCCATGGGATTCTCCAGGCAAGAATACTGGGGTGGGCTGCCATTTCCTCCTCCAGGGGATCTTCCCAACTCAGGGATTGAACTTGCATCTCTTTGTGTCTCCCGCACTGGCAGGCAGATTCTTTACCACTAGCGCCACCTGGGAAGCCCAATATGAGCATACATTTACAAAAATAGATATATTCCTCAGAGGGAGCCCATCAAGTGAGGGTCCTAGAAACTTCATCTTCTTCAGCCTCGTGGGAAATCCACCACATTCCATCTCCTATGCCAGCAAAACCAAGCTCCTTGGTCTCTCTCCAAACCACATCCTCTCTTCCCTCCATGGCTTTTCATTAAGTGTTCCTCTGTCTAGAACCCCCTTTTCTCAACAAGTCTGCTTGGCAGTATCTACTCGTCCTCCAGCCTCTGTTTCGAAGGCTGCCCCTTCTTTGACACCTTACCCAAGTCCTCCAGAAAGCTTGCATGGTGGTAAACCTTCTCCTGCACCCTCACCGAGTCCCCTGCACGCCTCCACTGCGACACTCGGCTTATTGTTTGATTTGTGTTGATTTGTTTGTCTGGCTTCCCATATATTGTGTATCCATCAGAATGGGTTGGATTATGCTGTAGTAATAAGCAACTCCAAAAGCCTCAGTGACTTAAAACCACAAAAGTTATTTCTTGCTCACGTTACATGTACATTACAGATCAACTTTTGTTCTCTCTTTAGGACCCAGGCTAACAGAGTAGCCAAGATCTGAAACATTTCCAAGTTGCCAGGCCAGCCAGAGAGTAAACAGTGAAGCAAAGCATGTACTTTCTCATAATGCTTTCCCCTGGAGATGACACATTTGCTTACATTTCACTGTTCACACCCAACTGCAGGTGAGCAAGGGAAGTCAGTGTGTGTAGAAGGAAAGCACACCCCAGATGGCTGGTGAAGAGCCTAAAGACTCCAGTAACTGATTAGCTTCTGCAGTACAGCAATGATGTCTTTTCAAAAATCCTTTTATACCCAGTACCGAGCACATAGTACTGAGCACATAGGAAATCTTCAACTATTTTTGAGTGAAAAATTAAACCTAGTGAGTAAAACCCCCAGGAAGGTAATTTTGGGGGTGCTTGCTCTAAGGAATCATTTCTAACATCTTTTCAAACCCAGTAGATGCTGAGCTCCCTGTCTCTGGAGACAGTCAAGCCTGGGCCAGCCCAAACCACCTTGTAGAACTGGGTGGTTAGCCATCCTAACCACAGAAGTGACACTTTCAAGATGATTCATGCAAAGTTGAACAATTGAAATATGTGGTCTCTCGAGTCCAGTATTCTTGCCTGGTGAATCCCATGGACAGAGGAGCCTGGCAGGCTACAGTCCATAGGGTTGCAAAGAGTTGGACACGATTGTACAACTGAACTCACAGCACAAGTTCCCTTTAATTCTGAGGCTGCTGTATTTTTATTCATATCACTTTTCTGAGCTTGAGAGAGAGTGAATTACTGTTCTCTATAGAGGTGACAACATCTGACTGGAGCAGGCTATTTCTGTTGATGACTTGACAGAAACAAGAACTGTTTGAAGGGGGAAAATAAGTAGAGAGTGCTGGCCCCAAGCCCTCTGCTGGGTGGTGATTCCTAAGTGTAGAAAGTATTCTGACCTACAGGTATCCAGAGAGGCTAGCCCTGGGCTTGACACTTGAGGCCTTGGCTCAGAGACAGACTCCAGTTCTTTGTAACTCCTTTCTTTGTTTCAGCAGAAATCTGACAGTTCCAGCCAGCAGATCTGCTGGGCTGCCAGGGTCCTGCCCACACACATTCCTGAGGCTGGACCGTCTCCCTTATGATCTTTCTGTTGTAGATTCCTGTTGACTAACCTCGGTCTAATCACTTAGCCCCACCGTAGCAGGGTTCTCTAGTCATGCTCCAGAGGAAGCAATCCCTCCCCTCTTTCACACTCTAAAAATGTTATACATGTGAAGGCTCATGATAGCCCTGTCCAGTCATTTTAATCTCAAAAAATAACACCATCCAACAAATTCCGCTTGTAAAAATCTTTGAGCCCTCTGTAAGAAGGCTCAAAATTATGTAATTAATAATGTGGATAATGTAAAACTAGTGAGAGGTAGTGAGTTTATCATTCAGTTGGTATTCAGAGTGAATGTGGCCTGTAAAAGAACAGAGTCAGAACACTGGGCTCATGTGTGAATCCGTCCCCTCCCCGTTCTTGCCCAATAGCTCTCCAGGGCTCTGGGTGTAGGAACGATAATAACCGACTCCGGAGGCCACAGGAATGGATTGAGAGCAATGAATGCGCTTTGCAGGCCACGGAGCACTTGGCGATAGAGAATTGACTTTCTTTCTAGCATAGCAGTAGCACCATCCATACAAATTGATCCACTTGTGTGCGGTATTGTCTTACAGTTCAGAAATGTCTGGCAGTGGAAGCCATCGATTTAATCCAGAGTCGATGGCAGTGGTTCACAGGTTCACAGTCCAGCCACTGCTGCTGCTGGGCTCGCCTGACGCATGCCACCCAGCGACTCTGAAAGGTCTGTCGCTCACAGCCCAGACTGACTTCACGGTGAGAACCTGCTGGGTGTTTTGTTGTACTTTGCTTGCGTGTCTGGCCCCAGTACAGCTTTTTGACCCTTCCAGCACACTGGGCTTGCTCCGATTTTCAGCTGTTCTGTGTGACTTCACACAAGTAGGTAATTTTTAGGATGCTTGTGATTAGGGTTAATTTCAAGGGTAAAAACTCTGCACTTCGAAGGATTCTGCCTCAATCAAATTGTGCCCTTTATGGATTGCAGAGTGTCAAGGGTCCAACGAAATGATCACTGCCATTGATGACTGGAAACTGATACTTGAAAACAATGAGTGATCAGATTCCCTCCATCTCTCTGACACAGGTAAATCCATGGCAGATGTAATTTATTGTTCCAGTTGAATGACTTCAGCAGGACAAGTTTGGCTAGTAAATGATAAGGTAGTGACACAAATTAGGGACTCTGTTTTGACATGGCCTTGGCATCTGCAGGGGCATCAGGACCCCCTCCCCCAGCCCCTCCCTGTGCTTCTTGTGCAGGGGATGGTCATGTGACAGTGAGACCTCCCAGCTGTACATGAGCAGTTCGCAACCATTTTGTGTGCTGCCTACCCTATTTGCAGGGTTTGCTGCTTACTGGCACCATTAATTTTATTTATGTTCATCCTTACCACTACTTTTAAAATTAAAAGCAACACATGACTGTACAAATTCAACAAACTTTTAAAATTAAACAACACATTCTTGAACAACCAGTGAGTCAAGGAAGAACTCACAAGGGAAACTAGAAAATACCTTTGAAAACAAAAACACAACAAAACTTTGATATACAGCAAAAGCAGTACTATGAGGGATAACATTTATAGTGATAAATACTTTCATTAGGAAAAAGAAGAAAGATGGGATTCCCTGGTGGTCCAGTGGTTATGGCTTTGTGGTCCATTGCAGGGGGCATGGGTTCAATCCCTGGCTGGGGAACTAAGATCCTCAAGTTACATGGTGTGGTCAAAAAAAAGAGAAAGATCTCAAATCAACAGCCTAACTTTCTACCTCAAGGAATTAGAACAAACTCAACCCAATTGCCTTGAAACCAGGTTTAGTACAACCCTTATCAAAATCCCAGTGACATTTTCTTGCAGAAATAGAAAAAAATTCTAAAACCCATATGGAATCTCAAAGGACCCTGAATAACCATGATAATCTCGAGAAAGAAAAACAGAGCTAGAGACCTTGCACATCCTGATCTCAAACATATTACAAAGCAACAGTGATCAAAGCAGCATAGTACTGGCATGGGGATAGACAAAGACCTATGGAAAAGAATACAGAGCCCAGAAATAAACTGTGTCATATGTGGTCAAAGGCTTAAAGCAAGGATGCCAAGGGGGCATCTGTCACACGGCACTGCATGGGTGAACCTTGAGGACATTAAGTGAAAGAAGCCAGTCTCACAAACATGAGCTCTGCACAGCCGCACTTACACGAGGTGTCTACAGCTGTCACACTTGGAGAAGCAGAAAGTGGAATGACGGTTTTCAGCGGTGAGGAGGGGGCAGGGGAACCACTGTTGTTCAGTGAGTCTGGAGTTGCAGTTCTGCAAGGTAAAAAGAGGTCTGGAGATCCGCTGAACAGCAGTGAGAGTGTGTTAACAATGTGTGTTAACTATGCTTCAAAGTAGTTAGGATGAGAAATTTTATGTGTTTTTTAACCACAAGAAGAAATGAGAGTATAACCCTATTAAAATGCTATTTTGGTTTCTCCCTTTTAATTTAGCAATGATGTTAATTATTTTTAGAAATTTCCTAGTATTAAAACATCCTTGCAGTCTTAATATAAACCACAGCTTCCTCTGTGATAGATAATGAAGAGCCAATTTCCTTAATATGTAGAGACCTCTTAAAATCTACAGAAAAAACAGATCAAAGTAATTTATCACAAAGTGGTCAACAACATGTGAAAGGATGTTCAGCCATCCCTGTACAGAAATGCAAGTTAGAACAGTAGGGACCCATTTTTCATGTATGTATGAGCAGAGGCTAGAAGCAGGGATGCCATGTGGTGGCACTGAGGTCACGCCACTCTCTGGTAACGGGAGTGAAAGTCAGTGCCTGCTGTTGGAGGCAGTGTTGTTTCTTACTGACAATATTTTAAATGCCACAGCAGGACTTCCCTGGTGGCCTGCTGGTTAAGAATCTGCCTGACGATGCAGGGGACACAGGTTCAGTCCCTGCTTCAGCAAGATCACACGTGCCGCAGGGCGACTGCGCCCCCTGAGCTGGAGCTAGAGCCTGTTCTTCACAGCAAGAGAAGCCATGGCAGTGAGAAGCCCACACCCCACAACTCGAGAGTAGCCCCCCACTCGCTGCAACCGGAGAAAGCCCGTGCGCGGCAACAAAGACTCAGTGCAGCCAAAAAAAAAAAAAAACCCAATAAAATAAAGAAGTAATTAATAAATGCCACAGCAATTCTACTTACAAAAACTTCAGAATTTCAGATACTTTCAAATGTACAAAAGTATTCTCAGGGATAGCCATTGAGCCATTATTTGTGAGAATTTTAAAAATTGGAGAAATGCAAAAGTCTGTTAAGAGCTAGATTGGTTAAGTAAATTTTGGTGGATGCATAAATTAGAACACTGTTTAAAAGAGTGAGATAAATGGTAGGTTCTGACATTAAAAGATGTTGAAACTACATAATTGTGGGAAGAAAAGAGAGGATCAGAACAAAATACAACTCCATTTTCGATTTTTAAAAACACTGGTTATCGTAACTTATGCCTGGAAAAGATGTCTGAGATAATGGACGGTAGATTGTTAACAGTGGCTCTGTCTGGGGAAAACAGGGAGGATTTTCACTTTTCTTCATTATTTCTGAGAGAAACTTTGTCTCATAAAATGTTCTTAAAAGAATGTGAAGTGGATGACTGTAGAATATTCAAGACTACCTGTACCCGTCAAGCCATCCTCAATATGGAAGTCTTATTTTCTCATCCTTTCTTGTTGTCTGCTTGAGCTTTCAGAACCATGAAGAGTAAATTAAAATCACTGATTATGTTTCTGCAGCTCTGTCAGCTTCTCCCATTACTCCTGTTTCTGTCGATACGTGTGTCGCTCATCAAGGAGGGCTGAAGCCTGGCCCCGTTGCCTTTTCAACATTCGAAATCTCTTGTTGAACTCTATTGTCCTTCCGTTCCTTCCTCAGAATTAAAACAACAATGGAAAGTTCCTGACTTATCTATAAAGCTAAACCTCTAAGAATTTGATCTACAAACAATTTTTTTTTCTCCAGCCCCACAACTATGATTATTTGCAGTGCTGAAGTAGAGTGACTTAGCTGCAGCTTTGTTAGTTTAGGGAACTGAGCAATTCCTGGTTTCCAAAGACAGATTTTGGGGGGAAAGTTATGTACTTTCAGTCTTATTTCCTCATTAAAGAAAAACAATGTATTTACAAGACAAACTTTCAAGACAGGGTGGAGCAAGGATTGTACAAAGAATGATGATGAACCTGGGATTATCATCTGGTCCTTGTCTGTGAATCTCTTTGGCAGCACAAAACCTCACATTTTTATGGGCTCACCTCACTCAGGGCTTGACTTGGCTAACAGTCTGTTTCCTCAGGGTAATTACTGCCTTGCTTGTCCGGCAGGGTCCATGAGCCAGTTTTGGATGGGATTTCTAGATAGAGCCTTACTCTTTCAATACCACTTTTATTGGATACCCTTGAAAAAAATGTATGATAAATAGACTCACTCCCCACTTAGCTAAATGGGTGGTATTACTGAAAATAGCCCGATGATGTCATCCAGGTGGTAAGTACTTGGGAATTCACTGGAAAATTCTTTCAACTTTTTGTATGTTTGGCATTTTTCCTGATAAACACTGGGGGGAGTACAGCTCGGGAAAGTCCTCCAGGCTTCCTTCCAGCAGTGTTGTGCTTGCTTGGAGAGCTCAGTGTGTGCGCTGGTGGAGGGCAGCCTCCGGAGCCCACTTGCCAGCCTCCGCTGCCTGCCAGCTGTGTGCCCTGCAGGTGGTTACTGTACCGCTCTGAGCCAGGGAGTGATGATAGCTCCTCCTCTGGGGTTTGCTGTGGGAGTGAACTGAGAGGTGCGGATTTCGGCGCTCCCTACCCGCAGTAAACGCTCAGGGACCTTTGGCGATTGCTCTCCCCCACCCCACCCCGTGCCCGATGTTTAATCGGCTTTCTTCGTAACAGGTGACCTCAGAGCAGTTGGCACCAGTGCTCACCTGGATCGTTGACTTGAGAGACAGTTGGGGGCTACCTAGGGACTGAATTGTGAACAATATTAGGGCCATCTCCTAAAATCAAGTCCATTTTGTGTTGTCCCCTGCCAGCCTTAGTGAATAAAACACAAGGGACATGCCGTAACTCTGCTTTGCTGGAGCCCAGTGCCATCGCAAAGGTCAGTCTGGCCTGAGTGTTGGGGGTAGGGCTGCGCAGGCGGGCCTCCCAGTGACAGTGCTTGCTTCCTGAGCCGCCAGGTCTGCGGTTCTCATCCCTTTGGCTCCCGTCCCCTTCTCGCCTTGACCCTGGTGTTCACAGCCACCGCTCTCACATCCCCTGGGGCAGTCGTGAGGAAGAGGAAGGCAGGTCGGGAAGTACCATAAATGAGTGAGGCCACCTCTACTAGATCCTGAGATGTGACAGTCATGGCCCTCTTCCACAGGACTGAGGGCTGTACTTTGCTGTCCTCCACTTTCTTGGGTTTTTGAAGTCCTTTCAGTGGTTTTTAGCAGATTCACAGTTTTATGCGTCACCCCAGCAGAACCTCATCTCCGTTAGTGGTCGGTCAGTCCCCATTTTCCCTCCCCTCTCTGCCCTTGGCAAACACTAACTGACCTTCTGTCCCTGTGGAGGTGCCTGTCCGGAGTGCCCCACGCAGATGCAGTCACGTGACACGTGGCGTCGAGTGTCTGCCTTCGTGGTGTTTCTGTCCATGCTGTAGCGCACATCAGTGCTTCAGGCCTTTTTATGGCTGAGCAAGAGCACGTCACGTGGACAAAGCCTGTTGTGTTTATTCGTTTACCTGTTGATGCCCATTGAGGTTGCTCCTACATCAGGGTTATTATTATGAATAATTGTGTGGACATATTTTCATTTCTATTTGGTATACACCTAGGAGTGTAGTTATTGGGCCTTATGGTAATTCTATATTTAATTTTCTGAGAAACTGCCCAACTGTTTTCTCAAGTGCAGCAAAGGCTGCACCATCTTACCTTCCAGCCAGTGATGCTGGAGGGTTCTGGTCTCCCTACTTCCTCACCTGTCGTGTTATCATCTGTCATTGTGATTATCGCCAACCGGGTGGGAGTAAATTGGCAGCTCATTGTGGTTTTGATTTGTATTTCCCTAATGACGAATGATGTCGAGCACTTCTTAAAAAATTTTATTTAATTTTGGCTGTGCTGGGTTTTCGTTGCTGCAGAGGCTTTCTCTCATTGCAGCAAGCGGGGGCCTGCTCCCCAGGCGCGCTGCACGGGCTTCTCCCTGAGGTGGCTTCTCCTGCTGTGGAGCATGGGCTCCAGGGTGTGGGCTCCAGTAGCTGCCACATTTGGGCTAGGCGGTTTTGGCTTCTGGGCTGTAGAGCACAGGGTCAATAATTGTGGTGCATGGGGCTTAGCTGCCCCTCGGCATGTGGGATCTTCCCAGAGCAGGGATCAAAATTGTGTTTCCTGCATCGGCAGGTGGATTCTTTACCACTGAGCCACCAGGGAAGCCCAAGTACTTTTTAAATACCCTTATTGGTCATTTGTAGGCCTGCTTTGGAGAAATGTCTATTCAAATTCTTTATCTATTTCTTAATTGAATTTTTGTCTTTTATTATTCAGTTATAAGCCCTTTTATCTGATATGATTTGCAGATATTTTCTCCAATTCCATGGCTTGGCTTTTGATGACAACTTTTAAGGCACAAAAAGTTTTATTTTGTTGAAGTCAGTTTTAATTTTGATGAAGTCAATTTTTTCTTATGTCACTTGCACATTCATATATTCTTTTTGATGTCTTCAGTGACTTATCTGAAAATCTGATTTGTCTGCTGAAAACATAACTGTATTTATCCTTAGTTTTCCTGATTTGGAATTTAATCAAGTGGTAAAGTACTTGATTTAAAATGTTTGCTGGTACTATATAGAGGAGCTTAGAAATCTTGATACTGGTAAATTACCCATTGATCTGGTAAACTACCCATTTTTGTGTGCTCAGCCTCAGGAAATAATTTGATAGAAGAAATACATCCTATATGTCCAGAGGTCATTTCATTGTCACCCATGAGAGGCGGACACTGAGGCCTGTGTGTAGCAGAGGAGGCTGAACTCTGTAGGGGGGTAGGTTATCAGGTGCTATTGAATATTATAATTATGAAGCTTATTTAATGACACTGTTTATGATGAACTGTTTAATAAAAAAACCACATGTGTGTGCCCATTAATGATTAAAAATGTGTACAAAATATTTGCAGTAGATGGAAAACTGTAGGTGGTTTTCTTAATTTCACTTAATATTGGTATTTTATTTTTACTATTAAAAATTAAGTTTAAAAAATGCGTATCATTTCAATGGAGGAAATGGTGACAAGTGGGGGCACTGGGTGTATGTTTATTCTTATCTCATGCCAGCTGTTTTTTAACTAGCAAATATTTTTTTATCATCATGATCACCAGGTCTTAAAAGAAAAAAAAAAACAATTCGCTGTGTTTATTTATTAAGAATTTACATGGAGATATTTTACCTTTTTTTACATTTTTATAATCAAATCTAAGCACTGATGATGATATGATTGTGGTGTTGGAATAACCATTATTTTAGTCACTGTCAGCATTGCAGTTTGCTAAAAGAAAGGTAATGATGATTGTGGTGGTACGTTAATGTCAGTAATAGACATCGCAGAAAGTTTTTTCCTGGCATCTCATGAAAGAATTAGTAGTACTTTACATGTAAATAAATCATCTCAGCTTTTGAAATAAATTTCAAATGGATCAAAGCTTTCAGGGTTGGGTTTTTTTTTTTTAAGAAACAATAAAGGCACCATAAAAAATAAAAAGTAAGCCCAGTACAAGGTCACGGGTCGCACGCACACCCAAGCTGAAGCCACTCATGGGGCTGCTGCCCCAGGGAGAGAGGTACAGTTATGGGGCCGCAAACCGCGTCTGCGCACCCTCTGGCCCTCCGACCTTGGGCTTTACCTGAGCACCAGGAGTCCGGGGTACAGCCAGTAACTCTGAGGTGATCCCTCTCATGCAGCCTGCATCCGGGGTGACAGGGCAGAGCAGGTCGGTCCCCAGAGCTCGGCCCCGGGCAGCAGCGTCCTCTCCCCTGGACACGCGCTGCCGCGACAGGGCCTCTGGGCTTGGTGCCGGAGAGGCAGAGGCGGCCTCCTGCGTTTCTGTGTGGGAAGGCTATGAAAAGAAAACCCTTGTTGGCCCAAACATTTAAACAAGAATTACACTAGGATCTTTTGTTCTCGCTCTGACACGGCCAGAATTCATTTTGAGGTCCAGAGAGGATTATTTTTGTTGTCATCGTGTTTGAATCCGAGTTATTTTATGTGAGCAAACAGAGGGAAACACAAAACAGAAACACAGGGCTGAAGTCTGTCCCATGGTGTCGGGATGAACCACATCGCTCTTTGGGGCACCGCGTCGTGCTTGAGGGGCTCCTGACTGGAACGCTCCATCCAAGGTGCTGTTGCCTTCCTCAGGAGAAGGCCCAGGTGACTGGAGGCAAGCAGCAGACTGTGTCTGGGAATTGGGGATACACACACAGTTCAGGGGAGCCTCACCTCTCTTTTTTCCTCCCCAGGTTTAACAGGGAAAACCTGTTTTCTGCCAACAACTGAAAAAGCCCTCGGAAGCTGTTCCTTTGGGCCTCATGGAGTAGCTGGAACCCGTGCTGTGAGGCCCCCAGCGGGAGGAGCTGTCGCCCACTGATCACCCAGCACAGCTGTCGTCATGGCCAGCAAGAGGAAGTCCACCACCCCATGCATGATCCCCGTGAAGACCGTGGTGCTGCCGGGCGCCAGCGCCGAGGCCCCACCCACAGAGCCCGTGCCCGAGGGGCCCCCCCAGGAGCCGCCCCTGGAAGCGCCCACCACCAGCACCGAGGCCACCCAGAGCGCCAGTGGTCCTGAGGTCCCCTCGCTGGCCAATGGGCACCGGAGCACCTTGGATGGCTATGCGTATGCCTGTAAATACTGTGACTTCAGATCCCAGGACATAACCCAGTTTGTGGGACACCTGAGCTCCGAGCACACAGACTTTAACAAAGACCCAAGCTTTGTGTGCACTGGATGCAGCTTTCTGGCAAAAACTCCCGAGGGGCTTTCTCTGCACAACGCCAAGTGTCACTCGGGAGAAGCCAGCTTTGTGTGGAACGTGGCCAAACCAGACAGTCACGTGGTCGTGGAGCAGAGTGTCCCCGAGGGTGCCAGCCCTCCTGACCCGGCAGGGGAGCCAAACGTGGAGGGGACGGATGGGCAGGCGGAAATTATCATCACCAAGACTCCAATCATGAAGATAATGAAAGGCAAAGCAGAAGCCAAGAAGATCCACACACTCAAGGAGAACGTGCCCAACCAGCCCACCGGGGAGGTCTTACCAAACCCTCCGCCTGGGGACACGGAGGGGAAAGAGGGGGACCACGCCTTTGTCAACGGGGTGGCCCCCGCCAGCCAGGCCTCAACCAACCTCAACCCCGCGAAGCCCCCTCACTCAGCCAATGGGCCCCTGCTGGGGGCCGTGCCGGTGCTGCCCGCGGGCATCGCCCAGCTCCTCTCCCTGCAGCAGCCGCCCCCGCAGGCCCAGCAGCCCCTGCCCACCGCCAGGTCCCTCCCCAAAGTGATGATCCCACTGAGCAGCATTCCCACGTACAATGCGGCCATGGACTCCAACAGCTTTCTGAAAAACTCCTTCCACAAGTTCCCCTACCCGACCAAAGCCGAGCTCTGCTATTTGACTGTGGTCACCAAGTACCCGGAGGAACAGCTCAAGATCTGGTTCACCGCCCAGAGGCTGAAGCAGGGCATCAGCTGGTCCCCAGAGGAGATTGAGGATGCCCGGAAAAAGATGTTCAACACCGTCATCCAGTCGGTGCCCCAGCCCACCATCACGGTCCTTAACACCCCGCTGGTTGCCAGCAGCGGCAACGTCCAGCACCTCATCCAGGCCGCTCTGCCCGGGCATGTGGTGGGGCAGCCGGAGGGTGCGGCGGGGGGGCTTCTGGTCACTCAGCCTCTAATGGCCAACGGGTTGCAGGCCCCCAGCTCCTCTCTCCCCCTGGCAGTCACCTCTGTCCCCAAACCGCCCGCTGTTGCGCCCATTAACACCGTGTGTTCAAATACGACGTCGGCTGTGAAGGTGGTGAACGCTGCCCAGTCCCTCCTCACAGCCTGCCCCAGCATCACCTCCCAAGCCTTCCTCGATGCCAGCATCTACAAAAACAAGAAGTCTCATGAACAGCTGTCAGCTCTGAAAGGGAGCTTCTGTCGGAACCAGTTCCCAGGACAGAGCGAAGTGGAGCATCTGACCAGAGTGACTGGCCTCAGCACCCGTGAGGTGCGCAAGTGGTTCAGCGACCGCAGGTACCACTGCCGGAACCTCAAGGGCTCCAGAGCCGGGCTGCCTGGGGAGCACGGCGCCCTGCCTGTCGACCCTGTGCCCGACGCGCCCTTCTCCCCGTCGTGCAAGGCCCCCGAGGTGACCTGCCTCCCCACGGCGGCCACCCTGGCCAGCCCCACTTCTGCCAAGCGCCAGTCCTGGCACCAGACCCCTGACTTCACACCAACCAAATACAAGGAGCGGGCCCCTGAGCAGCTCAGAGCCCTGGAGAGCAGTTTTGCACAAAACCCCCTTCCCCTGGACGAGGAGCTGGACCGCCTGAGGACCGAGACCAAAATGACCCGTAGGGAGATCGACGGCTGGTTTTCAGAGAGACGGAAAAAAGTGAGCGCTGAGGAGGCCAAGAAGGCCGAGGAGGGGGCTTCTCCAGGGGAGGAGGAGGCTGCTGAGGATGACAGGGAGGAGGGCTTGGCTGGGGAAAATGGCTCCCCAGAAGCGCCCGGTGGCCACATGCTGGCCGAACGCAAAGTCAGCCCTATCAAAATCAACCTCAAGAACCTACGGGTGACAGAGGCCAATGGCAAGGGCGAGCTCATGGGGCTGGGCACCTGCGAGGCTGAGGACGAGGCGCCCGGCAAGCTGGCGGAGCAGCCACTGGGCAAGGCGGGCTACAAGAAGACGGCCCAGCAGCGGCACCTGCTGCGGCAGCTCTTTGTGCAGACGCAGTGGCCCAGCACCCAGGACTACGACTCCATTGTGGCCCAGACGGGCCTGCCGCGGCCCGAGGTGGTGCGCTGGTTTGGGGACAGCCGGTACGCCCTTAAGAACGGCCAGCTTAAGTGGTACGAAGACTACAAGAGGGGCAACTTCCCCCCCGGGCTGCTAGTCATCGCCCCCGGCAACAGGGAGCTGCTGCAGGACTATTACGTGACCCACAAGATGCTGTACGAGCAGGACCTGCAGAGCCTCTGCGACAAGACCCAGATGAGCGCCCAGCAGGTCAAGCAGTGGTTTGCCGAGAAGATGGGCGAGGAGACCCGGGCTGTGGCCGACACGGGCAGCGAGGGCCAGGGCCCCTGCGCCGGCGACCCTGTGGCCCTTCACAAAAGGCTGGGTGACACCTATGTGGAGGTGTCGGAGAACAGCGAGTCGTGGGAGCCCAGTGCCCCTGAGGCCAGCGCAGAGCCCTCTGACACGCAGAGTCCCCAGACTGGACCTCAGCTGGGTAAGGAGCCCCCCAGGACTGTGCCGTCCTCTGAGGGTGCCGGGGCGTTGGGCGGGAGGGCGCGGAGTCTAGGGCCGGGGCAGCTGCCATTTCTCAGGCTGTCTGGCCGCAGGACCACCTTACCTGGCTGCTTCTGGGGGCACCAGGCAGCAGAAGCCATTCAAGCATCTGTGATGAAGGGTTGACTGTTGGGTCTTTGTTTCATTTTGGGTTTGTTAGACATGCGCAGGGGAAGGAAGGAGCACAGTGAATCCACCGGTGAATCCACACTTCTCTAGTCATTTCTTAGCCAAAGGAGGGAGTAAGTCAACATCACTTGAGCCAGACAAGCCACCGGGGAGGAGACAGAATAGGCCTGTCTATTCCTAATGAGGAAATTCAACCCAAACAGGGGAACAAAAACAGAGGGAACCTTTTACTGACCTTGGATACACGAAGTGCTTTTTTTTTTTTTTTTTAAAGTGAAAAATCCTGTACCTTGCATTTCTGTACTTCTTCCTGATGTAGAGGACATGGAGACTCCTCTTCTGTCTTAGATATACAGAATCCAAAGTTTTCAAGTCTCAGTTTCTCTGAATCAGGACACTAGTACTTGGAAGAAAGCTCTCGAAGGTTATATGTTGAAGACAGTCTGACGCCTCAGACACGCCACGCTGTCAGTGTTGGTCTGCTCCGTTGTTGACCCTGAGTGCCTGGCCTCTCCCTCCCCTCCCCACCCTCCTTACGGGTGGCCTTGTCACAGGCTGGCCAGGAGCAAGGTGTGCAGTCCTCAGTCACGTCCAACTCTTTGCGACCCCATGGACCGTAGCACCCCAGGCTTCCCTGTCCTTCACCATCTCCCAGAGTTTGCTCAAACTTGTGTCCATCGAGTCAGTGACGCCATCCAACCATCTCATCCTCTGTTGTCCCCTTCTCCTCCTGCCTTCAGTCTTTCCCAGCATCAGGGTCATTTCCAGTGAGTTGGCTCTTTGTATGAGGTGGTGAAAGTATTGGAGCTTCAGCCCCTCCAATGAATATTCAGGGTTGACCTCCTTGGGGATTGACTGGTTTGATCTCCTTGCTGTCCAAGGGACTCTCAGGAGTCTTCCCCAGCACAATTGGAAAGCATCAGTTCTTCAGTGCTCAGCCTTCTTTATGGTTCACCTCTCACATCCCTTTATGGGAGGCTGTGGAAACCAAGGAAGTATCTGAATTCTCAGCTTCTGTAATTTGTGGACTTTCAGAAGTTGGTTCCAGGCCTGGGTTTATCTGGATGTGACCGTGTTTTCTCCAGGCCCCCACGAGTCAGTGGAGTCCCCACGGGGAGTGTCATGGGCCCCAGGGAACAGGTGTGGGCCCACAGGGCTGGTTGCCTCAGGCACCTTCTCCAGCACCAGGCCTGCCCACGCCTGGCTTTGGCTCTGCCAACAAAATGGCAGACTGCTGGAACGAGAACCCACTAACTTATTTAGGTTTTTTTTTTTAAATTGCAATTCTCCTGAATCATATTGGTATAGCTGGACACGGAGTGGTAGCTGTCGCACAACAGTTACGTGATGTGCTCAGTGCCCCCTGCCCGCACACTCAGAAACGGTTAACACAGTAGATTTTATGGAGTGCGTATCTGACCACAATTAAAAATGCTAACCTGGATTTGGGGTAAATGGGTTTGAATCACCAGCCCTGGCTCCCCTCAGCTGGTAACTCCAACTGTGAGTGAAGAGCTGGTGTCCTGGGTGGGACTGAGCAGGCTGTGCCTTTGTAGCATCGTCCTCTTCTGGCCGAGACAGGTACCCAGGGGACGGGCAGGGCTTGTCTCTCTGTAGCTGGTTCCTCACCACTTTCTGAGCCAGCTTCAGTACTGCTCCCTGGGCCAGCCAAGCATCCTGGGTGAGGGTCTCTCTAAACAGCCACCCCTCCCCCACAACAGATGAAGGCATCAGTGGGACACATGTCAGGAAGCAGACCTGCCGTGTGAGCACAGTGTGTTCTGAGGAGCTGGAAGGGGAGGCGGCGCGTGGCAAGGGTTTCAGGGGTTAAGGCCCAAAGTCAGGCTCCCACCCTGGCCTCCAGGCCCAGCTAGGTGGGGCTAGCATCCTGCCCTCTGGGCTGGAGGGCAGGGAGGCTGGCGGGAAGGCCAAGCTCCTGAATGAAGTCCCCAGGGTGGGAGGGCGGGCTGTCCTGGTGATGGGCGTGGAGGTGACGGGCCTGTGTTTTCTCTTTAGAAACAGACTGAAGGGGAACTGATGGCTGTGAAGGACCGGCCAGCCTGGGGAGGCCACCGCTGCTCGGAAGGGCCCAGCCCCGCTCTGCTACCCTGGGCCGAGGCCACACCCAGCCCCCTGGCTCGCATAGGCCTTCATGCGGCCAAGCCTGCCACCACCCAGCCTGCCACCGCCAGTGAGCGGGGAGACGCACCTGCCAGTTCTCCTGCCCACAATGTAGGACCTCTCCTTTGCCTTCCAGTGAATAAATAGTTCAGATTTCATATTCATAGACACAGAATCAAGTTTTTAACATATAAATCTGCCTATACATGTTTAATAAAATGTCAGATTGCAGATCCTTTTATTACATAGAAACCGGTTAGCAGTCCATGGTCTTTTATATCATCTCTGGAAGTGCCCCGTGTCTGTTCTCTGGAGATCGCTGGGCCATGCATGTCTACACCTCCCACGATCAGGCTGGGGTCACCACACCTGCAACCGCGGGCCTCCTTTGTGGTCCTCAAGGAAGGCAGCGCCTTTGAAGAGACCTTGGCCCCTTCAGCGGTGACTGGCAAACCACACCGTGGGCTCACCTCGCCTCCTGGGACGATCACTGTGGAACCCATGTTCCTGGCGGTTTAAAAACCAGAGCGGGTACGTGGTCAGTGTCTGCTGCTCATGCTCTCGTAAGCTAGCAGAGCAGTTCTGCTTTTTCAGTCTGCATCACGGACCGTAACTCTTCAGTGGTGAGACCGACTAAAGAAACACCTGTCGAGCCTAATGTCCTGACCTGTGTGCCGCTTTTCTTTTTCAGTCTAGACATGATTAGAGAGGAAAAGTGACAAGAGAAACAGGGATGGGAGATGGGAGTGAAGGCCACAGCTGCTGGGGGGCTTCCACAGCCCTCTGTCGACACTCACTCCACAGTCGCCTCTGGTTTGGTAAGGAAGACCCAGGCTCAACGTGTCAGAGCAAGAGCTGACGGGGCCTCGGGGCCTCTGGGAACCATCAGAGCCAGGGTGGTCCTCAGCACAGCGACCTGCGTGTGGGGCTCTTGACAAAGTCCGAATCTTCCTGGCCCCACGCTTGGGGCCTGGCTGGCGTGCTGGACATTGCTGGGCAGGTCCTTGTGAGAAGGTTTTTAAAGTTCTGTATTTACATTCCTGAATTTGGAAACATGATCTCTGTGTTAGCTGAACTATCATATCTGCTTTTTTAATTGAGAAAAATCACAAGAAGAGGTGCCTTTGTAACATTGGAAAACTTGCTTACAAAGCTGTGCTCAGTGGTAAATCCCCGTCTCCCCAAGACCGGCCACTCTGCGAGCAGCAGGTAAGGAGCGATGCTCCCAGAAACCCCCTGCTTCCCAGAGCACCAAGGCCTAGGCGCTCCTCCTGGGCCCAAGTCGGTGGGCAGCATCAGGAGACCCCAGAGAGAGGGCAGGGACTGTGGTGAGAAATACCAGGGGTGGGGTAGGCATTTTCCTCCTCCCCACCCGCCCCAAGAACCAGACCAGGCAGGCACTGCGTGGGCTTGGCTCCCAGCACAGAGGTGGTGGTCGCCCTTCCTGCCTCCGGAAGAGGCTTTTCTGTGGAAACCAAAAGCCCCAGAGCCACTGTTCCTCCCAAGGGTCTTTTTCCGCTTGCCCCGTCCCATGAGGGACCGCCTCCCCTTTATCTCAGACAGGTGACGTGTGAGGACTCGGCGCACCCCGCAGCCTGTCTTCTTACCCTCTCCATGTTGGGTGTGAGGCCACTTAGCCCCAAAGCCTCTTTGGAGAATTGCCAAGAATGGCGAGTGGTTGCCTTCTTTCAGAGAACAGACGCCTGGAACTTTCCTGTAGTGTTTATGTACATGCAGATTAATTTATATATATTCATATGCAGTAGATACTCAGTTTATACTTTACTGGTGACGTGTACACCTGACGTGTATGTTCGAGAACGTCGTGGCACGTGGGTGCTGGGGGCGGGGCTGGGCCGCCGGGCTCAACCAGGGTGGCCCGCACGAAGTTGTCTCTGATGGCGCCACTCCCAGAGCCCTGTGTGCCCCAGCCGAGGGCTGTGTCTTCAGAGAGGATTTTCTTGTTTGGTTTTTTGTATTCACATGTCATTTACAACCCAAACAGCAAAGCAGAGAAAATAAACTACGTGGTGGACAAGTTCATGCAGGACACAGTGACCCCACCTCAGCACCAGCTGGTCCTTAAAAGGTGGGAAAGTCACAGTGCCGCCGGCGGGCAGGTTTTCTCAGATGTTGGCCCTGCCCCACAGCCAGGAGGCGCCTCGCCCCGCCAAGTGGCGAGACCACCCAGGCTGGCCAGACCCTCCTTCTTGTGCTCTTGGATCTGAGTGACTTAGGTGGGGCTCGGGCTGCATGCTTGAAGGAGACAGAGATGGTTGGGTCATCGAACGGGTGTCTAAAGATACCCAGGGCCCCAGGGGTAAAAGCAGGAACACAGCCAACAGGGCAGAGAGCACCCATGGCAGCCAGAGCCAGGGTGCAGCAGGGTGCGGTAGCAGGGCCCCGTGGCCAGGCGGGTCACCGCGGGTTTGCACCCCAGCCAAGGGTTAGACTGTGATGTCACCTCTGGTAGGAGGCAGTCTGTGGGCTGCAATGTTGAGGGAAGTAGGGTGGGGCTAGTCTCTCCTGAAGAAAAAGTCTGTTTTTGTAAGGTGACTAATCTCTCCCTTCTTCTCTGTATGCACTTGGACTCGTCAGAGATGGTGAACCATGTCAGTGTTTCTTGTTGCCTGTCTTGTACGTTTGGTTTATTGTATTTTTTACATGGGGTTGTAGATCCAGTTTGAATAGGTGAGACCAGATCACCATTCTGATACAGGAAACCTGGATTTATGCTATATATACTTTCATACTTTGATTACGTATTTTAATTCTTGACTATTGAGGAGCTTTTTGATTTGGAAAGTGGGCTCTCTTTGTCGGGAGCCCTAGGGTCCTGAAGTGGAGAGCCAGGCTGGGGGACTCGCAGCACGGGGGAGGGTGGCCCTGTGTGACTCAAGCTCCTTTCAAGGCTGAGTGCCCACCCTGCCATCAGGAGCACGGGTGGGAGGTGGGCAAGGGTAGGTGGCACCTGTAGGCACTCACGGGCCCAGGAGGCCTTCTCACCTGAAGTCCCGCATGTTCTCCAGGCTGAGACACAGATGCTGTGGGCTCTGCCTGGCTCAGTCTGTGGCAGGTCCTGTGTCCCCTCCCTGTGTGCCAGGCTGCCTTCCCCAGAGGCACAGCATCGGCCGTTCTGTGCACACCTCTGCTGACAGCTCCCTGCTTCTGCTGCCCTGTCCTGGGCCCTGCTGCCTCTTGTCTTCCTGTCCTCTTCTCGGACCAAAATCCTCCAGCTGGAGTAGCTTTTGTCCATTCAGAGATTGCGGCTGAAGTGGATAAAGGTGCTTTGCAGGAGAGATGAGCCAGCCAAGGAAAAAAATCATAAAGCATGGAGTTTGGGCTCCTCCTAAAGCTCCTTCCCCCCCTTTTCTATGCTTAGACTCTCCCAGGGGCGGGGTGCCGGTCTGACTCACCTTTTGTGTGACGACTAAACTGTCCGAGGCTCAGCTGTGTTCTGGAGAAAAGTCCTCTGGACGCAAAGAGCTCAGCACGGGCAGCCCTTCCAGGCCAAAGCCAGCATCTGCCCTGGTCGGGTCAGGAGAGTCACGGGCTGTGTCCTCCTCTCAGCCACTGGTCCCCCTCCAGTGCTCCTGCACCCACTGCCTCTGCTCCCTTTCCCGGGAGCACAGACCCTCCCTGCCTGCCTGCCCAGGCCTGGGGGATGGAGGGCATCTGCATGCACAGAAGCGCCAACACTGGAAAACGTGTGGCGAGTGGAGCCCCCTCTCTCCTCAACAGTCCCCTCCCTGAGCAGGGATTCAGTCTGGGGCCCCCACCGTGCTGTGTCCCTTGCTCCATTCGTAACAGCCGGGCCGGGTGACACGGGCTGGGTGGCTGCAGGTGGCCTCGCAACAGATGGGACAGATGCAGAGCGGAGGAAGGAAGTGGTGATTGTGGAGCGCGGAGCTTGCTGCCCGGCTCTAGGTCTAGGTGAGCCCGTGGGCCTCAGGTGGCATCTGTTTCTGCTCCAATCTGTGCTCCCAGCACTGGTCACGCTTGGGGGCAGGGAGCTGAGGGCAGACACAGCTCCCCCTCAGGCCGGGGGCAGATGGAGCACTTGGGAGGCAGGTGGGGAGGCCTGGAGACGACAGGTTCAACCAAAGAACCTGGGACCAGAGTGCAAACCTGGCCTCCTGTGCATGGAGCCCCTGGCCTGCCCCAGACTGGAGCCCGACAGCGAGACCAAGACCAGAGCTGGTGGACGCCAGGCGCCGCTGGCTCTGCGGACGAGGGTGGAGTCAGCTCCTGCTGCCTCCAGGTGCTAAAGTCCTATCTGGGTTTGCAGGACGCCGCGGAACTGGTGCAGTTCCTGCCCTGCTGTCCTCAGCCCCTGCTTTAACGGCCCGAGCCCCTCTGACTGTGTCTCCTGCTGTCCTCTCGGGGCAGGCGGGGGCCTGTGGGGAGTCTGGGTGTCTACCTGGAGAGTGGTCTTCCTCCAGGAGTCTGCTCTGCCCCCGAGGCGGGGGTGAGGAGCGTCTCTCAGCCGAGGCTAATTTACAATGTCTGTTCCTCCCCTTGGTGAGGGGATGGTCTGAAGGCTCCCATGTGACTGGAGCAGGAGGTGGACTGTCCAAGAGTCACGGAGTACAGGAAGCTGCAGGCCCACGGTCTGGTTCTTCCTGGTCAGGCCCCTCTCAGGGCGCCTGCTCATCCTGCGGTCCGTGTTCTGGGATATTGTCACTCACCCTGGGTCCTGCCAGCTCTGTCTGGTTCGCTGCCCATGTGGCCTAGACAGCCAACGCCGCCCCGGGTGGATGCAGCCTGGTGAGGGGAGAGGGGGTCGCCCCTGAGCAGTGGGTTCCCGCCCTGCTTTGTTCGGTGTCCAGCCGTTGTTGTTGGAGAGAACCCCCCACACCCCCGCCTGCGTGGCCGACACCAAGTATACTGAGCGCGGCAGGTACCGTTGGCCACCCTGGTGGCTGGTTTTCTGCTGGTCTTCAGCATAGACCTTCTGTCCCCGAGGGTGGGCGAGGGTGGCTGCAGTAGGAAGGTGGGAAGGCAGGGGCAGCTGGCTGATGGTGCACTTCCTGCCCCGGAGCCACCCAAGAAGCCATCGTCTTGGTGCTAAGGGGCCACTGCCCTGCTCTGTCCGTCCGGGGGCCTCCTCCTCTGGCGAGGGAGGCACAGGCGCACCCGGGCTGTCACCAGGCCTGGTGGAAGTGGAGTCCTCACCCCGGGAAGGTGTTTTTAACAAAGTTGGAACTTGCCTTTGGACGGTGGCTGTGCTGGGCCAGGAGGAGGGGGCTGCCCTCTGGGCTGAGTCTCCAGGCCTCAAAAGGTCCCCTGTGGGGATGCTGCTATTTCTAAGATGCAAATTGCACATTTCCTAGATTTTGTATCTGTGGATTTGGATAAGGGAGGGGAACAGGGCCAAACTGCTTGTACAATTTGAAATGGGCCGAAATGGTACTTAAGATCTTTTGATTGCTCCTAAATAAAAATGTAAATACATTTCTCACCTGTGGACTGTTTTGTGGTGGAATCAGAAAAAAAGCCGAGAACACTGACATCTCTGGACTTCCTCTGCGGGTGACACCGGCAAGTCAGAGGGATGAGCAGGGCAGTTTCCCTCAGGCGCTCTGGCTAAGTTCCAGCTCACCATGTCCAGCTGGCTGGGTCACTAGATGAAGGACTGCAGCACCCACGGACTGATGCTAAACAGAGGGAAACTGAGTCAGACCTAAAGCTATTAGGCATCCAGTGAGAGGACGCTTTTCCTGGGAGGCACGTACTGAGAAGCTTATCATTTGCTAAGGAGAGGTTGGCAAATATACCTATGGCTCTGGGGTCTTGAAGGAATAGGATTAAAGTCCAACCTCTAATGTTCACAGTGATTGAATCTCATAGGGGGATCCTAAGGACCTGTGCCAAAAGGAAAAAGGGACCCTTGAAAAAGCCCCAGGGGCAGAGAGATAGTAAAGAGGGACACCAAGTGGACCCCAGGCCCTGGTCCTGACCTGGCCCTTCTGGAGGCGACCTATGTCTTAGGGAAGGAACTTTGTGTGGAATCTAAAAAGCAAGGCTTCGGGAGGCAGACCAGCTGAGTGTAGAACCCTAAAGCCAGTCAGACGACGCACGGTGGCTACAGGTTCAGCTGCTTGCGGGGAATGGACAGCAGAGGTGGCCAGGGGTCACTGCGGGCGTCCTGGGGCAGCTGCAGGGGCCTTCAGCAGGGAACAGAACCCCAGACTGCCCCTGGAAAACCCACTGAGGGCCCTCAGGCTGAGACCAGACTTGATCAGTTTAACTGATGTGACCTTGTTTTGTTCCACGAGCTCCTTTGGTAGAGTGACCTGATGCCACTTAAGAGTTGTTTTTCCCCCAAGAACTGAAATGGTGGGAGGTGATGAGCTCAAGCTGAAAGGTCAGTGAGTGACCAGCCCCAGGCACCAGCCTTAGGCAATGATGTTTAGGATGTGCCTGGTCAGGAGGGAGGCCCTGCCCTTAGCATTTAAGACTACAGATCCTTGTCAAGGGCGGTGATCTGGCTGATGTCAGAAACCACTCAGGCCTCCTCCTGGCAGGAAAGTTGGGGGCAGGGGGCGTGCTCCAGATGCAGAAAGCCCCTGCCCTGGCCACTCCCCACCATGGGCCACGACATTTCCACCCAAAGTGGGGGTCTCCCCAGCAGCTCCCACCCACATGCTGGGCCCTCTGGTCATTCGACGATTGTCAGGTCTGGAGGAATTTGGGTTAAACTCAATCTGTGAATCTGCTGCCATGTTTTCTACTAGGAAGAAGGATCAAGAAACTTACAGGGAAGGGAGAAGGCAGGCGAGTCCAGAGGAGGCGTGTCTCCTCCAGTCAGTGGGGCCACCCGACAGCAGAGCCGGTAAAGGAGCAGACCTGGTTAAAACGAAAGCGGGGGTCAGGTGACAACACACGGGGCCCCTACACTGCCTCACCTGTCACTGGTTAGCAGAGCTTTCTCCTGCATGCAAGAAAATCTGGGGACATACGGGTCAGGAAAGACTGTGTTAATCCCTGCCTGCCACCTTGTCTGAGGGGGGAAAGACGTCCTCCTCTGAGTCAGACCATGAAGCGCCAAGAAGAAAGCCAAGGCAATGAGAACCTGAGCAGGGCATTTGGCTAAATCTAGTTCAGGGACAACAGGAAGGACCTCAAACTGGGATCCCGGTTCTCCAAGTGGGTGGTGCTCAGAGGGGCCTGCAGTGGACTGGGACTGGCCCCAAATCTGAGAACTTGGGAAAATGCATGCCTTGGTCTGACTTGTCATACAGGAAAGGGATGCTGATACTGATACAGCATCAGGGATGCTGAACTGATAACTCTATAAAAAACCTGCCTTGAGCTCGTCTTCAAAACCTTGGGTCTCTCTGAAGCCAGGGACCACACTTGCAGTCATACCAGGGCCAGGTGTCACATGACCACCACTGTAAGAACCAACTGCTTACTTACCTATGTCTCTTCAATGACAGACCTCAGGCTTCCGGGACTGGTGTCTTTTGCCCATCCCCTCCCTCTTCTCTGTACAGCAGCATTTTTGATCCACACCAGCACGGACCACTACAAAAACAGCCATAGGAAGGGAAGGGCAGGGCCCTTTAAACCATATTCTAGGCAAGGAGATTTCAACCCCAAGGTCTAGAGGCAGCCAGGGTACAACCAGGGTATAACCCAAAAACCTACTGTTGAAGGCTACATGGGTCTTGGTTTTAAAGAAGTGGTTTCTGCGGAACTGGGAAGGGACTCTGGCTGCTTGCAGGCAGGTGGCACTCTACGCCGCCTCACCCTCGGCATGTGAGCTAGGGGAGAGGGTGGCCTCACATTGCCTCGCAGCCCAGAGGGAAGGTCTGCTGGACCTAGGAAGTCAACAACCTCCTCACCTGCTTCTATTGCAGCGTAACCACCAGGCAAGCGGCCCCAGTTAACATGTCTCCAGAGAGGATTAGGCATGTCTGTGGCTCAGAAAGAACTCACAAGTTAAGGGATGAAGGACGTAAGGATAACATTATGTGGCGGTTAGATCTTAAGAGGGCAGCAGAGCCAGCGAATGACCAGCCTCAAGCCTGGTTCGGGCAGCGGGTTGGCGCGAGCTCAGGGCTGGCTGTGCTGAGGCACCTTGGTGCCCACGGGCTGGGACTCCGGACCCTGTCCTTACAAGTGGGGCTGCCCCACTCTGGCCTTCCACGTCCTCCTTGGATCTTTCCACCAGCCAGGCAGAACCCGCCACGGGTGCGGCAGGGCCCATCAGCGACCAGTGGCCTGTGCCCCACAAGGCCAGCGGCTCCATCCCTCCTTTCTTCCCGAGGGAAAGCAACCCGCGTCATCTTTGCCTTTAAAGAAACCCGCATCACTGGCTGGCTTTGCTCCGTCCTCTCCTCCTGCCCTCGCCCACCGAGGCTGAGCAGCAGAAGAGCAGAACGTCATTATGGTGCCACTGAGAACTAACTCCCCTTTTTACAGTCCTTTTCAGAAGGAAAGCTTTTTAAATAAAATTTAAAATTTTTATTAACATTTAAATTATAAACCAAACGTTGGCAACCATATATCGACATGTTTGCTATGGACAGCTGACTGGGAGGTGGTACTTTGAAATACCATTTCAGAATTAGTTTAAATAAATCAATACGTTTTCTGAGAAACTGTGTGATGTCCTTCAGTTTACAGTTCATGATATGGAAAGTTTAATATAATGTTAAATAATTTACTGTCTATTCTAAAAGCTATAGAAAACTGAATCGCTATTAGGATCAGATAATAACAAGGCTTAAACGGCTCAGGGGTTCCTCTGAAGAGTATGTAGAAATCTTAAAAAGGTAACACTGTTAACTGAGCTGTAAAATCCGTAAAAATAACATGTCTGCCACAGCGCGCAGATAAGTTCATTTTGCTTCCCCAATCCCATCCCCCCACCAAGCAGCTTTCAGGTCAGAAGTGGAAGACATAGAAAATCATACATCCTATGTGAAGGAACGAAGGTCGTGAGAAACAGTGTGCAAAAATAAACTTTACAAGTCCATACTCCAGCATCATGTCTGTCTGTTGTCAGGATCTGACTGACTTCACAAACGCTCAAGATCACGCAGACAGCATCCTCCTGCAGGGTCGCCTGGCAGGCTCCGACCCAAGGTGTCGCGCTGCGACAGGGAAAGCAGTCTTCACTCTGGTTCGGGACTCATGGCTGGCCTGCTGAGCTGCTGCGGGAGGACATGTTCCTCGTGTGAGGGTGCTTCCTGAGCGCACGGCGGCCAGTGCCCAGCGGGCCTCTGCCGTGGGGACGGCCTCTCCGCTCCAGGCCCACAGGCGCCCATGAGTCCTGACCCAGCTGGCGTCTTGCTCTGGCTCTCAGGGGCTGTGGCGTAGACGCAGGCACACCCTCACTGACGACGAGGGAGGAGCTGCCTGCCGCCCAGTGCACCCAGTGCCCACAAACACGGCCCGCAGGTGAGCGGGTCCTTCAGGCTTGCGCCCAGGCTGCAGGCCAGGGGTGCCGCGGCCCAGCGGGAGCCCCGGGCCGCTGTGGCCCTGCAACATGCTGTTGCTCTCCCTGTTCCAGGTGGAGCCCTGGCCACCTCGGCCTCCTCCGCGGGCCCCTCACAGCCCCGCTGCCCAACACTGCTACCCTGCACACGAGGCCCTTTGTCGGTCCGGTGGGTGGCGCTTCTGGTCATGGGCAGTGTGCCCTTGTGCTGTGCCCTCCTCTCCAGGCAAGCCCTGTGCTCCTCCGCCCGGGCTCCAGGACACCTCCCCTCCCTCCGCGCCTGGCTGGGGCTTAAAGCTGCAGGACTGTGTAAACGTTGCCTCCCGAGCCCAGCAAGCCTGCTGCTGCTCTGCTCCTCTCAAGAGTGTCAGTGGCTCCTCGGACCCTCCTGTGCCGCTGGCTGAGGCAGCCTCTCTGCCCAAGAGGCAGCGGCCGTGGTGGTCCCAAGATGGAAGGCTCCACCTCCAGAAGGCAGGGCCAGGTGTGTGTGCTTAAAGGCCAGACAGTACAGGTTTTTGCCTTCTCCCAGAGCTGGGGCGTGGAGGCCCAAAATAGGAATACATCTCATTAACGGCGTGCTTTTCGTCTAGCGTCCACGGCTGGAATCTGGGCTCCAGGCGGCGAGGCCACGAAGGGCAGCCCCGTAGGCCACTTCCCCAGAACCCAGCCCACGGCCCTCCCTCCATGCGCGGCACGGCCCTGCTGCTCTCCGCGAGGCTGGGGCGCGGCTAGAGGCGGTTGTCTCCATTGACCCGAGTCCTGCGTGGGGCCCTGGACCGGAGGGAAGAGTATCCTGACGGGCGGCGGGTCGAGGCCCGGGGGACAGGCGAGGGGAACCGAGGGCGGCCGGACACCCCCCGAGCCTCAGGACCCCTCCTCCAGGCCACCTCGCCCCCACCCCTCACCTTCGATCCCGACCATCAAAATGGTCCGCGAGATGCTCCTGGGAGATGCGGAAGTCCTCGAAGGGCTGCTGGTAGCGAGCTTCAAAGGAGCCCTCCCGGGCCCGGCCGTGGAACAGTGGGCCCGAGGCATCGCAGCTCCGCTCCCGCAGGGACGCACCCCCGAAGGGGCTGAGGTCGCCGTTTTCCTGCTTTGGCAGGGACACAGGGCTGAGCAGCTGCCCGGCCCCGGCCCTGCCCTGCCTGCCCGCCTGCCCGCCCGCGGGTACCTTGGCAGGGAACACGTCAATCTTGACAAGCAGGGAGGCCAGCTCCAGGTCCTCACTGTAGTTGTTCTTCAGAGGCACTGCTCTGTATCCTGGGGGAGGAAGCTCGGCCCTTAGCCCAGGGGACGGCCGGCAAGCCGCCCCACCCCCGAGCCAGATGACAGGGTAGAGGGGGGCAGGGTGTGGAGGAAGGACCCTCACCTGTCTTCAGACCCTTCACCGGGAAGGTGGCCTGCGCCAGGAAGTTCTGGTCACTAAACATGTCCTCCTCATAGACCACAAAGCGCAGGAAGGCGAACTCGGGGTTACTGATTTGGAAGTGGAAGGGCTTGGCTGGCCACACGGGGTTCAGCCCGTTGTCCACTGTGAAGGCAAGGGGAAAAGGCCTCCGGCCACTGCTGGGAGGACGGAGCCACAGGTGCAGAGGGTCTGACGTGCCCAGGGGAGTGAGGGGTGGGGAGGGGAGACATACCCACAAACTCCGTCTTCTGCTTGATGCTGTCATACTCGGCTCCGGCCACCTCGATCTCCACAAAAGGACATACGATGCCTCGGCCATTCTTCGGCAGGTGCCGGGCCCCCAGCACCTGAAAGGCAGGCGAGGATGGGCCTGGGCTGGTCCTTCCGACTCACACCCAGTCCCCACTGCGCGGCGGAGACAGTGCGCCCTCTGCTGGGCCCCCAGGACACCGCCCAGAAGTCCCCGGCCGTGGGGGCCTACCAGCACCTGCAGCAGACCTTCACTTGGGTTCGCCAGCACCAAACTACCACGTGAGCTTCTGCAATCTAACCTACGTTAAATCTATGTCTGTTCTAACATGGAAATGTTTAAATTACTTCCCCCCCAGGACAAAAAACAGAAATCTCTGGAAAAAAGACATGGTCCCCACACCCCCTGCACCTCACAGCACCATCTGCCCTCATCACAGCTACTCCCTCGGGGCCTCAAGAGGGTGGCATGGGGCTCAGTGCTAGAATAGTGCCCAATTCTAGCAAGCGCCCTCGAGCTGATTCTTGTGGCAGGCACCAGCTCCCTGCCTGTCTGCCCACTCCTGCCAGGCAGTGGCTATCCACGGCTTGGTCTTACTGGACAGCCTGACTCCTGAGAGCCAAGAACTGGCCACATGAAGCCCAGTCCCCCGATGCAGGCCTGAAGCCCCAGCCCACCTGAGAGGATGGCTTCGTCTCCCCCGACCTCCAGGACAGTCCAGCACCCCTCCCGTGTTGCGTCAGCTAGCCCCCCGGCCCTGACGCCGGCAAGCAGCCCGGCAGAGTGCCCCCTTCCCACCTCGATGCAGATGGCACATGGCTCCAGCCCGCGGAGGCTGCTCTTGTCAAAGGGGTCGAAGGCCTCGTCGCGCATGACGCTCGGCTGCAGCACGTAGCCACAGTGCCCGCCGGCCAGGAACAGGGCCTGGTTCATCTGCATGGGCTTGTCTGCAAGAGCAGGTCACAGTGGACTCCAGCCCCAGTGCCCGGTGGGACCCCGCCCCTGGCCGCCGCCTCACCTGGGGTCTGGAAGTTGAGGGCCACGAGCTGGCTGCCGCAGATCCACATGGGCAAGGGGTCATAATTGGAGGAGTCCAGCCGCTGGCCCTTGGGGTAGATGCGGGAGAGCTGCAAGCGGTTGTACTGGAGGAACTTCTTGCCTTTGGCCTTGTTCACGTACTTCTCGGCCTTGGTCTCCGGGAAGGACGACATGTCGCGGTAGCAGGCGCGTTCTGTGCCGATCTCTGGGCCCAACAGGGAGGCGCTCAGAGTCCTCGCCCAGCTGCCGCAGGGGCCAGCCCCCCCCACCCCAGGTCGGACCCTTACTCTCTTCGTCGAAGGGAACAGGCCGGCAGTAAACAACAAGCTCCGAGAGCTCCAGGGCGATCTTCTTCCTCCGCTCCATCATCTTTCCCTCAGTGAGCTGGGGACACATGGGTCCTGAGCCAGGCGGGCGCCCCCAGAGAGAGAAGCTCCCGTCCACCTTGGACACACCCACCCGTACCATCCAGACCCGGCTGTCCTCAGCCTCACCCCAGAAACCATCCTGAGAACACACACCCTCCCAGACTGCAGAGGCTGGGATCCTCACACCACCTGTGCCCCAGTGACACTCCAGGGTGCTGGGCCAGCTTCACCTGGGGGACGCTCCGTCCCCACTCAGCACTGGGCCTGCCCTGGGCACCGACTGCACTAGGAACGTGGGCGCAGTCCCCTGGGTCCTCAAGACCACCCCTCCAGCCCCGGCCCAGAAGCCTTACCCCTCAACCCGCACGCAGCTCTCCTTTCTCAACACAACCACCCACCCGCCACGGCCAGACTTCAGCCCCAGCACATCCCTCACTAGTGCCCCGTGCGGCCCTGACCAGTGGAGGCCCGCTTCCTTCCAGAAGCAGCTCCTGTTCTCGAGCTCACCCTTCCCTCCACAGTCCAGACCCCGGAAAACACCCCTTCAACCACCGGATCCTTCCGGCCTGGTCCTTCCAGGCCCTGCTCGGCTCCAAGTCCTCCGCACCCAGCCCTCTTGGCTCGGCCTGCGGGCATCCTTTCTTCAAAGCAGCCACAGCACATCCTGCAGCCCCTCCACCCCACTGCACACAAGCCGGGGTGGCATCTGGCAGGATTCCCACACCCGGGCCAGCACGCCCTCCTCTCTCCTCCAGAAGCTGGTCCTCCCACTGTCCTGCCCTGCACAGGTGACGCCCTTAGGCCCACTGCCATCCCACCCAGCTGCAACCTCCCACGGCCCCGGCCGACTCCGACCAGCACTTTGAGCTTCTGGCCCTGCCGTCTGTTCCGCAGCCCTCTGCGCATCAGAGACCCCGCCTTTCTGGCCTGCTCGGCCCAGCCTCTCTTTCTCAACACCCACTTCCTCAGAGGTCACACCCTACTCCCAACCTGTACCATCTCATCCTAAACCCTGGGCACCTACTCCTGCTTCCAGCCCAGGACCGAGCCTCTCGCCTCGGCCCTTGATACCAACTGATCACCATGCAGAGCCACTCAGAAACATCCTGGGTGTACCTCAAACTCAACACACCCTCAACGTACCACACCGAGGAGCACACATGTCCCTCGGGCCCCTGATAGGCGGTGGCGGAGGCTGCCCTGCGGCTGGGAGGACCAGCGCAGGCTCTCACCCTGGCGTCCGCAGTCTGCGCCACCTCCCGGATCTTCTTCACCCAGTCCTGCAGCTCCTCCTGTGAGTCGGCAGCCACGTCCAGGGACCAGTGTGCCACTGAGGCCATGCTGATGGAGAAGACGAACAGCCGGTTGTTCTTGCCCTCAGGACGGACGGCTGGAGGGAGGGAGGAGAGGAGAGCTGGGGACATGGGGCTGAGCCCCTGCCCCACCCCAGGTGCGGGCAGAGCTCCCTCCCTCCCTCTTCAGGGTGGAGAACGCAGCAGCCAGAGACAAGCCCCTGTCCCTCTGGGCCACGCGCCCCTCCCCCCACCTCTAAGCTTGTCTCAGCCGAGGACCAGGACACCATGACCATGGACTTCAGCTCGCCAGCAGCATCATCCCCAGTCTCTGCACGGGGCGAGCATGCAGGCCTCAGAGCCAGGGGGTGGGGGATGAGGAGCGAGGAGAGTTCAGAATGAGGGTAGCCTGTGGGGTCCAACCCTCAGCTTCCTCCCTCTGAGCACGAAGAAAGCCACCAGGGACAGCCCGACCCTGAGGGGCAGAGAAAGGGCTGGGGGCTCACCTATCTGACAAGCCGGCACATCCAGGACCCCCCGCAGCAAGTCCCCGAGTGGGCTGTTCTCATCCAAGTGCTGTGGGAAGCAAAGCCCACAGTCAGCAAGCCAGCTGTGTGCACACGAGGGAGCGGCTGCGTGCGCACGAGGGGGCGGCTGTGTGCTCAGGTAGGGGTGGCTGTGTGCACACGAGGGGGCGGCTGTGTGCTCAGGTGGAGGTGTCTGTGTGCACACAAGGGAAAGGATGTGTGCTCAGGTGAGGATGTCTGTGTGCACACGAGGGGCGGCTGTGTGCACACGAGGGGGCAGCTGTGTGCTCAGGTAGCGGTGGCTGTGTGCACATGAGGGAGCGGATAGGTGCTCAGGTGGGGGTGCCGGTGTGCACACGACGGGGCGGCTGGGTGCTCAGGTGGGGGCGGCTGTGTGCATACGAGGGGTGGCTGTGTGCACATGAGAAATACACCTGACGGACGAACACCAGAGCACACGTGTGCGGCCCACGTTCATCAGACTGTGGCCTGCACGTGGTGACGGGCCCATACACGGGAGCGCAGTGCACGTGGACACCATGTGGGGGGTGTACCTGGGAATCCCCTCCCACCGAGGCCCTGGTCTCACCTCCCTCTCGGGCTCCAGGGCCGTCGGGCTGACCATCTCCTCCACGTAGTTTGAAGGGAACCACAGCTGCTTCTTCCCACCATAGTCACCCCGCCACCTGTGGAAGCCACAGGGCACTGACCCCCAGGGACCACCCCAAACTCTAGAGAGGGGGCAGCCCTGCAGGTGCATCAGAGCCTGTGTGGACCTGTGCCTCCCGCGCCCCTCTCGCATGTACGCAGGACACCTGGCCCGCAGCGGGGCTCACGGGGCTCACCAGCCTCCCTCCTGCTTCTCCACGTTCTGGATGATGGCGCTCTTGGTGAACGTCAGCTCGTCCTCCCGCTGTGCCTTGTAGTCAAAGAGCGCCTTGACGGCGCACTGTGGGAAAGAAGCCCTGGTCCAGCAGACAGGCCACCCGCTCCTCGTCTAACCCATAGTCATTTGTCCACCAGCCCTCGTGACCACCCTCCCCAGTGCCTGCGGGAGGCACCAGGGCAAAGGGGATGGGTGAGCCAGGGCTTCTGGAGGGAAGCTCCTTTGGGTTCGGGGGGACCTCGCAAGCCCCCACTCTGGGCCCCAGGTGTCAGACCAGGAAGCTGGGATGGGAGGTGCTGAGCGCCTCCTCTGGGACTGGGATAGCTTGGGGTGTGGCTAGGACCCCATCATTCCACATCTCCAAAGTAGGAGAAGGAATCTCGTCCCAGGCTCCCTGCTGCTGAGGAAAAATGAGAAAAAGGGCCCAGCTCCTTGCCCTTAGAAACAAAGCTCCAGAGAGGGGGATCTGCCTGGGACTCGGCAGTAGCCAGTGTGCCCAGCCCCCGCCCGTTGCCCCCAGGGAGGGAACGGGGTCACCCCAGCGGGGAGTCTGGACGGGTCAGTGCTGACCTGGGACAGTGCTGGGTCAGCCCCTGGAGAGCTGTGGTCATACACCAACCACACACTTCTCAACACCTCTTGGCCCTCAGAAAACCACGAACACCACTTCTGCACTAAGACCACAGGCCACCCTGCACCCCACAGCTGGGGACCCTCCCCAGCTTCCTGCGCCCAGAGCCCAGGGCTGCACCTTGAACGTGGGCATGGGGTTCGCCTCCACGTAGAAGCCGGGGTTGCGGCCCTCGTACAGCGCGCCGTAGTCAGGCTCCTGGAAATGGGGCAGGACGGGCCACAGTAACGCCCAGACGTCAAAGCGGCTGCTGGCTTCCGTGGCCCCTCCCCACCAGGCCGCCCGTCACCCCCTTCACACACCTGGTCCGCCAGGATCCCCAACCTCAGGGGCCTAGACCGCCCCTCCTTTCTCCTCACTCTTATCTCGGCCACCCAGTCCACTCACGCCGCTCCTGAAGCCGCCACCGCCCCCACCTCCTCAGACCCCAGCCCCAGCGGGCAGCCCTCACCCTTGGCCACCTGGGCCCACTGGGGACGAGCGTCTCAAGGGGACGTTCTGCCGGGGCCCCGCTGTCCTCGCTGCGGCCATGATCCTGACCAGGGTTCGCGTGGCCCCTGCCCCACAGCCTGCCTTCACGCCGGCTTCCCCAGCGGCTCTGCCCTCCTCAAACACGCCTCTGTAGCCTACGTGCCCCTGCCTTGCTCCCAGCCCCGGGTGGACCCACCTGCATGAACTCTGGGACCTGCCCTCCCCACCCTCCAGCCCACAGGGATGGTTCTACTCAAACCCGTTCCCCACCTCCTCACCCTCCCAACCGTCCCCGCCTCACAGACACATACAGAGGCCCTCCCTCCAGGACGCTTCCCTGGCTCTCTGCTGGGCTGGCTGGCCCCCTAGCAACAGGCAGGCTGCTCTGTCCCTCGCATCCACCCCAGGACTGCTGGGTGCTGGCCTGCCCAGCGGTGAGCCTGGCAGTTTCAGGAGGGCCCCTGCCCCCAGGCGCTCACAGCTGTGCCGATCTTCTCCAGAGCTTCCTCGTTGATGGGGTAGCGCAGCTTCATCTTGCGGTACAGCGGGTGCTTCTCATAGTAGCTGACGAGGTCGACAAGGCTGTCAAACTCCGAGTTACCCAGCATCACGGTCTGGCCCTCCTGCTGGACGCGGCAATGCTTGATCTTGCCCTCAGCCCTTGACGGAGACAGAGGAGCCACACGGGGTCAGTGAGCTGGGACCAGGGGTGCCCTGCACCGCCTCCAGTCCCCCAGGGCTACTCCCTCACCGGAAGGAGATGGCATAGGAGTTGGGCTCGTTCCGTTTCCGCACCAAGAAGGCCCCATCCCGGGGGACACGCATCAGCATATGCTCGGCCTGCGCTCTGGTCAGGCTGGCGTGGTACCACCTGCAGACAGACAATCCGAGTCAGCCCCGTGCGCCCCATCCCACCCCAGGCCCCCATCCCTACCCCGCCCAGCCCTCACTCTTTGCTCTCGTGCGCGTTGGTCTGCGGGACCGGCTCCGAGAGGCGCATCTCAAACTCATTGCAGCGCAGGGGCACCTGCTGGTAGTGCGTGATGAGATCATAGAGGGAGTCGAAGACGAGGTTGTCCGTCAGGAAGAACTTGGGGGTGCCCGCGTCCTGCCGGGAGTGGATCCGACAGTGCTGGACTTTGCCGTTCCGCCTGAGGGATGGGGAGGCCGTGAGCAGCAGGCGGGGTGGCACCCTATGCACCACCATCGGAGGCACTCTAAGGATGGCTCGGATGGGGGCGGCCCTGCAGGGGCTCCACACCGACCACATGTGTCTGCGTGTGCCCGGGACCCACAGCACCCCTGGTGGTGCCGGGTCCACGAGTGCATGTGCTGGGAGAGTTACCAGAAGGACAGAGTGTAGTCGCCCACGAAGGTCTCGCTCTCACGCACGAGGAAGGAGCCATCGGGGGCCCCAGTCTCGATGCAGTACTCAGTGAGCAGGCGCTCGGCGATGTGCCGCCCATCCCGGCCCGCCCCGAGCTTCCCATGGAACCACTTCTCGTTGGAGTGCAGCTCTGTGCTGCCACTGGCCTGCAAGGCGGAGGGCAACAGCAGAGACGCTAGGTGACCCTGACGCCAGCCTGGACCCCAGCCCGGACCCCGGCCCCGGGCCAGCCCCTCACCTCCTTGGGCTCCTCCTCGTCCTCGTTGCCCTGGTCGTTGCTGGTCTCCTCTGAGTAGTAGATCTTGCTGCTGGTCAGCACGAAGTAGTGGGGGTACCACTCCTGGAAGAGACGGGGCGTGGGGCCTGTGACAGAGTCCTCTCTGTGGCTGCCCTGACGGCCAGGCCGGCCCAGCACTCACATGGTTCACAGGGTCTTCCAGGTAGAGGATGCCATTCTTGATGGAGTTGCTGATGTCGTTCTCAGAGTACATCACGGATGTAGGCACCTCTTCATAGGCACTGCCCTCAGCCAACTTCTTGTGCTGTGGGCAGTGGGCCAGGACTGGCATCTCAGGCCCTCACCTCCTCCCCCAGGCCTGGACCCACCACTGAAGCAGAGGCGTGGGCCCCTCCCCTCCGCAGACCTACCTTGATAAGGATCTTCCTCTTGAGCTGGTTGGGGGAGGGGAGCCCGTCAGCTGCGATGTCCACGGGCTTGGTGAGGAGTGTGTCCCCGAGCACCTTCTTGAAATACTGGGCCATGTTCCTCTGCTGGGCAATGCTGCAGTGGTCCTCGATAGACAGGATGACCGGGTACCTGCAGGGCAGGCGAACAGCGTGTAACACAGGAGACCCTGTGATTCCCAGGGGTCACGGCTCAGACCCTCCCAGAGCGAGGTGTCAGGGACCTAGGATCTGAGGTCCTCTCTCGAGGGGAGCAGAAACCCAGGCCAACTGGGACTGCCACAGACAGGCATCCCCAGAGCTGGTCCCTTCACGGAGCTGTCCCAGAAGTGAGGAGGGACATCCTACACCCAAGTCAGGAGTGGCGACAAGCAGCCTCCAAATTTAGCCACTGGGGGTCCCTGGTGATCCTCTCAATGAGGTGGGAGAGGCTAGTGACCACAGTTTGGGGAAACAATAGAACTGCGGAGTGAGACATGTGGAGCAAAGACAATTCTCTGGGTTGTGATAGGAAAGGGGCCGGCAGGACAAAAACCTTGCAGGCCCAGGGCTACAGAACTGATCTCTGAAGATGAAGAGCTTGAGTGTGTTCCACAGGCTGAGGAGCAGGGCCCACGAAGCAGGCAGGCGGGCGGGCGGGCCAAGGGTGCAGAAGTGAGCAGCTCCGGCAGCAAGGGCTCCAGCAGGTGGCAGGAAGCGGAAGGCAGGGCCAGGGGCTGGGGGTTTTCATAGGGATCCAGGAGAGGTGGACCTGAGCCCCGGCCACTCACTCTGAGGCCACAAAGGCGTGCTCCTTGATGGTGTGCAGGACGTCTGAGAACTTGATCTTGGTGGTCAGAGTGTGTCCGTGGTAAATGACCGGCATCCCGTCCGGGCCGTCCCAGCAGTCCACTGGGGAGCAATGTGACAACAGTCAAGTGGGAAGGCTCCACCCCACCCCCTATCTCCCTGCCCACCCCGCCCCAGGTGCCCACGCACACTCGATGCAGCGGCAGCCCATCCGCAGGCAGCGAGCGTAGGCTTCCAGGGAAGACTCGCTGGAGAACTGGTCCCCGGTCAGGTACCTGGACAGGGAGGTGGGGGGTGGGGCGTCAGGCAAGCCCCACCTCCCAGGGTTGGGGCAGGGGGCCCAGGGTGCCACTCACGTGTTGTGCGAGGAGGAGATCCAGTAGTGGGACAGGGGGTTGTTCATGGTGTCGGGGCAGACCGCGTCCAGCTGCGAGTTCCATATGCTGTTCTCCTTGGAGAACAGGAAGGTGACAAACTACCCGGGAACAAATGTTGAGAGAAGAGAAGGTGAGCCCCTGCCCTGCACCGAGGCACTGGCTGGTACAGAAGGGAGTCAGTCCAGGCGGGGGCATGGCAGACCTCGTCCAGGAAGAAGTAAGGCTCCTCAATCTCTCGCAAGGGGTCTCGGAGGAAGCTGAGCATGAACTCCTGCACCTGGAGCCGGTCTACCGCCCACAGCTCCTGAAGGGGTGGGAGATGGGGGAGCGTGAGAGGCCTCCAGCTGCTGGTGAGCCCAGACCCCCAGCCAACACCCCAGCCCAAGCCCAGCCCAGTCCTACCCCCTGGTACTCGAGGAGGAACTGCTGGAACTCAGGAAGGGACACCCGGCACAGCTCCGGCCGCTCCCCCGCCCTGCAGGACAGAGGGGAAGTGCCTGGCGGCCAGCTGGCTAGCATGGACCACAGACAATGGGGGGCCCCTTGGAAGGCAGCGCCCAGCTCCGGGCCAGCACAGCTGCCCAGGACAGTCCAGGAGGGCCCCCCAAACCCACCCTCCACGGTCTCCCTCTGGCCCCGGGGAATCAACCAGGGAGGGATTAGGGGGTCTGGGGAGAAGCCCACCTCCCCACTTCAGACCAAACCTCAGGGTGCTGGCTTCCAGGAAGGGAAGGTCCATCTGCAGGAGACAGAACCGGGTCAGCACAAGAATCTGGGGAGTCCCCGTGGGCAAGGGGCTCTCAGGAAGAAAGGCTAGGGCAACACAAAGGGGCAGGCCTCACAGGGAGACGCGCCGGAGGCATGGCACCCCGCCGCCCCCAAGTGGGGCAGCAGGGCCGAGGCGGGCAGGGCGGGGGCGCAGGGTGGGGCGGGGGGCTCATGCACCGTCTTCTGGGCGCTGTACATGAGGCTGCGGTACAGCTGCGCGAACTGCCCATAGGTGATGTCGCTGGTGCGCTGCTCCAGGTCCTAGAGACAGAGCGGGACTGCCGGTCAGGGCCCGCCAGGGCGTGGGGCGGCTGCGCTCCCTGCCACCTGCAGCCAGCCCACAGGCCCTCACCGTCAGCCGCTCCCGGAGGAAGCGCATGTTGGGGACCCGGTAGTTGACCTGGGACAGCATGTTCTTCAGGTCCTTGGCCGATATCCTGAGGAGACAGGGACACCACCAGCAGCCTCAGCCCCACCTCTCATGACCTCTGACCTGTGGGCTGAGTCCACCTGGGGCTGGGCAGGTAAACACCACCACTCTGGGCCCTGCAGCCCTGATGGTAAAGCTGGCTCAAAGCCAG
This sequence comes from Antilocapra americana, assembly GCA_007570785.1. Lineage (NCBI taxonomy): Eukaryota > Metazoa > Chordata > Mammalia > Artiodactyla > Antilocapridae > Antilocapra > Antilocapra americana. The sequence continues at coordinate 3,818,947 of ML660203.1, forward strand.
GGGTAACCAAGGAAGTCCCTTCCTCTCTCAGGGCCTCCAGGCACAGAGGGAGGCAGCCCCTGCTGTGGCTCCCTGGGGCTCCTTTGGCCTCATTTTCAAACCCCAGTGCCCTCACGGGCAGGCAGCTCGGAGGACTCCCTGCCCACTGTCCGGGAGTGGGGACCTCCTCAGGGAGGAGAGGAAAGACCCGTCTCAACCAAGCACCAGTGCTGGCGACAAGGCACGGTCCCAGGGTCTCACAGAAGTGCCCTACCTTCCAAGGTGCCCTGCCTAAGTATGGGGCAGAGGACCATGCTCGGCCAGGAAACAGGAAGAAAAAGATGGGGACAGGGAGGCCTTCTCTCCTGGGAGGGGGCAACATGGAGGGGAAGGTGGGCATGTCTCCACCCGCCCTGGCGGTCCTGCCTCTTCCAGCCAGTGCTCACCTGCCCTCGGTCACCCAGGAGGGGGCCGGCAGGGCCCTCCTGGGGTAGGTTAGGAAACCTGCCTCACCTGGCCTTCCTTCTGTGGGCTCCTTGCCGTCAGCATCACACTCAGGTTGAAACCACTCCCCCCAAACACCCGTCTGCCCTGTTTCCTCTCCAGCGGCTGCCCCTTCTCTGTTCCTCCTCACAGCACTGCTCTGAAGGAGCCCCCTAGGCTCCTCTCATTCCCGGGACCCCGTGTCCACTCCTCCACCGTCAGCCCTGAGGTCACTGACCCCTCTCGGTCGTCCCCATGTGACAGGTGTGGCACAGCTGACCAGCCCCTCCTCTCTGGGATTCCAGGGCTCTACCTCCTCTGATTTTCCTCTTTCCTCCGCTCCTCACTGCCCCAGGCCCCAGTGGACAAGCAGCCCAGGCCTGGGACCAGCCCCCCAGCCCTCTTCTCTGTCCTTGCTGTGTTTACCTTCAGGCGCCTCCAGCCTCCCAAATCCCCTATGTGCTGTGCTCCCCAGGTCCCATCTCTGGCCCACTTTGTCCCTGAGCTTGTTCTAGCCACCTGCCTGCTCAACATCTCTACCTGACCATCTATAGGCATCACTGGACTCACCCCCTCAAATGCATCCCTCTCATAGTCTTCCCTATCTCAGTCAATGGCAACCCCACCTTTCTAGATGCTCAGACAAAAAAGCTTAATATAAACCTCACCTCTCCTTCATGCTCCAGACCTGATGTGTTAGCAAATTCCATTGAGCTCTATCTTCAAAATATAGCCCCGCTGAAGTCCAACCCCTTCCTAACACCCCACCCTGACCTAGCCCTGTCGTCTTCACTGGGAGCATCAGAGCCACTTCCTAATAAGTGAGCTCTCCACTCACCTGCCGCCCTGTGCAACTGACCTCAGGTCACATCACACTTCTCCTCAAAACGTTCCGTGGTGCCCGCCTCTCTCCCGGTCAGCGGTCCTCCTCATCCATCACCTGGCCTTTGTCCCACACCTCGGTAGCCCCCCTCTGGCTACCACACCACGGCCTCAAAGCCATGAGCTCCAACGTACCCCCAAACACACTACAGCACACCCAGAGCTGGCTCTGCACACCTGCCTCTGCCCACAGCGGCGGTGCACGTGGTTCATCGTCACTGGCCTCCCCACCAGGTGGTGCAGGCCCTCGGACAGCTGACCGCAGGAAGTGCCTGTACCAGACAGGCTGCCCACCCCCGGCCGTGCGTGAGGCAGGTCCTCCGGTTCTCAAAGTGGGGCCACTGTTCTGGTCGCCCCAACCCACCCTGCCAGGATAGGGCCCCAGCTCAGCACCCACCGGTCCTCACGGTTCCGGTCCACCGAATAGAACTGTTTCCGCAGCCACCTGGTGGGAGAGGAGCCTGAAGTGAGGCCAGGCCTGGGGAGGAGACCGGCAGGCAGGCTCGGGCACAGAGGCCCGGGAGTCCCTGCCCTGCTCCCGAGAGCCTGACGCCCCAACCTCACGCCGTCAGGAAGGAGCTTTCACCTCTCAATCTGCAGGGGTGTGGCCGCCTGCAACGTGTCCTCCATCAGCCAAGTCAAGCCCTTGATCCACATGTTCACTTCGTCCTCAGATGTGGCTGTGAGCAGGGGGTAAAGAGCTGAGCCTGGGGCTGGGCTGTGCCCCCCAACCTCCCACCTCTCCAGCCCCCCAGCTCCACCTTGGAGGCTCAGGGTCTTCAGGCGGAATTCCATTCCGTACAGGATGACAAAGCAGTGGGACTGGTCTGGTCGAAAAGCAGGATCCTCTTGGTAGCGATCGAAGTCCCGTGAGGTCTTCCCTGGGCGGATCTCCTTGATTTCTCGAATGTCAACTAGGAGGGCAGGGAAGAGGCCAAGGTCAGGCTCAGGCCTCCCAAGGTGAGCACGGCTGCCTGGGCTCCCCGGGCTCCCCGCTCGTTCCCACAGTCTCTTCAGAGAGGACCACCGAAAGAAATCACCCCTCGGGGGCAGAGTCAAGACCACTCAGGCCCACTGGGGGAGGGAAGAGCTGCACTGAGTCTAGGGGCAGAGCTCTGTTAAAAGCTGGGGGTCTAGGGGAACAGGAAGCTCTGTGCTGTGCACGCTCCCTCCCTGAAAACACAGGCGGGTCACTCTGGCCTGAAGAAAGCCGGACTCGAGAAAGAGAAATGGGGACCCACAGCCGAAAGTCTGTGAGGACCATTTCTAGACGCAAAAGTGCACCAGCTGAATCATGAAGTCCCAAGGTTCGGGCTGGAGAGGGGCAGGCCCAAATGGGTCTCAGAGTCCAAGGGAGGGAGAAGGCACTGGGCCAGCAGATTTGGCGCAGCCCCAACGAGCCACCCACTCCCACCCACTAAACATCTCCGAGCAAGTCCCAGCAAGAGCAGGGCTGCCCACGGACAGCTCCCGCCCTGGCCGCCCAGCTCAGGCTGGGGAAGCACCAGGTCGGAGCAGCAGACAAACTGCCTCAGCCACTAACTCAGACCACGCCGAGTGACTCATTTAACTTCTCTCCATCTGGGTTTTACCATCTCTAGAGCGAAGAGCTTGACTGAATTCCTCCAGAAGAGACCTGCGTGGACTCAGGGGTTGGCCTGCCAGGACTAGACTCCCAGCTCCAGCTCACCTTAGCTGAGTGACCTCGGCAGAGAGACAACCACTCTGACCCCACGGTGTCCCCCTCTGAAGGCAGGTGACAGACGGCGACACCGGGAGGGGTTGCTGAGCTCTGAAGTCCCACAGCCCGGAGCGCCCCGCCCCGTAGGTGGCACGTGGTGGGCGCTCACTCAAGCCTCCCTCCAGCTCCCTGATGGGTCTTGGGGGTCTGCGGCTGGAGCAGGCACACAGGCTGTGACTCCAAGCATGGAGAGGGCACAGCTGCACACTCCCCAGGCTGGGACCCTACACGGAAGACAGACTTTCCAGGCCAGATGAAGACACAGAATCAGGGAGGTCAAAAAGGGAAGCCTGGCATAGCCGCCAGAAACGACTGAGTGCTCCCTTGGCTCTGGAGCTTCTTCAGATGCTCTCGACCCAGACTGGCCCGGAAGACCTAAAACCCAAGAATGGTGCCAGCACACTGCTGGGCCCACCTCCCCCACGAGCCCTCCTGGCCCAAGCAAATGCCACCCTGGCTGGAATGTTCTGAGAGGCCCAGTCCCTCTAGCCACAGCCGGGCCCCATCTATTCCCTCACCTCAGACAGCAGCCTCACTTCTGGCCCCATGCTCAGCCCCCTGCCAAAGCACTGCTGGTCCTATCTGGGCCCTACTCCATGCCCTCAGCAACCCTTCGGGCCTGGTCCTCCAGCTGGGAGCCCCTGCTTTCCTGCCAGTCCTCCAGGTCTCACCACCCAGCCATCCTTCCTGAGCCCCCAGATCTGTGTAAGACACGGTTCTGATCCTCCCAGAGTGGCTCACAAGTGAGAACCACCCCTTCTTCGGCCTTCAGGGACTTTGCGATGGGGTTCAGTGCCCTACTGCTCGCCCGTCTTCTCTGCTCCACCCCAACCCAGATGGACTGAGACCAAGGACAGTCACCCTGCCTGCTCATCACCTCACCTTGGTCCCTAGCCAGGGACGGTCTACCTCCCAGACTCCGTTCTCTGCTACCAGAAATCCACTCTGGAAGCACCCCCCTGCAGTAACCACTAAGGGCGCTCATGTGTGTTCCTCATTTTTCCCAAGGCAGCCAAGGCCATCCAGAGCTTGCTGAACGACTGAACAAACAAGGGAAGAGCAGGCACCCCAACAGGGGGAGGGGCAGCAAAGACAGGAGAGGAGCTCTTAAAACAGAGAGTCATGCTCAGGTGAGAACAGAGGGGACAGGGAGGGAGACTGTCACAGATACCCAGCCTGAGCAGACAGGGTTCCCAGGATGGGAGGAAGAGCTGAACACGGGAAATGCCCAGATCAGAAACTACAGAATAACCACAAACCCTGCCCTTTAAAACAGAAACCGGCGTGCCTTTCCGGTGCAGGGCTGCTGTCATGCCCTCCCACACCTCACACAGGCACATAACCTCACACACACAACGCACAGAGGCCAACAGGGCCTTGTGGCCCACAGCCGGGGCCATTCTGTACAGCTGCCCACCAGTCACTAGAGGCAGTTAGTCCACGACGTAGTTACTGCCCAGTGAGCAATGACAGAGTCAGTGCGAAGCCTGCAGCTGGGCCACGGCTGAGGTGCCCCCACAAGGGCACATGGCACACTGCCAGCAGGTCCTGGGTGACCCCACGGCCTGCCCTGTGCTCCTGGATATGTCCACTGTGACAGACTGGCAGCAGAAGAGGCTCCCACCCGAGACGGGACCAGGCAGGCAGAGAGCAGCCCCAGGCCAGGCGCCCGAGTCTTCCAGGCTCCTGCTGCCGACACCCTGCGCTTCCTCTCACTGGAGCTGTCGGCCTGGGCCCGATGCCCTTCAAGTCCATCAAGCCAACCCAGGTTGGAAGGACGAGACACCGGGAGAGAGGCTCTATCAAGTTCTTAAAAGCTGCATCCTGTGTGACCTCCGGCCTCACCCCCCACCCCCGCCCTCCGGCTCACCCCTGCTCTCTGCCTCCCAGAATAAATACAGCAGGGTCCTCTTCCTGAGAGCCAGGGATGGCCATCAAGCCCGGGGGGTGGGTGGGGGGCTGTGACTCCCTGGGACATGCATGGCGTCTGCCCTAGTTTCAGGGAGGGGATGTGAGCCCCCCCAACACAGTCTGGATAAGACCTGAAGTGGAATAGGATGGCAGGGAGAAGGGGCAGGAGACCCAGGACCCAGCACTCCTCCCCTCACACAACCTCAGAGAACAGCATTCAAGGGACGTGGGGAGAAGAGAGGGCAGGGTGCCAGGAGGTCCTGGCCAGGCTGGAGACGGGGACTCTCTCTGAGGACAAGGGCAAGCTCCCAAACCCAGGGCCTGAAGCCAGGCTGGGCTGGCATCCGGCAGGAAGGGAGAGTGGCTTTCATTTATGGCAAAGGCCCACCCCCGAGAGGGGCCTGGAGGTTCACCGGCACAACTCAAGCCACCTCAGCCCGTCAGAAGCCATGGCAAGCTCACTCCTCTGGAGACCAGGAGTCTGAGGCCCATGCAGAAGCTCCCAGGCTTCAGGAACAGCGTGGGCCTCACCATTCCAAGCGAGGCTGTGGTAGACAGTGACAAGATTAGCTGCCTGGGCAGGGAGGGGGGCTCGGTCCCTGGCATTTAACCGCCCACAAACTCTCATGAAGAAATAAGACCAGCCCTCCTCAAGAGGCTCTGGGCTAACGGGGGACCGCCTGCGCCTGGGCCAAGGACTGGCATCACAGGACAGGCCTGAGGGCTGAGGACTCCCTCCCAGGTCAGGCCACCTCCCTGACTCCTTCAGCCAGCCTGCCCTGACCGCCCCTCTCTGAAGGCAGAGAGAGAGCCTTGCAGAGCTTGCGTTTGAGCTGTGTGGCCCTGGGCAGTCCAACGCTCTTCTGGCCTCGGCTTCCTCATCAGTAAACCTGCGATTCCTCCCACCTCACAGGCTGCACCAGAGCCCTGCCAGGAGCCACCAGCCCTGGGAGGTCTGACACCCGCATGCTGTGCACCTAGAGTCACCGACGCCAGGCCTACGTGAGCCAGCGGAAGGGGAGAAGATGGCGGCCACTGCCAGCGCTTTCCTGGGGGCAAGCCCAAACCTGGGCAGGGTGAAGCTGGCCCACCACGGCCTGGGCCCAAGGAACAGGATCCAACAGCCATTGCCCCAGCTCCGAATGCGGTCTCACAGCGATGGGGCACCGTGAAGGAAGATGGGACTCATGGAGCCTCTGAGTTAACATCCGGGCGCATGTTCTAAGCCAGAGAATGCTTACCTGGCCCGCTGCAGCCACAGCCCCCACACCCACCGTGCCTATGGTGAGGGGCCAGAACAGGACACCAACAGGTCTGAAATCACAGAGGCCGAGTTTCAGATCCTGTTTCCAAGCATACAGCTTGGGCCTCAAGCAAGCCTGTCTCTTCTCGGGTGGCTTGGGGATAAACTGAAGGTGAGGGGTGGGCCTGCCGTAAACCCTTCACACGCAGACAGAGAACTACACAGACAGGAAGTTTGCTAGAAAGGGACATGAGAACATACTGAAAACTAAACCCCCAAACGATGAAGATCTGGTCAAAAAAACCACCACCACAAAACAAAAGCAGAAATTTCTGGACATGGAAGATGCGTTCGCTGAAATATTTCTCTTATAGAACATTTTCCCTTTAAAAAGTACATCAGTAAATTGGTAGAAACTGCAAAAGTAACTGTATGAAAATGCACCAATCCCTGGTGGTCGAGTGGTTAAGAAGTCGCCTGCCAATGCAGGGCACACAGGTTCAGTTGCTGGTCTGGGAAGATACGGCATGGAGCAACGAGCCCGCGTGCTCTGCACCTGGAGAAACCACTGCTCATCACAACTAGAGAAAGCCCAAGCGGCAATAAAGACCCAGCACAGCCAATGAATAAATACCACCAAAAAAAAAAAACCACGCATGGGAATATATTTTACAACTTAAAATAACAAAGTCATGACAAATATGAAGGATTTTTTTTTAAAATCTAGAAAACTTGACACGGGTGAGCATTACCAGGATAGGCCCCTTCCCCTGGGGTTGGCACTGCCCATGCCTGTGGGGTGGGTGCTCAGCCCCACAGAGCACCTGAGGAAGGTGTGCAAGGCCCAGCAGCACCCCTCAAAAGGGCCCAAGTCCGGTCAAGTTCAGGAGACTCAGAGACCCCCACCCTACCTCAGCTCTGAGCATTCCTCCTCCCTCTGAGCCCGTGCGTGTGCCAGGCCCACCCTTTCACCTAAGTCTCCATCACGCCTGGCCTGGCAGCATCGGTGTTCCCCATTCTGGGCACACTGTCTGGGGCCTCCCTGGTGTCAAGGTCACTGATCTGTGAGTTCCACAGGAAGAAAACCACACTTGTCTATTCCCAGGTCCCTGGGGAGGCCTCAAAATGCTAACCGAGGGCTTAGAAGTGGGAATGAACACAAGAGTTAGACGCCAGAACTAATTATCTAAGAGGTCAGAGGTGTTCAAAGATGGTATCAGGGATGACTTCCTGGAAGAGGTGCTGTAGTGGGGTGATAAAGGCTGAGGCGCTACAACAGATATGCAAGTGCAGTGGTCAGTGAGGTGACCATGCAGAGAGGAGAAAGAACAGCCACAGTGGGGGTAGGACACTGCCCCTGGGGGCCAGAGCAATCTGCAAACACTGGGAGGTTCCTGTACAAAGGTTCCTGTGGTGGGAACCCTGGGAAGCTAATGGTGCTTTGGGGAAAACAAAAGAGAACAGGCAGGGCTCCCTGAGCACCATGCCCAGCCTGGCTCTTTGCCAAGGCCACCCGGAGATTGAAAAAAGCAGGTCCTAGGTGTCAGGAGAGTCGCACAGATCTTCCCAGAAATGACCTGTCATCACTCACGCCTTCTCCACATCCATGGCCGGGTTGTTCCCAGCCCCTACCCCCTAAGTCAGCTGCCTCCTGCACCCCCCTCCAAAGAACAACACACGAGGCCCCCAGGAGTGCCAACGGAGTTGAGTTCTGCTCCCCAGAGGACAAAAGGGAAGCGCTCTGCCAGCCAGCCGATTCCTGGCCCGGCACCTCTGCTGTCCACCCCAGGGAGCCAGCGGCAGAGGGGCTCTGCACCCCAGGGCGCCTGGACCAGCCAGTCGTGTACAGCTCTGACAGAGCTTCACAGCTCAGGAGAAGGACACGGGCGCAGGCGGGACAGGAATCTGCTGGGCCTGGGATGGCCAGCAGTTTCCACGCTGGCGGCCTGCTGCCAGAGGACCAGGAGTGAGGGTCCACACCCTGCCCCCAGACCCACCCCCACTTTTCCAGCAGAAGTCAGGAGCAGCTCCCAGGGAGAAAGATGAGAGCCAAGGGGTGGGTAGCTCTCAGCCTCTGTTTTAGAGGACGAGGATCCAGACTAGGAGACCGAGGGTCACAGGTCAGGCAGCAAAGGGAAGGTGAGGCTGGGCTTTATGCCCTTTCCCTTAAGGTACCGGAGCATCTTCAGACCAGACAGAGGGGGAGAGAGGACTAGACCCCTCCCAGGACACAACAGGGAAGCCCCAGTGGAACCCTGGAGTGCAAGGTCCACCCCAGGCAGGGCTCGGCATCTGCTCTTGGCAGGGTTTTGTCCATTACCCTTCCCCAGACACCTGACAGAGAAGAGCAGAAGAATGGTCCTTTGGGACCACTCAGACAGCTGGATGGGGGTCTGTGGACCCTCCTACGTGGGACCCTGCGCCCCTCCATACTAACTGCTTCAGTCACGCTGAAAAGGATCTTTGCCAGTTTGTGAATCGCCTGGAGTCTAGATTCTAGGTGAATCTCCTCTTTGGAGCAATGAGGAAATGGGAGGCTCCCGGGGTCTTGTCAAAGTCACGTGGCAGTTCACGGCAGAATGGGGACTCTCTACCCAGCAGCAGCCACCCCAGCAAGCCCTCACACTGTCCAGGTGGGCAGCCCTCTTCCCTAGGACGTGAGATGAATCCCACTCATCTCAGAGGTGGGAACAGCACGCCCAGCCCCAAAGGAAGGAAGGGCAAGGGGCCCCACCCAGGGAACTCAAAGCCAGGAGAGAGATGAGCAGCTATCTACCTGGCTTATTCTTTCATTCCATCACCCAGACCAAACATGCACCAAACCTACACCAACTCCAGGTCAGGCTCCAGGGTGGGTCCTGGGTAAACAGAGATCAATAAGGCACTGGAGTTCCTGCCCCTGAGAAAGTCAGAAAGCCCCTGCCCAGTGGAGGAAACAGATGGGGAAGCAGATAACTACGAGGGCCTACAAAGGGTGGAACAGGGAGGTGTCGGTGGCGCCAGGAGCCAGAGAAAGTGAGCAGCTGGACTCGGCAATCTCGGACCACTCTGTCCACAGAGGCAGGTTGGGAGCTCAGGTTGGCCAGCGCGGGAGCCAAGGCATCGAATGTTTGGGACAAAGGACATTCAGAGTCTGGTGGATGAGAGGGGAGGGAAGGCTGGCCTCCACCAGCCAGCAACATCACAGTGGCGCAAGTGCAGCAGGGCTTGCCTCAGCTTCTCTGCCCAGGCCCACAGGACTCCCCAGGTGGCCCCTTGCATGCTGACCCCTGTCCCCTCTGTAGGCTGATGCTGCCCAAGTTCTTTCTAGATGGCCTGTGTCTGCCAGGCCCCCAGCTACAGGAGAGAAGCTGAGGGTCCAGCAGGGCCAGGTATAGAGAGTGTCCAGGATCTCAGGAGGCCCAATGAAATGCTTCTCACAGTCTACTCAGACCACCTGGAGGAAGAGAGTACTGTCCTGGGTGTAAGTCGCTTGCCCAGCCTCCTCTTTCCTGACCCTTAGAGCAATTAACACAGCTGACCACACCCTCTCCTGCTGAACTTCTGCTCATGACTTCTGATTTCCTGCTTCTTGGGCTCCATGACTATACCCATGACACACTGGCCTTCGTCAAGGCCCAGGCCAAGGGCATTTCCTCCCCAGTCAGTGTCACGCAGGCCCATAGTTTTCACTACCAATCAGACAACTCACAGACACAGCTCCGCTCTAGCCCCTGACTGTAAGCTTCAGACCCTTTAAGACAACTGCCTACTTGCCGTCTCTGCCTGTTCACCTCCAAGTCACAGGTGTGTGTTCAGTCCCTTGGCCGTGTCTGACTCTGTGACCCCATGGGCTGAATGTCCATGGGATTCTCCAGGCAAGAATACTGGAGTGGGCTGCCACTTCCTTCTCCAGGAGAGCTTTCTGATCCAGGGATCAAATCCACGTCTCCTGTGTCTCCTGCATTGCAGGTGGATTCTTTACCACTAGTGCCACCTGGGAAGCGCATACCTCAAAGTCAGCCCCTGACGGAAACCAGGCCTCCTGCCATGCCTCTTGTCAGTAAACAGCTTCACCTTCAAAGAGGTGCCTAAACTAGACTCTGCAGAATCATCCTTGACATCTTTCCTCTCACCACCCTCCAATCGAATCCTTGAACGAGCCCTACTGGCTTTGTTTATATTAACGACCACGTTTACCAAGGACCCAGATGAGTGTGAACCATGTGCATCTTAAGGCTCTTGCACTATCTTCTCCTTTGGAGCATAAGGTCCTTGGTGCCATGAACCAAATGCCCCAGTGCTGAGCACCCTAGCAGGGAAGAGACTGCGTTAGAACAAAGAAAAAATTGGGGCCTGCCCCACACCCCAAAAGGAAGGGAGACGGGCCTCTGGCTGGGGGCTGAAGAGGGGCTATGGCTGGGGCAGGGAATGGCAGCAGCCTTCCCCGCGGAGCTCACTGAGCCGTGCTGCTTCCCCTGCCTTTCTGGCTTCTGTATTACTGCCAGCACCAGCCCTTCTCTCCAGGGCAGGGGATGTGGGGCCAGCCCTTAAATGCCCAACAGGGTCAACCTTGAATGTCCAGGTTGGAGACACTCTGAACAATGGAGAGGGTCATTACACCGCAGGCCTGCTCACTCAGACGCCCTCCTCTGCCCACTGACCTGCTCTCCTGGTTCAGACCTGCTCGCCTCAGGATCAGGCCGCTCCCTCTGGGCCACACCAGCCCAAGGCCCGCCACTCGCCTGTCCTCCCTTTGCTTCCAGGGGAGCCAAGGCCCCGCAAGGTCACACCACCCAGGACACTCCCCACTCCAAGGTGAGAGGGAGCACCTGCTCCCCGTCTCCCCAGGAAACCCAGCTCAGATTCTTCGAAATCAACTCCCCTACTGAGAGAGGTGGCTACCCCGGGACTTCCCCTTCCTGGTTTTAATTCCCTACTTCCACCCTCTTCAGACAGCTCCTGCCTCACCTCCCCAGCACAGACAGCTGCCTCCCAGCCTCCTGCCCCAGCCTGTAGAGCCTCACCCGTCCCGTGGGGGCCAGTCCTCAGGCTGCGGACCCGGACGCCGTCAGGGGCAAGCTGGGCGTCAGGTGTTCCCACTGGAGGGGACCCTCTCTGTATTTCACTGCTGGCCTCGAGGGGCCCGAGTGATCCCTGAGAGAGCAACCTATGTAACCTGTTCTAACCTCCATCGTGGACGTGCCTATAGGTCCCAAGAAGGGCCACAGTCCCAGCTGGGAGCTGCCAGGCGAACACAGGCGCATTACCCTGTTACTGTGCTAGGGTCAGCACAGGAGAGCTACCACCAAACAGCTGGATGACAAATGGGGGGACGTGGTCTACAGAGCCCCACAGAGGATCTCGTCAGCCCCTGCTGCTCCCCAACCTCCCAGCTGACCTCCTGCCCTGGAGTAGGCGGAGAAGAAGCATTTGGGACCTGTGCCCAGCCCCTCCCCTCCTTCCTAGGGTTAGTCACTTAGGAATCTGGGCCCCCACTCTTTGGGCCTGAGGCTGAAGTCACTCATCCCATGGCGTTAGAATTCACCCACCACACACCCACAGCCAGAGACCCAGGATGGTCAGTGCCCTTCTCCCCCCATGGGCAAGGCCACGCCAAGGATACTGTGAACTGGGCGGGGGGGGGGGGGGGCGCGCACCTCTTAAAGCACTACTTCCAGTTCAGCCATATCCCCAGGTGTCCAGGAAAACAGGAAGCCAACCACAACACGCACAGCCCGCCCCTGCTGAGTTAGAATCAGATCTCACACAAACAAGTGGTCAAAAGCCGAGGTCCAAGCCCTCACCAGCCTGGTCGGTTGTCCACCGCCAGGGCCCAGAGCTTCGGTCAGACCGCAGCTCCTCACTGAGCCCACACCTTGACCCTCCAGCCCACGCCAGCCTGCCAGCCAGCAGGGGGAGCGACCCACAAGGGCAGGCTGATGCTGTCTGGAGCACTCAGCACAGCCATCTCCTGCCGGCCTCTCATGGTTTTCCGCACATTGCAGACTGCAAGCTTCTCAGGGTCAAGGACTGGTCACCTCCTTTCCTTGTCTCCTAACCCCAGGCTGCTCAGTGTCAGGCCTGGCTCGGCAAGGGAGATGCCAGTCCTGCAGGAGAAAGCCCTGCCCCGTTTACTCTGCATCCTGAGTCTTGCCAAAACCAGGGCCACTGGCCAACGCCAGGAAGGGTCCGGAAGGAAGCGCAGAGCCTATATACAAAGACTACATGTGGGCTATAAAAAGGAGGCCTCCCTGCTTCCCCCAGGACGGCCGGGTTCCTAGGGGGTGACGAGGTGCGGCGGGGAGAGCTAGGACTTGTGCTGGGCACTCAGCCACTGCAGCCTCTCGAAGGTGAGCCAAGCGCTGCCTCAAACAGCACTGGCTGCGCAAGGAGAGGGAGCCCACCTAGAGCGGAGGTGGGAATGCAAGCAGAGACTCTGAGCCGCACACCCCCCCACCTGAGGCCTCAGCCTCCCCCAAAGCGACCACCTTCAACATCCGCATGGCCTGGTCCCCTCCCCCGTCGTTCCTCCCCTCCGGGGCCGTCTCTAGGTGGCCTTGGGCCCACTCCGTCTGGATGCCCAGCACACCCAGCCGGGAAGGGCGGCCCTAAAACCCTGGGCTGATGGCAGGAAGCTGTGGCGGTGTGAGCAGGGGCACGTGTGTTGGGGCGAAGGTGGAGATACGATCGGGCGAGGGCACAGCTGCAACGCCTCGGAGCCTGAACACCAAGTTCCCTGTTTCCGAGACCCCAGGGCAGGCTGCCTCTTGACCCTTACAGGCTGCAATTTACCTGCCACAACCATAAGGCCACCCTTCCTGTACCCCGTGCCCAGATGTCAGGAGTTAACTCGTCCCTGGCCTCCTTCTCCAAACACCCTCAGGCCTCATCTGCCCGGGGTGATCCGGCTCTGCACCACCGAGAACCCTCTGCACAAACAAGGGCGCACACGGCCTACACGGGGGAGAGCCAGGCCCCGGCTGCTGTCAGCCATGGGGATGAACACGGCTCACCCTGCCCCTGCAGACCCACGGAGCTGCCCCGGCTTGCGTCCCTCTCAGTGCCCGGACCTCGTCATTTTTCCTTTCTGGCTGTGAGAGCCTCAACCCCAAGGTTTACCGTCAGCCTCCATGGCACTTGGCACACCAGCGAACGCCAGCATCCAGTCAGGGGACCACAAGCGGTGTCTCACCTGCTCATGTGCCACACAGACCCAAGAAAGCTGTTTTCGGAGCCTTTTTTTTTTTTTTAAAGGGAAGCGTAGTTATGGTGACGTGGAAAGCACACGATGCTGGAGATATGGCCTCAGTGAACACGTCCAGCTTGGTGTGCTCCTAACATGGGAGTGAAGATCACGCTCCAGATGGGATGAACGCAGGAACCGCGAACGAGGGCACACGCTTCAGCCTGTCGTTGGGTCCCGGAAAGGCCCTTCTCAGGGCACCTCAAGCACAAAGCCCCAGGTTCCCACTTCCCCGGCAGAGGCTCAGGGCGGCTGTCCTCATAACCCAATCATAACCCAAGTCAGAGCACAGCTCTCTGGCTACCCCCCACACACAGCAGGGAGGACCACCATGTCTTGACTGGGGAGACTGCAGAGAAGGGAACCACTGAGTCAAGCGTGTCCTGACCGAAGCCTGGCCAGGGGGCGGAGGAGAGATCAGACAGCCTTGCCCAAGTAAAAAACCTGCTCCTATACAACACCCACCTGTCACCTGCCCCAGAGTGGAGAGATCAACTGAACACTGCAGAGGGAATCAGGAATTCCAGCTCTGGTCCCAGCACCACCATGAACTTAATGGGTGACCTTCACCTTGGGGCCTCGGTTTCCTCCTCTGCAAGGGGGAGCTGGCACCCCCACCTCTCTGTGGAAGCTGTGGTGGAGTTCTAACACCCCATGGATGAGAAAATGCTCCATGAACCAACGCACTACTCAGATACCCAATTTTTCTCCTGCCCGTGACCTCTGTGGACAGACTCAGGGAGGGAACAAAGCAGTAAGAAACAGACTTCCAGCCCCTGGCTCTCGGAGTAGCCTCGAGGCCAACGTGGTGGCAGAAAGAACTGGAACTCTGTAGTTAGCTATGGTGAAGGCAAAGGAAACCAAGAGCTGTTAAGCACCCACGAGGGTCCCTGAGCTGAACTGAGCACTCTCCCATACCATCGCCCAATCTCAGATGGACCTCACCTGACCACTGTTAACAGATGGCTGTGTGAGGGAGAAATTACTTTTAGAGCTGCAGATCAGTTTCAGGTGCCTTGTATCCAAAGGCACAGAAGAGCTGAGACTCTCACCCAAATCTGACTGCTTCTGGCCACAGCTGCTGGGGACCACTCCTCACCCTGGGCTCTGCCTGGAGTCTTATCACCTGTTACCAGGCGGTGTTCAAAGATTTCCCCCTGGGGAAGCTCGAGCACTCCCGTCCCCCCACCCACTTCTCCAGGGGCTCTCCTCAAAGTCCCCGCTGACTTCTGCAGTTCTAAGAGCAGGACTGGCAGTGGGGGAAGTCTCCTATCCTCTACTATCAGGCCTTTGCTACAGCAGGCCTCACTTCTTCCCTCCAGCTTTAGCTCTCACTGGCCTCTTTGAAGACACATCAGAGAAAAGGGCAGAGTAGGAAGAGACACCATGAGCTAATAGAAACCAACACGGACAGGGACAGGAGAGGCAAAAAGCGGGCCCTAGCGCAATGAGGTGCCGGCGTTAAAGCCTTTCCTGCAAGTCAGGGGTCTCCCACCAATGGACTCAGCATTTATCAGGACGAGGTTCTCAGAAACAGACCAACCTGGTATCTTCACATGATACTGAAGCTGCTGCTCCTAGTCAACTGCCCTGACACCCTGCAAAAGTCAGGGGCGGGAAAGAGCCCTGATGACAAGAGACAGAGGCTAGGTGGCCTCTTGGTCCCCAAATCAAAGTATGTGGCAGCCAGCCCCCTCGATTCCACATGTACATTTGCTCCCTTCCATTAACAGGGTCCCCCGGGGCCACTTAATCTTCACCTTCCTCATCAGGGTTCCCACGTGTGAAGCACTTAGACATTACACTTGATGCCAAGCACCTGACACCTTCTCACTGAATCCTCACAAATCCCTTATGAGAAAAATGTGGTTGCTACTTGCCCTCTTTTAGAGAGAGAAAGTCACATGCTCAGGGTCACAGAGCAAGAGAGCTGCACAGCAGGATTTTAACCCAGGCAGTGTGAGCGCTCAGAGCCCCAGGGCTCAGCCACTATGGCTCCTCTGCCTCCCGCCTCCAGACACCGCCCTGTGCCTCTATCACCGCCCATCCGCCTGCCCACTAGGAGACAAGGCGTGCCGTGCTCATCAGCTCTCTCCTGCAGCCGCTCCCAGGTACCCCTCCTCAACCTCTCCCGGACATTCCGCTTCAGCCTCTGGTGACAGCTCTGGTGCAGGACAGAGCACGGTCTGCGAGGCTCAGCACGCCACGGCCCTCCCTACACTGCCTGCAAACCCACTCTGTGCAGCGGTCCTCAGAGCCTCGCCCAGGGCCCAGGCAAGGTCCTCAACCACTCAGGCCTGTTCACCAGCCATCTTCCGTGCAAAGCCCTCCTAGCTCTCTCCTCTGGAGCCCCAGCTTGCTGGGAAGAGCATATTCCTTTGCATACAGGAAGCTCTGGGCATGGACCTTTATTATGGTATGGAATAAGCGGGGTTATAATTACACGTCCCCAAACCTGCCTCTTCCAAGAGTCTGGGAGTTCCTCAACGGCACAGTCGTCTTGTTCATCTTTTGAACTCTCAGTGCCTAGCACTGGGCAAACAGGAGGTGTTCACACAGTATCTACTGGACAAGCAAATGCCCCTCATTCCAAGGGGTGACCCAAAACAAGCCAGCGGCCAAGATCTCTAATGACTCCAGGCTGTGTGTCTGTGGATGTGTGTGCGGGCCTCAGTGCACACACAGGGGAAAAGCTGGAGGTGCTGCGGGGGGTCCCCGCGTGGTGTGCTCAGCTCTCCCAGGCACAGGAAAGACAAAGCCCCAGCTGCACAGGGGGCCTGGCCAGGCTGGTCTGGAAACCCACACATCAGGGCAAGGTGGGGGGTGGGGAGCTGAGGAAACACTGAGAGCTCTGACTTCCCCTGGAAAAACTACTGTCAGACAGGAAACACACGGGTGAGGATGGTAAGCTGTGGAGATCCGGACACGTGCTCTTACCCCTCTCCCACGGGGACTGACCCAGCAGCACAAGGAAAATCCCCGACGACACAGGCCCGCCCTTCCCTGGTCCAGCCTTCAGAGCCGGCCCTGTGGTCTGTCTCCTCCGAGGTCTGGCAGCCGCAGGGGTCAGGCTTCAGACTGCGGGTCCCAACGTCACCTCCCCCACGAGCCTGACTGCCTTGTCCGAGGAGTTCGCTTTCTCCTGCCGCCCTCCCACCCCCCGGCATCAAGGGGAGCAGGAACTGTCACCATCACTGTCCAATTCGGTTTCCCTGAAGGCAAGGGCCTCTTTTGATTCACCACCTAAGGAAGCCTGGTGTCTAAAAGGGTATCGATTGCAGAAACAAGGACGAAAACCTGGGGCTGCAATTCCCCAGACCATCTGGCCCCCCCCCGTGGAGTCACAACCTGAGCCACTGTGCCCACAGTGACCCTTGACTGAACATGTCAACCCGGAAGGCACCAGAAGTGTGGAGCCACAGCCGAGAAAAGCCGGGGCCATCCATCAGATACAGTCTGAACAGGAAGCTTTCTCTTCAGAGGAGCAATGCAGACCCCAGGGATGGGGGCCAGAGGCCACTCAGAGCACAACCCCAGGGTGTAGAGCGCCCTTGGGATTGGCCAGCCAGCACCTGCCGGAGGGCTGGGTCCCACTGAGGCTGTCACATGGCAGCACAGTTCACTCCCTGCATTTCCATTTCCTCATCTGTAAAGTGGGGCGGCACTCCAGACCCCTGGGGCCCTTTAGTGGGTCCGCCAAGAAAACGAGATGACAAGTCTCTGTAGCACTCAGCAGGAAGTCTATAATTGCTTTGTACTCATTTATGTCAGTATCTGTAACACAAAAAGCCAAACATCGACCTGGTTCCTGTCACACCACCCCTTTTAAGCCAAACTCCCACCCAGCTGAGCACCTGCCGGCTGCATTT
This sequence comes from Antilocapra americana, assembly GCA_007570785.1. Lineage (NCBI taxonomy): Eukaryota > Metazoa > Chordata > Mammalia > Artiodactyla > Antilocapridae > Antilocapra > Antilocapra americana. Next base: position 3,836,280 of record ML660203.1, read on the forward strand.
CACAAGCGGAGGATAAAGTGAGAGGGCACAGAGTCAGGCCAGAACAAGGTCCTCTCCGTGAGCGCCGTACACTTTCACCAAACCCCATCTTGCTGCAGGGCCCCGGCTACCCTGAGAGTCCCACAAGTGTCTCTTTGGCCAGGTTACAGACACTGCGTGGTACCCTGGCAGGGTCAGCAGGAAAAGGCCAGACATCTGAGGCACCTGGGCAAGAGGCCAGGTGGCAAGGAGCCCTGCTGGCACTCCAAACTTCCTCAGAACCTACATAGGCAGCTGCAGGGATCAGAACCCAACAATGAGGTGCACCCACAACAGGCAGCAGTGGGGCAGCTTCAGCGGAAGGCTCCATCAGCAAGGTCAGAACAGCACACGAGTGTCCACCAGGCTTCTAACCCAGACTCCTTCAATCCCGGGCTCCAATTTATCAATGGGCCAGGGGCCCCTCTATATCCTCTGCCCAGGCTCCAGGCCTCTCAAATCCCAGCTCACTAATGAGGTCACTGAATTTGTACCCCTCTGACGGACCCACCCACAGCGGCTGGGGTTATCAGGTCCTTGGCATTCCTGCCTCCAGCCTCCAAGACCTGAGACCTGGTGGACTAGCCCCTTGCCTCTCCACATCCCTTCCTTCTGTACAGGCCCCAACTTACAAACAAGAGTCACCCACCCACGAGACAGATGTGCAAGTCTCCTCAAGACAACTCCATACCCTGCTCTACGTGGTGGGGGGGGTGACTAGTAGTTGGGTCTGGGCAAAACAAAACCATTTCCTCCCTTTTCCGGGTAGTGATCTCAGTGAAATGTGAGCTGGGTCCTCGTGCTCCTCCCTTCCTGCACCCTCACCCTTTTGTGCAGCCATACAGTCCCAGTCCAAGGGGGGCGGTCATAGTCTATTACCATTGTCATGAATAACAGCTTACATTGATTAAACATTTAGAATGTGTCCGGCAGCATAGCAATTGAAGGCAAGGTTGGATTTAAAGCCCACGTATATGTATATTGTTTTACGTTAATCCTCTCATCTAGCCCCCCTAGAACAACCCCATTTGGTGGAGATATTACTCCCACTTCACAGATGGTGACACCAAGGCTCAGAGAAGTAGCTGGCTGGGGGCGATACACAACTAATGCATACAGGCTTCAAACCCAACCTTGTCTTCAATCGCGGGGCTGCACTTCAGCTGCCTGCTGGTCCCATGCACGATGTGAAATGTAGCCTCTTAGCCAGAAGTCTACCTGAGAACCTCAGCCAGCAGCTACCAAGTCAGGAGAGCCCCGGGAGCCCACAGACACACGGAAGGGGCCGTGCCTGGAGTCTGATGCCGGGGTGATGTCCCTCTAGCCCTCTGCAGGGTCTGTCCTTCCTCCACTCTGGAATCCAGTCTCTCAAATCATCTAACATTTTCTCCCGCTGGCTGCGAGGGCCCAAGGCAGGGGGGCCACGGAGGAAGGCAGCTATCGTGTGGAAGTTCAGCAGCTGTGTAAGATCTGGAGTGTGTGGCTGAGCATGGCTGTCTCACCACAAGACCTTCCTTCCTCCCCATCTCTTCAGTCATGTACATGCAGGTACACCATACCCAAGATCTGGAAGACCTTCTCTTGGGGGGTGTCACTTCCTGAACCCTCTTCCTCTACACAGTCCTAATTCTGAGCCTGGCTGTAACTCCAGTCTTGGGGTAGGGGTGGGCGTTGCAGTCGCATCATCTCACACTTGGAGGCGGGAGAATGGAGGGCAGAGCTGGGGGGCCCATCTGGCCACAGCACAGGCACGCACTCAGTGGAATCACTCTCTGAAGGATCGGGGGTTTTTCAAAATCCCCCAACTCTCTTGTTCGCAGAAGGAGCCAAGGTCAGGTCTGGGACAGCAAAGAGGCAGGAAATAGTAGCTGCTCCCGGCTCCCTCCAGCCACAGAACGCAGGACACAAAGGGCTGGACCCCAATTTGGCTGTGTCCTCTTGAAGAGTACCTAACACGAAGCAGTGAGGCTGGCCTTTCTGGGGCCAAGCTCTGGAGAATGTGCTTCCAAAGGACAAGGGGAAGCCTGGCCCCTTTCCCTGCCCTGGCTTTGGGAGTCTGCCCACGCACACAGACCTCCAAAATTCAGCTTCAGGACAAAAGAAGCGGCGGGAAAAACATCCACTGCCTCCTCTCGGGCTTTTCCAAACCAAACAAGACCACCTTCCTCCCTGGCCCCAAGAGAGAGATGAGTAGGCCCGGCTCCGCTCCAAAACCAGCCCTACGCCAACATCTGCCTAAGTTCTACTTGGGGAACCCAAAGGTTCCTTTGTAAGTAGGAGCCCGGCCGGGAGGCTCAGAGGTGCACCAGACTGCTCTTTCTGGAAAAACGGTGCCTCTGGTCTGGCCTCCGAATCCGAGGCTGGGGGGCAGGGGAGGACGCTGCCTCGGCCGACACCGTTCCCGGGGTATGGGGGGGGACCCGACGCCGGCCCCGCCGGTCTCCAACTCGCTAGGATTTTTAGGCCTCCAGGCAAAGCGCCTGGAATACTGCCCCCCCCTTCCTGGGGGAGGGGGTGTCCTGTCTGGTGACTGAGAACCCGGATGCCCCCCGCCCCCGATGACCACCCTGGCCGAGGCGGGGGCGGGGCCCGAAAGTTTTCCCGAGTCTCTCCAGCGGCGGCCCCCGGGCGCGCGCGAGCCCGGGGAGCCGGCGGTGTGGGCGAGCGGGGGGGCACACTTACTGGCCCCCTCGATCTTGTCGGCGCCTCGGCTCCACGTGATCTGCCGCGTCTCCAGCTTGACCTGGAAGGTCTTCCGCTCGGGCCGCTGCGACTTCTTGGAGTAGAACAAAGTCATGACGGTGCCCACCTCGAGGCTGCGGCAGAGGTGCAGCACTTCGGCGTCCGAGGGCGCGCCGGGCCCGCAGCCGTTGGCGCAGGGGGACGCGGCGCCCGCCATGTCTCGGCTGCCGGGGGCGGCGGCGCAGGCCCGGCGGGAGCGAGCTGGCGGCGGCGGCGCAGGCGGCGGGCGA